>CM035136.1:107773346-108275846 GCA_020205605.1 Panax ginseng
CAAAGTGTGATCTGGGCTGATGATGAACTTTCGGTAGTATCCGGTATGGATTGTCTTTCAGGGTTCTCTCTTAAAAGACGAATCTGTCCTCCTGCAATGTTAGTGACAGACGTATAAAAAATTTTGAGTGTCTACAGATGCCCCTCTTTATCATACTCATGCATGGCGATGCATGGGTAGGATAAAGAATCCTAGACACTTGAAACTCAACAAGATGAACGTGGTATTATGGGTAGGAAAATGATGCAAATGTATGATGCATGTCTACGGGGTTGTAGCCCAACATGTTGGGGATGATTGCTGGATCCCTGTTGCTTCCATTGGGGATTGGCAATACTGACCAGATTTGATGTGTAAGCCGAATCTGTTAGGATGTTGATGTTGGAGTTATCACCAAATTCCTGTGTTCTTGATAACGACTTGATCCTGAAGAGGTACCTCTTATTTGCAAGAGATCTGTGGGGAGAAAGCTTGGTCTGTTTGAGGATGTGTATAATATATTCCATCATCTATCCTCTTTGATAACATTGACCTTTCCTGGTTAGTATCTCCAGAATATGTCAAGATTCTGTTGGATTTACTGCCAACAGCACATGCTGTCAGGGATGCCTGACCTTCGTTGAAATGTATTTCACTGACATGTGAATCAACGGCTAAAAAATCCTGTGGGATATACTGTCAAGGTTGTTTGACCCTCACTGACGTGTGAATCAACGGCTGAGGCTCTATGAGTAGATTGTCAAGGTTGCTTGACCTTCGCTGTCGTGTAGATCAACGAACCATTGCATTATGACCCCCGCCGGGGATCCGCTGGGGAATACGAGCAGTTGGGTATGAAAACCTCGAATAGCTCCAGAGCTCTGATAGGTTTAATCGCTATCGGCTGAAATGACGTCAAGGTTGCTTGACCTTCATTGATATGTGTGTCAACGGCTGAGCATGCGTGGTTACTCCCTCCGAAGATATACGTGGTAACCCCCATCGGGGACCTACTGGGGACTCATGTGTACGTACGCAACTATTGAACAGTTTTCAATGCTTCGATGGGTTTACTTGCCATCGGCTGGAATAACGTCAAGGCTACTTGACCTTCATTGATAGACGTGTCAATGGATGAACGTATTGTAACCCCCACCGGGGATCTACGTTGTAACCCCCGTCGGGGACATACGTTGTAACCCCCGTCGGGGACATACGTTGTAACCCCCGTCGAGGACCTCATTTAGGGTAATGACCAGGAGTTGGTGGCATTGGACCTGTATAAGGTATTGCCGGATGTGATTTGTAGCAAAATGAGATCATCTAAGTAGGTATACCTGTGTCCGGTGTCGCCAATGAGTGATGTATAGACTCAAAGTTTTAGCTGAGAAGACCAGGATTATATGTTGTTTTGCTCAATTGCGTGGCATTTTTATTCTCAATTTGACCTTTTTAATCCGTAAGAACTCCTTTGCAACTCGAACTGGACTGAGCTAGAGGGATGGGACCCACATAGGGGTGTTGCAGGTGCACCTGCTACAGCCGCAGCTAAGCCTGCGGCCAATCATAGATCATAAATCCTACAAGTTGGTCTTCACAAGTCATTTTCAACTTGCTTTACATAGAGAAAACCGCAAGCCATCTTCAGATCTGCTGAGTTCGGGCTGCTTTCTGCAAATTCTATCATCGTACAAGTGTTCTATACTATCCTGGTAATGTATGCATGTATTTTTTTCTAGTTTCTATCCGTTGGATTGTGAGTTATCGCACGAAATGAATCTAAACACATAGTAGTGATTATGTATGTATAAATGACTTGATAAAAATATTCAACATAGTAAATGTTTGTATTAAACCATGCTGAACATAATGATGTGAAAAAATTTGACTTTTGAGACAGTCAAATTGGCACCTTTTTCTGTTATTTTTTGTCCTATTTAAGGTCCAATGAGCAAAAGGTAGCAAGGCAAAGTACTCCTAGTATTGAGGTTGGCCTTATGCATGATGATTTTGATTTTTAATGCATATATTATGTATATGACTTTGGGGTAGGTGTGCTACTGAATGGCCACCTAGACATGCCTATGTGCATGTGGATAGTCCTATTTTCAAAGGGGACTAGGGCAAAATTTTTCCAAATGTGGGCATTGGGTAGTCATGCATTTTAACTATATTATATGTTAAAGTAAATGTATGCATGCATATAGTCATAAATGCATTTAAACAGCTCTAAGTAAGGAAATACCACACCTTTTCTGAGGTGATTTGGAGACTTGTTGTCCAGATATTATGGATCCGGATCAGCCGAGCAGTTCCTATAGGACCACTTCTGGCGTACGACGGAGGGCTTCCGAAGTGCCTCGTCCCCGTTCTGTCAGACAGCCTCGTCGGTAGGTGGAGGCCGTGATTCGTCCTGTCCAGGTAGATGTGCCTGACGTTAAGGACAAGGAGGCGGATATTCCGATTGAGGATCCCGCTCCTCCTACACATGTTCCTCGTAGGGAACTCCCGAGCATTCAGGTGGCAAACCTAGAGTTGCTGGGTGATTTGAGCAGACATCCATCGATGTACTTGCATGCTAATGAGGTAAGGCGTTAGACTTTGATCTTCCTTCTTTTTGATTGATGAGGATTAAAGGGTTTTGATGTTGATCTGCATTTCATGCGCAGTTCGGAGTTTACATGACCTCGAGGGAGGCGGTTTAGCATTCACTCCATGTACCAGGCGCTTCATCCTGACTATAAAGTGATAGTGCATGAGTGGGGATTCGGGGCATTATTCTCCATCCTTCCTCGTCATTGTCCCTGGGGTTACCTCAGGGCATTGTCTAAGCGATGGTTTCATCAGACTTAGTCACTCCATCTGCTAGATTGTGAGGTGATGATGACGCCTATGGATTGGCGATTTATCACAAGTATGGAGTTTGGAGGGGAGCCAGTGCCTTGCATGGCGAATATCACCCCTACTGTCGTCCGATCCTTACTAGGAGTTCCGGCGGATGCACTCAAAGGCAGGACTGTCCGTTCAGGTCCTTTGAGCGTAGATGCTATGAGTGGACTTTTGAGTGAGACCATGCCTGATGATGTCAGGATCAGGGATCGCGTTCTGCGGCGATTGTTCCTGATGATCATTCAAGGCTGCTTCATAGCAGATAACTCTTCTATGGTATCCTTTGCTTTGATCAGCGCCACACGTGATGTGGACCGTATTAGAGAGTATGATTGGAGTTCCTATACCTTTGCCTATTTCTTCCCGGGCATGCGCATGCGCTCACAAGGTTTGACTAAGGCTTGGCTAGGATTTTACCCATTTCTGCTGGTGAGTATTTCTCTTATCTTTTCCCATTCATAGGTTAAGAGTGTTTACTGACAGCAGATGTTTTGTCATTGTGTTGGTAGTTTTGGGCCTATGAGAGGCTCCCATGTTTGTGTCCTGTGAGTGTGTTAGGTTTAGATACCTATCCACGAGGACGACGATGGAACCATTCTATTTTGTCGGAGGTCCCTATGGTGAGGATTCACTCCTTTGCCGTATCACATTTGGAGTTCTTTGACGGTGATACCATTACATGGATTCCCTATTCAGGGGAACACTTGACCATCGATTTTGAGGATGGACATCCGACCGGAGTCGAGCATTTGATTTCCACCAAGAGAGTTCCTCTCTTCACTAATGGAGGCTGGGAGCTCTATTTAGGAGAGAGTGCTATTAGGAGCACCACAGTGGAGATCCGTATACTGATCTTGCCTCCTGCTAGGCGTCATTGGCCCATATCACAGTCACCCGTCACTGATATCCCATTATTGGGGGTTGACGGTTTTGCATTATTAGAGGGTTCTTTCACTCAGGAGAAGTTCCAGCGATGGTGGTCCCCTCGCACTATTGGAGCCCAGTCCCACGCCACACAGTTTATGGGGGATATGGTTCTAGGATCCTTGATGATGACGGATTGGATAGCTTGTGTCCGAGATCCGACTCATATGACCCAGATTGATAGCTTGACCCGACAGTTAGATCAGGCACATATAATTATCCAGCATTTGGGCAGAGATCTAGCAGAGGCTCCAGTAGAGGCAGAGACATTCGTTCCTTCCAGCTCAGGCGCTGGCCCCTCAGATGACCCATTCGGTTTTTCCGGCGCAGATCCTCCTCTTTATAGGCCTGACATCCCTGTTGATAGAGATCCAGTGACTCAGGAGGAGTTATATCAGGTGGACAGGATTGACGATGTGGATATTGACACCATTGTCTTCTTCTGATGTGTATTCTCGTTATGTCTTTTGATAGGCCTCTGTTACATATTGGGTGGCTGTTCTCCATTCTCGCTATATCTTTTGATAGGCCTCTGTTAGTAGTAGGGCGTCTGTGCCCCATTTCCCTGTATTTGTAGCTGTACAAAGATGATGTATTAGATGATGATATACTTAGGAATGTATGCACCGTCTTTTCATTCCCTATATCATATTTCCATCCATTATCTGTTATGCATGTATCATGTTATGCATATGTATGTATGTCTAGAGATATTCGGCATTGACCCCTGGATGGTCTTATGACATGGCCCGCATAGATGTCTTCTTCGACAGTTAGCCGTATAGATCATACCCCACCATCATTGGTGGCATTGGGTATGCGATCATGGTACGATAGCGTGTCACCCCCAGATAGGGTGACCGTAGATCAGTTGCTGCAGCATACCATGACTTTATTGCCTTTTCAGGTTCCTGCAGGGTTTGTGGATGGGATGCTAGAGCATTGGCTACCGGATAGGCAGGTATTCCGATTTGGCCCCCATGAGTTAACTCCTACTCTCGAGGAGTATGCACGTTTGACGATGCTGCCTTTAGACAGACCTTGCGTGCATTTGGCTTTGGGAGACATGAGTAGACGATTTATGACTCTTACAGGATTGCGGCGCAGAGTAGTGCAGGACGAGCTGACATCTAGCCATGTGATATCCCATCATTTTTTGTACGACAAATTTGGCTCTGAGGAGAGCTACTCACGACATTCTGTTGATTTCACTGCACCGGAGGACCACTGGCGTTTGGCCAGAGTTGATGTATTGTTGTTGTGCGTACTGTTGTATGTCTATATGCCACGATATATGGACGAGATAGACATTGGTGTGATCATGGCTGTGAGAGCTCTTAGAGAGGGTCGTACCATTGTACCTATAATTGTGGCAGAGACCCTGCGGTCGGCATCCTATTATTGCATGTATCCTACAGGAGTGTTCACCGGGAGTTCTGTCATGTTGTACGTGTGGTTTATGTCACACTTGAGACCGGTTGGTACCCTTAGACGACATGGGTATTGCTTCTCCCATGATGTGGCCATGTCATACTCCTTACAGCCGTCAGAGTGTACAGATGCTCTATCTTGGTCCGCATTTTTGGCAGATATCAGAGATCCATTCAGCATATTGCCGTGCTCGAAGCTTTGCTCACCATACAGCTTCATTACTCATGCTCCGGGCATGGATTTTCTCCCACTGGCTGGCTTGAGGGGCGTGACTACTTATCACCCACTGGCCGTGATGTCGCAATTCGACCAGTTCCAGGATTTCCATCCTTTTGTGGGGGCGATAGGTCAGCGTTCAGCTTCTCGATATCTCTCAGCAGAGGACCGATCCCGTGTGTATGGTTGTTGGGATCAGCGTGAGATAGCTTCTTTTTTTGTCAGTCATCCAGGTAGATCTATAGAGTATTCCGTATAGATGGAGACAAAGGTTTTGTCGGCTGCAGCAGTATCTGCAGTACCGGATAGCGAGTCAGAAGATGCAGAGCCCATGGAGGACATTGATACCTACATCGAGGAGGAGCCTGCTGCTATATTGCCAGCATTTCTTCTGGATTCTCCTAGTACTAGTACTTTTGTGATTCAACCCTCAGCACAGTACTTAGAGCAGAGTCTTCATCTGATAACCTTTGAGAGAGATCATGCTCGATCTATGATGTTGACTGCCCTCAAGAAGAGAGAGCAGCGACTATTATTAGAGAAAGACGATGTATTAGATCGCAGAGATCTTGGTGCCCTGATGAGTTGATCCTTTCGATGAGGCCAGATCAGCCAGAGATGTAGTGATAGTTGAGCGGGATAGTGCTATATCTCTGCCGAGATGTAGTACATCACGAGATAAGATGCGGTGAGGTCCCTTACCACTGGCATGATCGCAAAGATGAACGCATATATTGATGATCATATGGTCACCATGCAGATGGCTACAGATATTTTGGGTCGTGTGGATATTCTTGTACAGGAGACCACAGCTTCACCTCCTTCCTCTGAGAGGGACGCCATGTTGGGCTTGTTAGCTCGCATATATCCTGTCTTGTAGATGAGATTGTATTTTCCTGCACAGACTAGCTTAGCCATTTTGTCCTGTACAGTTACATTGTATATATCAAACAACATTATATATGACAAGGAAATATATTTTTTGGATCACTTCCCTTTTAGATATGCCTTGCTATTTGCTTGATATTTTGCCTACTGCTTCAGGGCTTGTGGTCTTGATGGATCATCGATCTCTATATATCCCTACCATCTTTGGTGTCTTGGGACTGGTTTCTGGATGGAAATGTGGAGAGGAGTGTGGCTTTCCTCTCTGAGATTGACCGCACCACAGATGGTCGCCAGTACTTCTATTTAGGAGAAACCTAGTTAATTCCACCTCTTATGGATTGGGGTTGCTCTTCAAGGTATGACCGCAGCTTAGATGGTCGTCGAATCTCCTATTTAGGAGGAGTTAAGGTAATTCCATCCCTTTGGTCTGAAGCCAAATGAAATGTAGTGGATTGAAGGATGATCCCAGTACCAACTGACAAGGGTTTATGTTTTGGTAGGGGGTGAGACCGCACCATGAATGGCTGCCTACGTACTCCTATTGAAGAGGAGATCAGGTCTGCGTAGTTCGAACCTGGTATACGAGGTTCAACGTTGTATATGGTAGAAAGGATGTAGGAATGTTTTTGGTTGTTTTTGTTTTTGTAAGGGTAGAAATGTTTTTGTTGTTTTTGTTTTATTGCAACCGGGCCATATGAAATGGTTGCCTACGTACTTCTATTGAAGAGGAGCCTGGTCGGAAGTAGTTCGCCTCCTCGATGAGATGAAAAGCGTAATCCCATGTGCAGGTCAGAGTGCGGGGAGGAGAAAGTTTAATCCTAGGTTGAGGATAAACTGCAGGTATGAGAAGTTTGATCCCAGGTATAGGTAGCCAAACTGCAAACGCAAGAGGTTCAATTCGCGGTGGGATGACCTAAGTTATAGAAACGCAGAGGAGAAAGTCAGGCGGCTGGCTTGAAATGTATGTTTCCCTGAGGGGCAAAGTGTAGAAAAGTTGTAGGTGGTAAAGGGTTAAAGAAGCTGGAATATTTGGTGACACGATGATTATGCACTGTGGTGTTTTGCGAATTACGCCGGATATAGTACCGCTTTCACGGCGTCTGAGTTGATGAGTTGTGGAAATTCATCACCGTCCATTTCTTGCAATCTGAGAGCACCTCCTGTCAATACTTCTTTGACAACAAACGAGCCTTCCCAGTTAGGAGCGAATTTTCCCTTAGACTGATCTTGGTTGTCAAGGATTTTCTTCAAAACCAAGTCATGTTGTTTAAAGCGCAGTAAGTAGGACTTTTTGTTGTCGGATCTGGCGATCCTTTGTTGATATAATGACCATGGAAGATAGTCGCGGTTCTTTTTCGTCTATCGAGAGACAATTGGTGGTACTGTCTTGTACCCATTGGTCTTCATCCGATTGAGCGTCTATCAACACTCTGAGGATTCCATTTCAACTTCTATGGGGAGTCTTGCTTCCATCCCATAGGTTAAAGCGTGGGGTTGCCCGGTGGAAGTGCGCATTGAGGTTACAGAGGCTAACAGAGTCGGAGGCAATAGGTCGGGCCAATCTTTGTGGTTGGTGGACATCTTTTGCATAATCTTCTTTGATGTTTTGTTAGCCGCTTCAATGAAAGACCTTTCATCTTCGGACGATAGATGACAGAGTTAAGATGTTTGATGTGGAATTTACTGTATAATTCCTCCATCATTTTGTTGTTGAGGTCCTTGGCATTGTCTGACACAATCACCTCTTGTTTCCCATATCGACAAATGACATTGTTTCTGATGAAAACAATGATTACTTCTTTAGTAACCCTGGGGAAGGAGGCTGCTTCTACCCACTTGGTAAAGTAGTCGATCATGGTGAAGATAAATCGATGACCATTACTGGCCCGATAACGTCCATTCCCCACATGGAGAAGGGCCAAGGTGAACTCATATTGTGGAGTTCCCATGGAGGGGCGTGTATAGCATTCTCATGAATCTGGCACTGATAGCATCTCCTGACGTGGTCAATGCAATCAGCCTTGAGAGATAGCCAATAATGTCCCGTCCTGAGGACTTTTTTGACAAGGAGGGGGCCACTCATGTGGGGGCCACAGACTCCACCATGGATTTCATCCATAAGCCTTTGGGCTTGATCTTTGTCTAGACATCTGAGGAGACCTAGTCCTACATCTCTTTTGTAAAGCGCATCTCCACTCAGGTAGAATTTCATAGCAAGTCGATGGATCCGCCTTTTCTCAGTCGGGCTCGCCTCAGCGGGTGTAGATCTATCTCGCAGATATTCCTTGATATGCTGATACCAAGGAGGTTGGATGGGAGGTAGCTCATCAGAAACTTCTCCAACGTAATTCCCATAGGCTGGGACCTTGTGCAGGGGGATCGCGACGCTCGGCAAGTGTTCCTTGTCTGATATGCGAATCAAGGAAGCCAAGTTGCTAATGCATCCGCAAAGTCATTCCTAGTACGAGCAATGTGTAGAAAGGAGATTTCTTCAAACTCCAAAACCATTTTTATAACCTGCCGATGGTAAGGAAACAAACGTAGTTCCTTGGTTTGATAGATTCCGATGGATTGTCTGATTACCAACTCCGAATCTCCAAAGACAGTTAACAGCCTGATGCCCATTGAACGGGCAAGTTTTAGCCCCATGAGGCGACCTTCATACTCGGGTAGTATTGTTGGTCTTGCCGATAAAGCTGTAATTTGGCAACAACGGATATCGCTCCCCGTGTCGAGATACTAGAACTGCTCCAACTCCAGAACCTTCCATATTAACAGCTCCATCAAAATACATCCTCCATGATTGGCGCGTATCATACTGATGGTGTTGCTGCACTGTCATTACTCCTTCATCAGGGAAATGTGTTTCCAAGGGTTTAAAATCCCCTGAAGGTGCAGCGGCCAGTTGATCCGCAATTCCTTGACCTTTGATGGACTTTTGAGTCACATATACGATGTCAAATTGTTGTAGGATCAACTGCCATCTGGACAGTCGGCAATTTAACATAGGTTTGTTGAACACGTACTTGAGAGGATCCACACGGGATATGAGATGGGTTGTGTGACCATGGAGGTAATGTTGTAACCTCATGGGCGACCCATGCTAAAGCACACAACACGTCTTTTCGATCGAGTTTACTTGTGTTCTTCTTCTTTGAATCTTTTCTTTGAGGTAATAGATAGCTCGTTCTTGTCCTCTATCGTCCTTCTATTCCAGCATGCAGCCTATAGCATTGTCACTTATGGACAGGTACATAAACAAGGGAACATCATCCCTGGGTGGCACCAAAACAGGAGCTTTGACTAGCTGTTTCTTGATTATAAAGAAGGCCTTCTGACACTCGTCATTCCATTTCTTGGAGGAGTTCTTCCTTAATAGCTTGAAGATTGGCTCACAGGTTGCTGTGAGTTGGGAGATAAACCTGCTAATGAAGTTGATTCTTCCCAAAAATCCCCGTATTTCCTTCTCTGTCTGAGGAATGGGCATTTCGGTGATAGCTTGGATTTTGGCAGGATCCAGCTCAATCCCCTTGTGGCTGACTAGAAATCCTAGCAACTTGCCTGATTTAACGCCAAAGGCGCACTTAGCTGGATTCAACTTCAAGTTGTACTTACGTAACCTATTGAACAACTTTCTGAGATGGTCTATATGGTCATTCTCCTTTTGGGACTTGACAATGATGTCATCCACGTAGATCTTTATCTCTTTATGCATTAAGTCGTGGAAAAGATCCTTCATAGCTCGTTGATAGGTAGCTCCGGCATTGATGAGGCCGAACGACAACCGTCTATAGCAAAAAGTTCCCCAAGGAGTGATGAAAGCAGTTTTCTCACGATCTTCCTCGGCAACCATAATCTGATGATACCCCGCAAAGCAATCAGCAAAGGAGTAGATGTCATATTGTGCAGTATTGTCAATGAGAATGTGGATAAATGGCACGGGAAAACTATCTTTTAAGCAAGCTTTGTTCAAGTCCCAGTAATCCACGCAAACTCGCACCTTCCCTCCAGGTTAAGGCACGGGCACAATGTTGGATATCCACTCAGGATATGTAGACACCATTATGATGCCAGCTTGAAATTGTTTCACAATTTCTTCTTTCACCTTTAAACTCCATTCAGGTTTCAATAGCCTGAGCTTTTGCTTCAGTGGCTTAAATCCCTCTTTAATGGGAAGGCGATGAAGGACAATGTCAGTGGAAAAAGCCATTATGTCTTCATGAGACCATGCAAACACATCCTGGAATTGGGTTAATAGCGTAACCATGTCATTCCGTTAGTTTGGGGTAAGGTCTGAACCAATCTGGAGGGCTTCTAAGGTTCCGAGATTGAAAGAAGTGGTTTGATCAAGGTTGGGTTTAGGTTTGTCTTTTGACCCATTCTTGAATTTTTGGAGGCACCTCAATGTCATCTTGTATGTCCACCGAGGCTGAATTCATCTCTACATCAAAGGTACAATCCTTGTAGAAAAGAGGCACCGTATCAGCGAGTACAGGCACATCTAAATTTAGAGTCCTGAAACAAAATATTCTTTCACTTAGTATATATGAAATGTGTTGATCATATACAGTGTTAGCATATACTGGAAAAATAAACTGTTAATACTGTATAGAAAAGTAAGCAGTTATTATATCTACAGGGCAAAAAGAGTTTCTGCCCGCTTTACCCTTGACGACCAATGCAAGGGATGTTGTTCCAATTGGCAAGGGCAAAGTCCGGGTGGACTGCAGTGATGGAGGGATTGTTATCATCCTCCCTGTCCCGAATGATGGCCATTAAATCTGGGCAATCATCGTCTGGGGTGTATTTGTTCGTATGCTCATCATGAACGATGATGTGTATGCCTGACTTCATTCGAATGACGTCTTGCTTGATTCTTCGTTCCTCTTCTTCCACTGCGAGATTTGGAACAAAGATTTCTTTTCCTTTCACCGGTACCGGCTTGGGACATAACATAGCCATTACATTGGCTGGCACCTTTATGGGAGGTTGTGCAAACTCAGAGTTTGAAGGCAAAGATAAATGCAACATGGTTGAAGATGAAGGAATCTGCTGATGTTTATGAGGATTCCTGTGACTAGAATTGGAAGAATAGCCTAGCCCAGCTGTTCCACCTTGCCTGGTTAAGCCAATTGGGTACTTGATACCCTGGCAATCTTTACCCAACCCTTGTCCTGGCTTATGACCCAATGACATCATTTCTTGAGTGGCCGACATTACCTCGGCAGAAATCTTGGGTTTGGGTAATGGTGCTCCAATAGCACGGTATTGGGTATTTCTTATTTGCAAATCATGAAAACTGACCGGTTCCACATCTGAATTGGCATTGATGAATGGCATGTCTCCATGCTGAGAAATCTCTGGTTCAGCGTTGACTGTGACCAGGCTATTGTTGATAATGTATTTCAACTGTTGGTGAAGAGTGGAGGGGACTGCCCAAGCCATATGAATCTATGGTCGTCCCAAGAGCAGGTTGTATCTCGAATCTATCTTGAGCACATGGAAAGATACGCAGAATGTGTGAGGACCAATTTCGATTGGCAGCTCAATTATTCTGACCGAATTTTGTTGGGCTCCATCAAAAGCTTTGATGATGGTATGGCTACTCCGAATTCGGTTGAGATTGATGTTCATCTTCACCAAGGTAGCATATGGGCAGATATTCAGAGTGGAACCTCCATCTATTAAGACTACAACTACCATATATACAGAGGACAAGACCGCAATGTGCAACGGCTTTCAATGACCGGTCCCTTCGGATGGTATGTCATCATCAGGGAAGGATATCACATTGTTGTTGAAAATGTGATCGACCAGGTGTTGAAACTTTTCCGTATCCACTAATGTCGGGAGATAGGCTTCTTCTAAAACCTTTAACAAGACCTTCCGGTGATTCTCGAAAGTTAGGACCAAGTCCAAAATTGATATTTGTTATGGAGCTTCTTTCAAGCTTAAAACCACCGTAGCTTCATTATGACCCACAACGCGGAGGAATCCTTCAATCTTCTCCATGGGTATTTTCCCCTTTGATTTGGTGGTGGGCTTTATCACCCATTGGGGAAGATACAGTGGATTTTCCTTCGACAATGTAGCAGTTGTATGTGAGGTGGATCCTTCACCTTCTCCAAAATTCCACAGAATTGTGTGCAAGCTAACAATAGGATATTGTGCTCTACACGGTAAGTTGATTGGCTCGGGAGCGACCACTTTCAAAGGATTGTTGACTCCTTTGAGTTGAATTATTGGCGTTGTGAGTAATGTATTAATCCCATCAGTTTCAGTGGATATGACCGCTACCACACTCTTCCACTTAGTAGGGCCTGCATTCTCACTTGCTCGTAACACAGTATCATCGTCCGCTAGGCATAGGACACCACTGTCGATTAGATTTTGAATAAGGTGGCGGAGTGCCCAACATTCTTCTGTGTTGTGACCGCGAGACTTGGAGTGATATTGACATACTCCATCAGAGTTGTACCGTCCTGAACGGGGGTTGATTGGAGGTAAAAGGGAACTGATCCTTCCTTCATTGATTAACATATAAAGGATTTCCTCCATAGGTTGGCCTAGATAGGTGAATTCCCTTTTGTTGGCGAAATCCCGACGGGCTTTGGCATTTGCTCTCTTCGTCACTTTGTCTTCCAGCATTTCATTTTTTGAAAGTGACGAAGGAATATTCATGACAATAGGTAGGAGACTGGCATGCTCCTGGCTGATTAACTGACGAGTCACTTGATGCTGATAAATTACTAGTTCCGCCAATTGTTCAATTTCTTTGCAAAGAGCTTTCATCTTTCGTTCCATTGTGAACTGGAACTTGGCATAATCCCATTTTTCATCACCGTATTTGATGGTGCAGGAAGAATCACAATTTGAAATTGGAACTCATCCATCGCTCCAATTAATCATGTTGACCTCTTCTTCTTTGTGTTGAGGAAGAGGGTTGTCTTGTACGTGTGGCTGATCTGGTTTGGTGACCACAATCTCCCCGTTGTCTATCAGGTCCTGAATCTTGTGTTTCAAGGCCCAACAATCCTGAGTATCATATCCAGGTGCCCCGGCATGATACGCACATTTCTTAACAGCATTAAAACCCCGTCCATTAGGACTGGCTGGTGGAAGAAGATGTGTGATTTTCTTCTATGTTGTCAGAAGATGTGGTATCCCCTAAGGGTGTAAAAACTCGAAGGCGTTTGACTTCTCCACCTTTCAGTATTGGAGGGTTTGTAGACTTTGCTGGAAAGGGAGTGTAGTTTCTCCTTTGAATAGGCATGTTTTGATTTCCTTTTTGCCCCTGTAGTATCAGGGAAACATCTTCTTCTTTCTTTTTATGGACCCTTCCGAGGTTGTTCCCATAATTTCCAAATTGGATGTGATCAGCAACAGCTTTGAGTGCAGCTAGGTCTTGATTCTTTCCTGACTTCAATCCCATCTCAGCCATCTCCCCATGTTTGATCATTTAAGAAAATGGTTTGCCGATGCCGGCTAAAACTCTCTCATAGAAGGGAGCTTCTTGTATGTCTATGAAACTCATGACCATTTTTGATTCTGTCATGGAAGGACTAACTTGGGCAGCCAGGCGTCTCCACCTCTGAGCATACTCTCTGAAAGACTCGTTAGACTGTTTCTTGATCTTGGTAATTTGATACCGATCAGGAGCCATCTTAGTTTGAAAGCTGTATTGAGTGAGGAAAGCATGTGCTAGCTCTTCCCAGCTATGGATTTTGGAGTTGTCTAATCTTGTGTACCACGAATAGGCTTCTCCAGTTAGACTCTTTTAGAACAATTGTATTCTAAGCTTTTCGTCCTCTGCATAAGATCCAAGTTCTCCAATAAACACTTTTAAATGTGTGTAAGGATCTCCTAACCCGTCATATTTTTCAAAGTCAGGAATTTTAAATTTTTCTGGATAATGGAACCAAGAAAAATACACAGATCAGCATATGAAACACTCCCGTGTGTTCCAATTCCTTTAATAGCACGAAGGGTCTCTTCCATTTGGAGGACCTTCTTTTTGATGTCACTAGTGTCTGGATCTCCAGTGGGATGGGCAACATCATGAGTTTTGTTGGTCGTATCCAACTACAGTTCAGGTATGGTAATGACCGGGATTCCTCCTTGCGTGGAGGATTCAGCATGTACGGGTATTTTCTGACCCTGTGTAGACTGGTGTAATTCTTTGAGTAGAATAGCCAAATTTGTAATTTGTTTGCTTAATCCGTCGAATTCTTTGCGAGAAACTGGATTAAGTTTAGTCTGGTCGGATGACGACATGATTGACTGCAGGCCTATTGCCTTTTTGGACTTTTAGCGGGTAGTAGGTCTGATTGATTCCCTGCGAAAGACTTGCATAGTTTAGTCTTTAGGGAATGTATATAATAACATGCTATGTGATGTGTCCTTTTTAGGAATTTTTATCCTGTATAAAGGATGTCAGCTGTTTGTAGCATGTTAATTAAAATATGTATGTATGCACACCTCTTCATATTTCTCATTACATGGAGATAGATATGGAATGAAATTACAAGTAATTGTGTTTACAAGTAATTGAAATGAGAGCATGAAGAGACTTTCCTCCGTTTTGGGTTTATCAGAGGCTGACCTATCTTAGGTTACTCTCGCGGCTTTTTGGCATGAAGTTTCCCAAATCATCACAATCTACTTGACGGGAAGTTAATCTTGTCTTTCAACTGGAATGAATTTGGGTGGTGCCTTTCCTGAGCCTCAGAGAATTAGTCTTCTCACGAGTCCAGTAATCAAACACCGACGGGATAGCCTCCTGGTGGAGGGACCACACAACATACATTCACATACATCGTGTCTCACCGTATGAGCATGATGACATGTGCGAAGCACTAATATCACAAGTAGATATGGTGCGAAGCATTAATATCACAAGCATTTATGGTGCGAAGCACTAATATGACAAGCAGATATGGTGCGATGCACTAATATCACAAGCAGTTATGGTGTGAAGCACTAAGTGCAATAAGGAAATGCATTCGTACACATTCATCAAATGTAAATGCAACATCCACACACAAGCAGATAACAGTTTTGAAAAGATTGAAATAGCGGCTTAAGTCCTCTTACTGGAGTCCCCAGCAGTCGCCACCTGTCGACGTCGGGATTTTTAGATGTCCATTTCCGTTACTCGTTCTTTGGTGTTCTCATTTTAGGTGAGATTTGTTTCAAAAAACAACTGAAAAAGGTCCGACATGTATAATGTCGACGATGAACTATTAAGAGTCGCCAGTTGGTTTTTTAAATGGTTGTACCAACACAACCGAGAAAAGGTTTGCACATTGACCTAGTTATGTGACACTGCTAAACGGGTCAGTGAAACCGAGATTCATTAGGGTCTGGGGACTTGGTTATGCGGGGAGAAGGTGTTAGGCACCCCCCGACATCCATGTTACCATGGTGACCGCCTCTTTTCAAGAAACTATTATCTGAATGTGTGTGTGTCTAGGTCAATGTGCTATTATTTGGAAGTAGTGCGAGGCCTCGTTCGAACCTATATACACAGGGTTTGAATTTATGTAAAAATTCAGTTTTTAGCAAGGTATAGGAATGATGTTTTATAAAAAAGGTTTTTCAAACCCTGATTATCAATAGTAATTGAGACCTTTTACACTCCCATTTTATTAAGTGCTTGGCTTGATTGATTTTATTTGACAGATGCGAGGCATCCGTACGAAAATAATGTACAAAATAATGTCGACTTCCTCGTGGGTATGGAAACCATCTGAGAAAATTTAGACATCGCAGAATAATTTACAAGTTGCTTACAGCTGAAAATGTCCATCACGGGAACCGAATCTAGATCCAATAGGTTGAATCTGTGATCACATGATTCCTAGGCGCACAAGATACTGCAATTTGTATGAAAGCAGTAAGCAGGTATATATATAAAAGCTGTAAATATATATATATATATACAGACAGGATCACCAACCACGAAGCACCTCCATGGGGGATCAGAAATATAAATAAAGCTGTTAAAAGTTATCAACCGTCACGGAGGAAACTCCAGGCGGGACGAAACGTAAATAAAGTCATAAATACTGATCCAACCGCCACGAAGGAAACTCGAGGAGGAAGAAATGTAAATAAAGTCGTAAATTACCAACCCGCCACGAAGGAAACTCCAAAGGGACGGAATGTAAATAAAGTTAAAAGCGATCAATCGCCACTTAAGAAAACTCCAGCAGATTTAATATATATATATATATATATATATATATATATATATATATATATATAAGCAATAAACGCATAGGATATAAAATCAGTGCTCATCGAACATAGTTAACAACAGAGTCATATATATATAAATGTATATATATATATATATATATATATATATATATATATATATATATATATATATATACAAAAGCAGTAGTAAACGCATATAGGATATAAAATTCGGGCTCATCGAATGTAGTCCCACGGTTTCATATATATATAAATATATATATACAAAAGCGAGTAAACACTTTGAATCAAGTCTAGGCTCATTAAACAAAGTCGATTAATACGATTAATATATATATATATATATATATATATATATTAAAGTAGTAAACGCACTTGCATGTAAGTCTAGGCTCATCAAACAAAGTTCGACACATAGTTAATATATATATATATATATATATATATATATATATATATATATATATATATATATATATATTAAAACCAATAAACGCTCCTGCATCAAAATCTAGGCTCAATCGAGGCATAACTCGATAATGTTAGTCAATATATATGTAAATATATATATAATATATATATACAGACTGAAATGAAACCACGGATCGAAGTTCGGGCAAAAGCAAGCAACACGACTCTCAACGTGTAGAAGGGTGTGTGCAAAGATGAAGAGAAAGACTCTAAAGTGTGTGAGAAGGCTTACAACTAACTGCTAAAGAAGACTTCTATATCTTTAAGTGGGTAAACACTAACTTTTGTAGGTACAAAAGGGCTATATATGAGCTCACAGGTGTTTAAAAGGGTAAAGTACACTGCATGGGGTGAGTGCAGAGAAAATTGGGCAGGGCTTCCTCGCCTTTTTCTCTTTCAAAATGGGCTGCCCAAGCCCTCTATTTATAGGCATTTTAGCCGCAGGTGTACCAGAGGCAACCCGGGTGGGCCTGGGTTTGTCGGGTCGGGTCGTCTCGAATTACGTGCACTCAGGCACTGTAATGTCCACTCGAACTTTCAGAAGTGCAATCCGGGCATCTGTTTGAGGTATACAGGACCTATTTTGGACCGCCATTGTCAAGAGTTATACGATGGCAAGGGATTAGAGTTTGTACAAAGTCATTGAAGATGGGACGATGCCCTCCGGTCTTCAAGGTTCAACTTTAATCTATTACCCCGCACAATAGTCACTCAGGATTGATTAGCCTTGTGGGACATCGTTGCGTAGAGACATGATGTGGCATCGTGTTGATGAGATGACGATGTTGCCTCTCACCGGTGTTATGCCGGATTGGGCTGATAAAGCAGACGTTGCTCAGACTTCGCTGAGATTGAACTGTTGCAATTGTTGAAGGTCCTCATTGTCACCTTTGAGGTATGCCTGTCTTCCCGATGTTATTGTCGGGTTGGTGCAGTGTATCTCGTTGTGAGCGCCGAGATTGAAGCTGGTTGCATTTAAAATAAGCATTTCTGGGGTTATCGCCAAAATTGCATTCCTTGGGGCTATCACCAAGGTTGGTGGCTATTCCCATGGTTGGGACTGAGACTGGATAC
This sequence comes from Panax ginseng, assembly GCA_020205605.1. Lineage (NCBI taxonomy): Eukaryota > Viridiplantae > Streptophyta > Magnoliopsida > Apiales > Araliaceae > Panax > Panax ginseng. The sequence goes on from CM035136.1 coordinate 107,791,440, forward strand.
CTCGAGGTTATCTTCGAGATTTAATCGGTCTTCTCCGGTGTGTGTTACGGTATTGTATCTTCATGCCTCGGGGTTATCTCCGAGGTTTGATTTGTTACTTCCATAGTGTGATCTGGGGCTGATGATGAACTTTCGGTAGTATCCGGTATGAATTGTCTTTCAGGGTTCTCTCTTAAAAGACGAATCTGTCCTCCTGCAATGTTAGTGACAGTAGTACAGAAAATTTTGAGTGTCTACAATATATATATATATATATATATATATTGTTATCATCAAACTTTGTCTGATTGAGCCTGGATTTATATTCGGTGCCTTTACCGCTTATATATATATATATATATCCTCGAATTGAATTAATGAAGCCGAGGCACGGATCGATATATACTAGTGCATTTATCGTTTTATATATATATATATATATATATATATATATATATATATATACATTTTTTCAGAACTCGGAGTTTACTTCGTGATCTTTTACTGCTTTATTTACATTTTCTATCTGGCCTGGAGTTTACTTCGTGGCCATTTATTGCTTTCATTTACATTTTGTCCCGCTTGGTGTTTACTTCAAGGCGGTTGATCGTTATATATATATATATATATATATATATATATTTATAGCTTTTATATATATAACTGTTTACATCTTTCATACAAATTGCTACATAATGTGAGCCTAGAAATCATGTGATCACAGATTCAGTCTACTGAATCTAGATTCGGTTCCCGTGATGGACATTTTCAGCTGTACATGGCTTGTAAATTATTCACGATGTTTGAATTTCCTTAGACGGTTCTCAGTCCCACAAGTAATTCAACACCGCTTTTTATCTTATTTTCTCGAAGATGTTTCGCATCTCGAAAATAAAAGTAATCCAACCGAACACATAATAAAATGGAAGTATCAAAGACCTCAATTACTATTGAGCACAAGGGTTTGCAAAAACCTCTTTTATAAAACATCATTGTTATATCTTGTTAAAACTGAACTTTTATACAAAATTCAAACCCTTTGTATATAGGTGCAAACGAGGCATAACACTACTTCTAGATAATTGCACATTGATCTACACACACACATTTAGATAATGGTTTAAATTGAAAAGTGGCGGTCACCGTGGTAACATGGATGTTGGGGGGTGCCTAACACCTTCCCTCGGCATAATCAAGCCCCCGGACCCTAATGAATCTCGGTTTCATAGACCAGTTAAATAGTGTCACATCCCTAGGTCAATGTGCAAACCTTTTCTCGGTTGAGTTGGTGCAACTATTTAAAAATACCAACTTGCGACTCTTACAGTCCAATCGTCGATATATACATGTCGGACCTTTTCACAACTTATTTTTTTAAACAAATCTCACCTAACATGAGAACACCAAAAGACAAGAACAGAAAAGGGACAAATAAAAATCCCAACGTCGATAAGTGGCGACTCTGCTGGGGACATCCAGTAAGAGGGCTTAAGCCGCTATTTACAAACTTTTCAAAACCATTATCTACTTGTGTGTGGATGTTGTATTTACATTTGAATGAATGTGTACGAATGCATTTACTTATTGCACCTAGTGCTTCGCACCATATCTGCTTGTGATATTAGTGCTTCGCACATGTCATCATTTCCATACGGTGAGACACATTGTATGTGAATGTATGTTGAGTGGTTCTTACACCAGGAGGCTATCCTGTCAGTGTTTGATTACTGGACTCGTAGGAAGACTAATTCTAACAAGGCTCAGGAAAGGCACCACCCAAATTCGCTCCAATTAAAATATCGGATTAACATCCCGTCAAGTAAATTGTGATGATTTGGGAACCTTCATGCCAAAAAACCGCGAGAGTAACCTAAGATAGGTCAGCCTCTAATAAACCAAACGCGGAGGAAAGTCTCTTAATACTTTCACATTTCAAAATTACTTGTAAATTCAATTACTTGTAATTTCATTTCCATGTCAATCTCAATATATTGGAAAAATATAAGGAAAATATGTACAAGCATTCCCTTTATATCAAAACCTGACTGACATCCGTTTTGCAGGATAATACTCCTAAACGGACACATTATGTAATATTTCTACATTTACTAAGACTAAACTACATAAGTCTTTTTATAGGGATATAATTGGTCCAATAACCCGTTCAAAATCCAAAAAGGCAACAAGCCCACAGCCAAGTATGGCTTCATCTGGCCAGTCTAGTCCTACTCATGTCTCTCGCGAGGAGTTTGAAGGACTAAGCAACCAAATTACAGAGTTAGTTATTCTGCTTAAAGAACTACACAAATCCACTCAGGGTCCATGAATGCCTATACATATAGAATCCTCTGCACATGGAGGAACTCAGGGATCGGACAAAGAAATTCCTATATCCGAATCTCTGTTGGACAAAACCAGCAAAACCCTTGAGATCACCCATCTCAAAGAAGATCCAAACACCAATGATATCAGGAAAAAGGTCTTACAAATGGAAGAGACCATTCGGTCTATCAAAGGAATTAGAACACATGGGAGTGTTTCATATGCAGACCTTTGTATATTCCCTGGTGTACATTATCCAGAGAAATTCAAAACTCCTGACTGTGAAAAGTATGACGGGTTAGGAGATCCTTATACACATTTAAAAGTCTTCATTGGGGAACTCGGATCTTATGCCCAGGACGAAAAGCTCATAATGCAGCTGTTTCAGAAGAGTCTGACTAGTGAAGCTAGATCATGGTATACCAGATTGGACAACTCAAAAATTCATAACTAGGAAGAGCTAGCTCATGCGTTCCTCAGTCAGTACAGTTTCCAAACTCAAATGGCTCTTGACCGGTACCAAATTACCAAGGTCAAGAAATAAGCTAGTGAGTCTTTTAGAGAGTATGCCAAAAGATAGAGGCGTCTGGCTGCTCAAGTTATTCCCTATATGACTGAGTCTGAGATGGTGATGACCTTCATAGACATTCAAGAAGCTCCCTTCTATGAGAGAGTTTTAGCTGGCATTGGAAAACCATTCTCCGAAAGGATCAAACATGGAGAAATGGTTGAGATAGGATTGAAGTCAGTAAAGATTCAAGACCTTGCCGCTCTCAAAGTTATTGCTGAGAACATCCAGTTTGGAAGTTATGAAAACAACTCCCGGAGGGTCCATAAGAAGAAAGAGGAGGATGTTTCCTTGATACTACAAGGGCAAAAAGGAAGTCAAAGCCTGCCTATTTAGAGAAGAAACTACTCCCCTTTTACAGCTCAGTCTTCAAACCTTCCATTGCCAAAAGGTAGAGAAGTCAAATGCACTCGAGTGTTCACACCCTTAGGGGACTCGCTCGAGAACATTCTCAATCTTCTGACAACTCAGAAGAAAATTACCTATCTTCTTCCACTAGCCAACCAGAGTAGGAAGGGTTTCAATGTTAGTCGAAAATGTGCTTATCATACCGGAGCTCTAGACCATGATAATCATGATTGCTGGGCCTTGAAACAAAAGATAAAGGATTTGATTGACAATGGTGAGATCGTGGTGACTAAACCCAACCAACCTCATGCGCAAGACAACCCTCTTCCTCAACACAAAGAAGAGGAGGTTAACATGATTAATTGGAGTAGCGGAAAGACTTCCCACTTCATTGGTGGATCTTCCCAAACCAACAAGGATAGTGATGACAAGTGGGATTATGCACAGTTCCAGTTTATGATGGAACAAAAGATGAAGGCTCTGTGCGAGCAAGTTAATCAATTGGCAGAATTGGTGGTCCTTCAACACCAAAGTCACACGTCAATTATTCAGCCAAGAGCATGCTAGCCTCCATCCTCTTGTTACCAACACTCCACCGCGTACTCCAGAAAATGAAACACTGGAGGATAAAATTGCAAATAGAGCAAATGCCAAAGCCCGTCGGGACTTCGCCAACAAAAAGGAGTTTACCTATTTAGGCCAACCGATGGAAAAGATATTATAGATATTGATCAATGAAGGAAGAATCACAGCTCTGCTACCTCCAATCAACCCGCGTTCAAGATGGTTATATTTAAATGGAGTGTGCCAATACCACTCCCAACACTGAAGAATGATGGGCACTCCGCCACCTTATTCAGAATCTAATTGACAGCGGTGTCCTGCAAGTGGCAGATAATAACACTGTATTACCGGAAAGTGGGGACACATTTCCTACAAAATGGAAGGAAGTCATAGCAGTTATATCTTCTGAGACAGATTCAGCTACCCCATCACATACAATTCAACCTATTTAACTCAATGGTGTTGAAAATCCTTTGAAAGTGGTTGCGCCAGAGCCAATCATCTTACCATTCAGACCAAAATATCTTGTTGTTAGCCTACAGAAAGTTCCATGTAATTATGGAGAGGTTGAAGGATCCATATCCCACACAATTGTTGCAGTGTCGAAAGGTAATCCATTGTATCTTCCCCAACAGGTGATGAAATCCTCCTTAAAATCAAAGGGGAAAGTTCCTATGGAGAAGATTGAAGAATTCCTTTGTACTATGGGACACAATGAAGCCAAGGTGGTTTTAAGCTTGAAAGAAGCTCCACAACAGGTTTCCATACTGGACTTGGGAAGTCCCCGAATCCAGATACTTGAAACCCGAACTCGGTACATCACGATACCATTTCTATGAGCGGAATAATACTAATAATAATCACAATAATATAAAACTTAAACTTAAATTTTACATATACATCAGAGTCATTCTCCCAAGTACGTAACCTTTAAACATTCATTACATGTCATAATATATATATATATATATCATAGTCTTCATAATCTTATAAAACTATTACAAATACTGCCACAATTCTTATTTGGTTAGCTTTCCTTTTCCTTTGCCTATAAACTTTGAACTTTCTGGTCCTTCACACTTAGCTGAAAACATTTAAATTAAGCAAGGATGAGCATTTGAGTGCCCAGAAAGTATTATATATATATAGACTGAAAGAATTTAAATGTTTTCTTTATAATATCTTCTACAACTAGTCAGTAGTTGTGAAGTAATCTGTGCCAATAATAATTCATAACAACCCTCTTTCAATCTTTTGAAACTACGTATTGACTGTATATGGGGTTTCTGTGACATACCATGAACATTGTTTTTCATTTTCGAAAAGGTTTAAACAGAAATTCATCTGTAAACCGTCATGACTTACGGGTACGGAGGGTGATCAACCCTGTTGTACCCTGTATTGATCAATACTATATTTACATGAACGATGTTATCGTTCAGCTTTTCTGTCATCTTTTGGGCGCATAAAATTTTCCCATTTTGGGATGTTCATATCTGTCGGGTTTTCATAACAAAGGTCTTATATAATTCAACATATATGTATATCAAATGTGTATCAACATGCGATGAAAAACAATGATTGTCCAAGTGGGGACACTTGTATAATCATTTATAGAAATTAACTAATGTAATATATTTATCAGAATTATCATATACTAGCATGTTGATAATCAATGGGCATATATAATATAGGCTTAACAATCATACAATAATAACAATAATTACGAACTTCTCACTTCATCCATCAGATAAAGAAAATGCAAAGTTAGGATACTTACGATCGCTACCGCTTACTATTCTCAACTTAGTTTTATCTTTTATGAAATCACCTATCATTAATCAGATCATTTTACTGATTAGTATATCATAACGTAACACATAACACTGCCTATTGCAGTCAGCACATTCCTAATCACATTGCCACACAACTTTAACAACCATTGAATCACAAATAAACATTTATCTAGCCAATTATCTAAGTCCAGATCAATTTTTGAAACATGTCGGTCTACCGACAGCTTTTTCGGGTAATTATCGAGTCTAAGACTCTAAACCGTAGTTCAATATCCATTTGGATAACTTAAACATTAGTCACACTATTTTTCATGGCCTTATAATAATTATTAAATAATTATTATCATTTATCATAATTTTTGAAATATCAGAATCATTATTAAATGATTTAAATATTAAACAATTCTATTATCATTAATATTTAATTAGTATTAAACTATTAATGAAACCATTGCCAAAATATTAATGTTATGTATAATAACTCAAAATATTTTTAACATATTAATATTACCCTTAAATGATTTTTAAAACATTTAAAATCATTATTAAATAATTACCATTAATATTTAAATATTAATGAACTATTTATCCAAATATTAGAAGTCAATAATTATAACTTAAAAATATTTTTAAATCATTAATATCCTTTTAAATGATTTTAAATAAATAAAACCATTTTTAAACTATTTATTTAATATAATTATTAAATAAATTTAATATTATTTATAATAATTTAATAATCATTAATATTAAATTATTAAAGAAATTATCCTTTAAATATTAAAAGTTATATTTTATAACTTAAAATATCTTTAAACACTTTATTTTTATTTAAAATGATTATTATAACAATAAAATCATTTTTAAACTAAATTATTTAATATAATTATTAAATAACTTTATTATCATTAATCATATTTAATTAATGAAATTTACCTTTAAATATTAAAAGTTATATTTTATAACTTAAAATATTTTAAATACCTTCTTATTATTTAAAATGATTTTTAATATAATAAAATCATTTTAATTCATTTATTTAATTCATTTAATAAATAACTTAATTATCATTAATATTAATTTATTAATGAAAATTATCACATAATATTAAAAGTTATCAAAATATCTCAAAAATATTTTCTTATATCATAAGATAATTTTAAATGATTTTTCATGAATTAAAATCATTTTTAAATAATTTATTTAATATTATCATTAAATAAATTAATTACTTTTGATATTCCAAAAATATTAAATATTTATGAAATATATTTAAAATAAATAAAAAAAACTAATTTTCAGAATTTAAAATAATTTTTTATAATTTATTTTGTATTTTTCGTAATTTAAAACTAATTTTCTATAATTATTAATTAATTTTCGGAAAATAATATTTTGTCTGTCGCTAAAGGCCACCTATAGCGACAGAACCATCGCTATAGGTGTTCTTCATGTTCATACATAAACCCAGATCTTCATGGCGATTCTTACGAAAGTGGCCATGTTTGACCCACTTTAATTCTTTGTGTATTGTGTTTCTCGTAATTACAAAAGCTAGATTTTGTAGAAAAGTTCAAGACTACAAGATACAACAATCAACATGGACAAATCACATAACATCAAACAGATATAATCGCCCAAACTTCTTTGTCGGGAGGTCGTTTCTTCATTTCTGGGTTTCCCATAATTGAAGAACAGACCGACTGACCACTTTTGATCGCCAGCAACTTGCAATATATTAACTGTTTTTGAGACCTAAGAGCTTTAATGTCTAGACAACATGTAGGGCTACATATTCATTACATAAAATAAACAAAACATCAACAAATCAATCAGTTACTCGCCAACCAACCTTGTGAGAATGAATCCAGTGTTCATGGGTTTTCTGGGTTTTCCAGAAAACCGAGAACATGAGCCTCTCTACTACTTTGACCAGCCACCAATTTCATTATATGAAATGTTTTAACGATATAAAAGCATGATTCCATAGTTAATATACTAGACTACAATCTAGTTTCAACAAATTAAACAAAACAACAACTACAAGCAAGATTCGAAGCCACAAATCTATTGTCGGACAGCGAAAACCGCTTTTACAGGTTACCCAGATTTCTTCCCGGTCAGTGGCTCATCAACGACCTTTGACCATTAATAACTTCATATTCAAAACAGGTCTAGCTTTAATTCTTGTTACAGATGAAAGATCTCATACAAAGCTACAACATTAAACACTTAAACAACAAAAATATTAAACACACAACAATCTACAGCGTCTGACATTTGATGTCAGAACACAAAAAATAATTTTCCAGATTTGAAAATCTTTAATTTCGAGCACTTTAATGTTATGGATTTGATAAATACCAACCCAGATCATCATAATATCTTATAAACAACAAGTTTTAACAACAAATTCTAACATCTAACAACAAAATTTTGGACAGAATTTAAACTAGGGTTTTGTACCTTTTATGCTCAATTCTTGATTTCTAGCTATTGATTTGTTGTTGGATTTCGTGGGGCTTGATAATGGGTCTGATATACTATATATTTTCGTTGGTTTGAGAGAAGATGAGTGTTGGTTGAGTATTGAATAAAATTGGCTAGCAAAATCACTTTTTCTCTCTCTCAATCCTTATATATACAACATGGATGCATGTATTGGCTGAGATTAGGCTTGTTGCTGTCAATTTTCTGTCAATGGAAGTCAATGGAGTTGTTGGTTTGGTGAACCACCACCCCTAATGTCAAAAACCTAGTTTGTAGCTTTAATTATACAAGAGGGACATTTTTGTCATTTCCTTAAATTTCTAGAAAATTGCCTTAGGGTTTAGGTTAGACATTTTAGTGTTTAGGGTTTAACATTTAAACCTTAAAGATTTAGCAACTAGGATTTCCAAAAATTTCCAAATTTAGGATTTAACAATTAGGGTTTATTACAAAAATAATAATATAAAATAACTAAATTTTAGTTTCTAAAATTAGACAATTTAGGTTTGTTAATTAGATAAATTTTCTAATTACTTTATACAGTAACATTAGGGTTTAGATCATATAATTATCATTGACTTTGCTAATTTAGCAATTAGGATTACCAAATTACTATTAGGGTTTTCTAAATATTAGGGTTTCCAGAATTTTAATTAGGGTTTACCTAATTAATATATTAATACACGACATAATTAATATTACATACTTATAAAACAATCTCACACTCTAATTTGGATCTCAAATTAGGGTTTAACATTATTACTAGGGTTTGGTCAAAATACACCGTAATTGACCAACCATTATCAATCTGGACATACCGTATATATTCATAGTAATTGAAAAAATCAAAATATATGTAATATTATATTATTATTCTCATACCTTGACAATAATCCAAAATTAGGGTTTGGATTCCATATCTGATTATTCTTTCATATTTAACCTTAATAATTAAGGTAAAATAATTAACTTAATAATCTGTACAAAAATTCATATAATAAAATAATTATTATATTTATTCTAAAAATCACTTCATGTATTATTTAAATAATATATGATTATATATTCATGGAAAATAATTAATCAAAACATTTCTATCATAATATTAATTATTATAAGAATATACTTTATAATAATCAATAATTCTAAAATAAATTTACTTGTAAATATTCATGTAATAAATATATTTTTATTTACCACATAAATACATATACACATAATCTTGTATAAATCCTCATCCTTCAAAAAAAAAATTTATACGCAAAAATTTAAGATTTATTTATATAGAAAATATCGGGTTGTCACAGGACTTGGCATTCTCCTCAGAGGATCACATGAAGTTATTACTAAGAGTTTTAGAAGATGCTCATTTACCAAAATCAGTGGATGTAGAAAAGTTCTATCACCTGGTTGATCACATTTTTAACAACAATGTGATATATTTCACTAATCATGACATACCTCCCGAAGGGACTGGTCATTCCAAACCGTTGCACATAGCGGTTATGTTCTCTAGATACGTGGTCGCATGAGTTTTGATAGATAGAGGGTCCTCCTTGAATATATGCCTTTATGCCACCTTAGAGAAGATGAATATTAATCTCAATAGGATCCGAAGCAGCCATACAATTATTAAAGCTTTCGATGGATCCCGACAAAATGTTGTAGGAGAGATTGAACTATCTGTGGAGATTGGTCCACATACATTCTACATATCCTTTTATGTGCTCAAAATAGCTATAGGATACAACCTGCTCTTTGGAAGACTGTGTATTCATATGGCTGGAGTCGTCCCGTTTACCCTTCATCAACAGCTCAAATACATCATTAATAACAACCTAGTCACTGTTAATGTTGAGCCAAAATGTCCTGAACTAGGTGACATCCCAATCATTAGTTTTAATTCAGAAGTTGAGCATGTCACCCTCCATTCCCTAGAGGTGAGCAACACTCACTACCATCCGATTGGGTCATCACCTCTTATACCCAGAATTTCGGCCAAGGTAATGTCGGTGAGTAAAGAAATGATTTCTTTGGGTTATCAACCTGGACAAGGGTTAGGCAAAGACCATCAGGGCATTAAGCGCCCAATTCAAGTTCCCAGTCAAACAGGGACAGCCAGACTAGGCTATTCTGCCATCTCCAGTCACGGGAAACCTCACAAATACAAATAGCTTTCTTCATCTTCAGCCATACGACGATTGCCACAAAGGAGCTGAATCTATACAAACTTCAGTAAAGGTTCCTGCACATGTGATGACCATATTATTTCCTAAGCTGATACCGGTCAAAGGAAAAGAAATTTTGATACCGGATCCAGAGGCAGAGGAAATGGATCGGAGGCGTAAACAGGACATTGCCATGCATTTATCAAACATACGCATCATAGTCCACATGGACAGTACATACAAAGTCACCCCAGATGATGATTGTCCAAATATCATGGTCATCATTCAGGAGAAGGAGGAAGACAATAGATCCTTCATCACAGCTATCCACCAAAACTTCACCCTTGGCAATTGGAGCAGTACTCCTTGCATTTTCCGACGAGGGTAAAAAGGACAGAAACTCCCTCTGCCCTGTAGATAACAATAACTGCTTACTTTTTATGTACAGTATTAGCAGTTGTTTTGTCATTACATGCTAACACTTTGTATGATTGAACAGTTTCATATATTAAGTGAAAGCATTTTTATTTCAGGACTCTAAAGTTAGATGTGCCTATACTTGTTGATGAGGTGCTTTTTCTCCACAAGAACTATAACTTTGATGTAAAGTTGGACTCAGACTTGATGGAAATACAAGAGGACTATAAGATACCTCAGGAGATCAAAGAATGGGTCGAAGACAAACCCAAGCCAAATCTTGATTAAACCACCTCTTTTAACCTCAAAACTTTAGAAAACCCCAAACAAATCCAGATTGGTACGGACCTCACTCAAAACCTAAGGAATGACATGGTTACTCTATTGACCCAATTCTAGGATGTGTTTGCATGGTCTCACGAAGACATGGTCTGTTTGTCTACTGACATTGTTATTCATCACCTCCCCGTCAAAGAGGGATTCAAGTCAGTCAGATAGAAGCTCAGGCTATTAAAACCTGAGTTGAGTTTAAACGTTAAAGAAGAAATTGTGAAACAATTTCAAGCAGGCATCATCATGGTGACAACATACCTTGAATGGCTATCGAACATAGTCCCCATGCCCAAACCAGGAGGGAATGTGCGAGTTTGCGTGGATTATCAGGACCTGAACAAAGATTCCCTCAAAGATAGCTTTCCCATGCCATTCATCCACATACTCATTGACAATACAGCTCAATACGACATGTACTCCTTTTTTGATTGCTTTGCGGGGTACCATTAAATCATAGTTGCTGAAGAGGATCGTGAAAAACTGCATTTATCACTCCTTAGGGAACCTTTTGCTATAGACGGTTGCCATTCGGCCTCATCAATGCTGGAGCTACCTACTAGAGAGCCATGATAGCTATTTTCCACGATTTAATGCACAAAGAGATAGAGATCTATGTGGATGACATCATTGTCAAATCCCAAAGGGAGGAAGACCACCTAGACCATCTCAGAAAGCTCTTCAACAGGTTGCGTAAGTATAATTTGAAGTTGAATCTAGCCAAGTGCGCCTTTAGCATCAAATCAGGCAAGTTGCTTGGTTTCCTAGTCAGCTACAAGGGGATTGAGCCGGATCCCACCAAAATCTAAGCCATTACGGAAATGCCCATTCCTCAGACAGAGAAGGAAATACGAGAATTTTTGGGAAGAATCAATTTCATTAGCAGATTCATCTCCCAACTCACAGCAACCTATGAGCCTATCTTCAAGTTGTTAAGGAAGAACTCCTCCATGAAATGGAATGACGAGTGCCAGAAGGCCTTCCTTACAATCAAATAGCAGCTAGTCAAAGTTCCTGTTTTAGTACCACCTAGGGATGATGTTCCCATGTTCATGTACATGTCCATCAATGACAATGCAATGGGATGCATGCTGGGACAGAAAGATGATAGAGGCCAAGAGCGAGCTATCTACTACCTCAGCAAAAGATTCAGCCGCAGTGAACACAAATACACTTTGATTGAGAAAACTTGTTGTGCTTTAGCATGGGCTTCCATGAGGTTACGTCATTACCTCCATGGTCACACAACGCATATCATATCCCGCAGGGATCCTCTTAAGTATGTGTTTAGTAAACCCATACTAAATTGCTGACTGTCCAGATGGCAGTTGATCCTACAACAATTTGACATCGTCTACGTTACGTAAAAGTCTATCAAAGGTTAGGGAATTGCGGATCAACTAGCTGCCGTACCTTCAGGGGATTTCAAACCTTTGGAAACATACTTCCCCGATGAAGGGGTAATGACAGTTCAACAACACCATCAGTACGATGCACACCAATCATGGAAGATGTATTTTGATGGAGTTGTAAACATGGAAGGTTTTGGGGCTAGAGCAGTTCTAGTATCCATTATGGGGGAGCAGCATCCCATCGCTGTTAAATTACAGTTTGCCAACACCAACAACATAGCTGAGTATGAAGGTTGTATCATGGGGCTAAAACTTGCTCAATCAATGGGCATCAGACGGTTAACTGTCTTTTGGGATTCTGAATTGGTAATCAAACAAACCACAGGAATCTATCACACCACAGAGCTACATTTGCTACCTTACCATCGACAGGTTCTACAGATGGTCTCAGAGTTTGAAGAAATAACCTTCCTCCATATTCCTCGGAATAGGAATGACTCTACGGATGTGCTAGCAACCTTGGCCTCCTTGATCAACATACTTGACAAGGAAAACATGTCAACCATCATATTTGCCCAACAAAAGGCACCAGTCTATGGGAACTATATTGGAGAAGTATCGGATGAGCTACCTCCCATCAAACACCCTTGGTATTAACATATCAAAGTGTACTTTCAAGGTAGATCTACACCCGCTGAGGCAAGCCCAACTAAAAGAGATGGATCCATCGACTGGCTATGAAATTCTACCTGAGCGGAGACGCACTCTACAAAAGAGATGCAGGACTAGGTCTCCTCATATGTCTGGATAAGGACCAAGATCAGAGGCTTATGGATGAAATCCATGGTGGAGTATGTGGCCCACACATGAGCGGCCCCCTACTTGTAAAGAAGATCCTAAGAACAGGGCATTACTGGCTCTCTCTCAAAGCTGACTGTGATGATCTTGTCAAGAGATTTTATCAATGCTAAATTCATGAGAATGTTATCCATGCCCCTCCAAGGGAGCTCCACAATATGAGTTCACCCTGGCCCTTCTCAATGTGGGGAATGGATGTGATATGGCCCATCGAGCCCAAAGCCAGTAATGGGCATCTGTTTATCTTCACCATGATCGACTACTTCACCAAATGGGTAGAAGTAACCTCCTTCCCTAGGGTTACAAAAGAAGTTATCATTTTTTTTCATCAAAAACAATGTCATTTATCGATATGGACAACTAGAGGTAATTGTATCATACAATGCTAAGAACCTCAACAAAAAAATGATGGAGGAGTTATGCAGTAAATTCCACATCAAACATCTCAACTCCGTCATCTACCGTCCAAAGATTAATGGTGTTGTTGAAGATACTAACAAAAACATAAAGAAGATCATGCAAAAAATGTCCGCCAATCACAAAGGATGGCCTGACTTGTTGCCTCTGACTCTGTTAGCCTATAGAACATCAATGCGCACTTCCACTAGGGAAACCCCCTACTTATTAACCTATGGGATGGAAGCAGTGCTCCCCATAGAGGTGGAAATGGAATCCCTCAGAGTGTTGATAGACACTCAGCTGGATGAAGACAAGTGGTTACAAGATAGGTATCACCAATTGTCTCTAATAGATGAAAGGCGAACTGCTGCTATCTTCCATGGTCAATTATATCAACAAAGGATTGTCAGATCCTACAACAGGAAAGTCCGGCTACGGCAGTTTAAACAACATGACTTAGTTTTGAAGAAGATCATTGACAACCAAGATCAGTCCAAAGGAAAATTCTCCCCGAACCAGGAGGGCCTATTTGTTGTCAAGGAGGTAATGACAGGAGGCGCTCTCAGATTACAGGAGATGGATGGCGATAAATTTCCTTAACTCATTAACTCAGACTCCGTGAAATGGTACTATGTCTGAAGTTACCATCAAGCAAACATCCTGGTTATAGATCACCATATCCCCAGTCAATTCAGGTTTTCTACACCTACACTACATACAACTTTCCTCATACCCATTTGCCCCATCAGGGATAATTATACTTTGCAACCAGCAGCCTGGTTTTCAGATCATCAGATCCTTTACTCCTCACAGGTTTTCAAAACCTTTCACACCTTCAGGTTATCCCACTAGGGATTAAACCTTTCACACCTTCAGGTTATCCCACCAGGGATTCAACCCTTCACAACTTCAGTTTATCATGTACATGGGATTAAACGTTTTGGCTACAAACCGCCCTGTACATGGGGTGAACTATGCCAACCTGATCTCCCTAATACACGGGAGTACGTAGGCAGCCATTTTATATGGTCCGGTCGTAATAAAACAAAAACAACAAAAACATTTCTACACCATTCTCACTACAAAAACAAGAATAAAAACATCTCTACACCCATTTGCCACATACAGCGTTGAACCTTCGCACCAGGTTTGAACTACGCAGACCTGATCTCCTCTTTAATAGGAGTACGTAGGAATCCATTCATGTTTTAGTCTTACCCCCTATCAAAACACAAAAACTTGTCAACAGTACTGGGATCATCCTTCAATCCATCACACTTCATCGGCCTCAGACCAAAGGGATGGAACTACCTGACCTCCCCATGTAAATGGGAGAATAGACGACCATCTAAGCGGTGGTTGATTCCTCAAAGAGAAACACCAATCCAAAAGAGATGGACCTAATTGGGCTGCCCCATACAAAGGAGTACCGACGACCATCTATGGTGCGGTCAACCTCAGATAGGAAAGCCACACTCCTCTCCACATCTACACACACAAACCAGTCCCAAGTTACCAAAGACTGTTGGGAATACATACAAATCAATGATCCGTTCTAAAATATCCCGAGACATCACAATGTCCGTCCATCAAAGAGGAGCTCATAATACATCAAGATCACAAGCCCTAGAGAAACAGGCAAATATCAAGCAAATAACAAGGCATAACTAATAGGGAAGTGAATCAAAATATATTTCCCTGCCATATATAATTTTGTTTGATATATACAAAATGTATTGTACATAACAAAATGGCTAAGCTATTCTGTGTAGGAAAATACAAGCCCATCTACAAGTCGGTTTGTATGCGGGCTATCAAGCCTAACATGACATCCCTCTCAAAAGAAGGAGGCAACGCTATGATCTCCTACCCAAGGTGGCACTATGCTCATTAATATAAGTACTCATCTCTGTAATGATGCCAGAAGTAAGGGACCTCACTATAGTATGTCTGTAACAACTATATCTCCGACAGATATAGCGCTATCCCGCTCCACAATTACTGTATCTCTAGATGATATGGCCTCATCCCGCTCAGCAACAGTGACATCTCTATGAGCTAATGCCTCATCTCTCTTTGACAGAGCGACGTATCTCCCATCAATAGCTATCAACATCAAGGCCCTAGCCTGATCTCTCTCGAAGGTCATCAGATGAAGACTTTGCTCCAAATACTGCGTTGAATGCTGGATCACAGTAGCACTCATACTGGGAGAATCTACAAGAGCTGCTGGCAACCCAGTGAATGGCTCCTCCTTGGTGTGAGAATCAATTTCCTCCATGGGCTCTCCACCATGTAACTCAATCCCCGGCACTGTGGATACTGCCGCAGCTGATGCCGTCTTTGTCTCCATCCATGCAGAATACTCTATCGAACAACCTGGATGGCTAACAGAAAACTCAACACTCTCACGCTGATCCTATTAGGCATACACCCTGTATCTATCCTCTGCTGATAAATGGCGAGATGACAAACGCTGACCTAATGCCTTCTCAAAAGGATGCACATCCTGAAACTGGTCAAACTATGACATCACAACAAGTGGATGATATGTGGTCATGCCCCTCAAACCAGCCAGAGGGAGATAATCCATGCCCAGTACATGAGTAATGAAGCTGTAGGGTGAATTGAGCCCTGTACACGACATAATATCAAATGGATATCCGATCCCTGCTAAGAACACTGACCAGGATGCAGCTTCTACACACTCTACTAGTTGAAAGGAGTAAGACATGGCTATCTCATGGGAAAACAATATCCATTTTGTCAGAATGTGCCAATCGGTCTCAAGTGTGACATGAACCACACATACAATAAGACTGAGCTGCTTATAAACACTCCTGCAAGATAGGTGTGGCAATATGTGGCTAACCTCAGTGTCTCTGCCATAATCATCGGCACAATGGTATGACCCTCCCTGCAAGCTCTCACTGCCATGACAACACCGATATCCAGCTCATCCATATACAGTGGCATGTACAAATAAGCCACTACGCACATCATGAGTACGTCCACTCTGGCAACATGCCACTGATCCTCCGATGTGGTGAAATCCCTGGAGTACTGTGCATAGTTATCCATTGAGCCAAATCTGTCTATCAGAAACTGCTGGCACAATAAATAGTCGGATGTAATCTCATCATGTGCCACTCTACGATGCAACCCGGTGAGGTCATGAACTGCCGACAAATATCTCCGACAGCCAATCGAGCGCAAGGCCTGTCTAAGGGCAAAGTCGTCAATCGCTCATACTCCTCCAAAATAGGAGTCAACTCATGGGTCCCAAACCGGAAAACCTACCTCTCTGGTACCCAATGCTCTAGCATGCCATCTACGAAGCCCAATGGAACCTAGAATGTTAGGAGGGTCATGGAATGCTGCAATAGCTGATTTATAATCACCCTGTCTTAAGGGGATACACTATCATACCAAGATCTCAGACGGGAGACCACCAATACTAGTGGGGTACGTGTGATCAATACGGCTGATTGTCGAGGAAGACATCTATGTGGGTCGTATCATAAGACTATCCAGGGGTCAATGCTGAATATCTATGGACATACATATGCATGATATAATACATGCATATTAAATAATAGATGGCAATATGATGTAGGGAATTGAAAATAGTACATACATTCCTAAGTACATCATCATTTAAATACATCATCTCTATACAGCTAAAAAATATAGGGAAATAGGGCACAAACGCCCTATGACTAACAGAGGCCTATCAAAAGATATAACGAGAATGGGGCACAACCACCCAGTATCTAACAGAGGTTTATCAAAAGATATAGCGAGAATACACATCAGAAGAAGATAATGGTGTCTATGTCTACATCATCAATACTGTCCATCTGATATAACTCCTCCTGAGTTACTAGATCTCTGCCAAGAGGGATGTCAGGCCTATACAAGAGAGGATCTGCATCGGCAAAGCTATATGGGTCATCTGAAGGGCCAGCCCCCGAGCTGGAAGGATCAAAAGTATCTGCCTCTGAAGGATCTCTACCCAAATGTCGGATGAAAAAATATTCCCGGTCCAACTGCCGGGTGAAGCTGTCAATCTGTGTCAAATGAGTCGGATCTCAGACACAAGCCATCCAATCCGTCATCATCACGGATCCAGGAACTATATCCCCCATGAACTGGGTGGCGCGGGTCTGGACTCCGATGGTACGAGGGGACCACCAACGATATAATTCCTCCTGAATAAACGGACCCTCTGACAAAATAAAGTCGTCAACACCCATCAACGGGATATCACTGACTGGCGACTGCGACATAGGCCTATAACGCCTTGCAGGAAGTAAGATCGGTACATGAATCTCTTCTGTGGTGCTCCTAAGAGCATGCTCTCCTAAATAGACCTCCTATCCTCCTTTTGTGAAGAGAGGAATCCAGTGGGTGGACATCATATACTCGACATCAGTCGAGTATCCATCCTCAAAGTCGATGGTCAAATGTTCCTAGAGTAGGGAACCCAAGTGATGGCATCAGCTGTCAACAACTCCAACTGTAAGCGACAATGGGTGAAACCCTCAGCTACAATAACCTCCGCCAAAATGGAGTGATTTCATCGTCGTCCTCATGGATAGGTCTCCAAACCTAACACACTAATAGGATGCAAACATGGAATCCTCTCATAGGCCTAAAACTACCAACACAAAGGCAAACATCTACGGCCAGTCAACACTCTTAATCTGTACATGGGAAATCAAAAGAGAAATGCTCACCAACAGA
The DNA here is from genome assembly GCA_020205605.1 of Panax ginseng. NCBI lineage: Eukaryota > Viridiplantae > Streptophyta > Magnoliopsida > Apiales > Araliaceae > Panax > Panax ginseng. Next base: position 107,809,777 of record CM035136.1, read on the forward strand.
AACGGGTAAAATCCTAGCCAAGCCTCTATCAAGCCCTGCGAACGCATGTGCATTCCCTAAGGAAATAGGTAAAGGTGTAGGAGCCCCAATCATACTCTCCAATACGGTCCACCTCCCGAGTGGCGCTGATCAAAGCGAATGACACCGTGGAAGAGTTGTCTGCTATGAAACAATCGCTGATAATAACCAGGAACAATCATTGAAGAATGTGATCCTTGACTCTCATATAAGTGGGCATGGGCTCACTCAACAGCCCACTCATAGCATCTACGCTCAAAGGACCCGTACGGACGGTCCTGTCCTTAAGCGCCTCAGTCAGAACTCCTAACAAGGATCTAATGACAGTCAGGATAATATTCGTTGTACATGGCACTAGCACCCCTCCAAACTCCATACTGGTGATAAACTGCCAATCCATGGGCGTCATCATCACCTCACAATCCAACAAATGGAGAGACTGAGTCTGGTGAAACCAGTGCTCAGACAATGCCCTGAGGTAACCCCAGGGACAACAGCGGGGAAGAATGGAAAAGAATGCCCCAAAGCCCCAACCATGCACAATACCTCGGTAATCTGGATGCAAAGCCTAATATAGAGAGTGTATGATGAACCAGTCCCCTCGAGGTTGTGTAAAACCAGGAACCTACATCAAATACAAATCATCATCAGAATCCTTACTCCTCATCAATAAGAAAAATGAAGATCAAACCCAACTTTTATCTCGTTTACCTGAAAGTAAACTGAGGGGTGACGACTCAAATCACCTAGAAGATCTGGAATCGTCACAATAATGCATTTAAGATCCCTGTGGGGAGCTGGAGCCGCAACTGGTACATCCTCCTCCTCGTCCTCAACATCCAGTACATCAACCCGGATAAGACGAATCACCGCCTCCGCCAAATGACGAGGATATCTGACTGAATGGGGTCGAGGCACTTCAGAAGCCCTCCTCCGCACACCTGAAGTGATTCTACGGGAACTACTCGGCTGATCTGGATCCATATATATCTGGACACTAGTCTCCAAATCACCTCAGAAAGGGTGTAGTAAATTCTAACCTGGAGCTTTTCAAATGCATTTTTATGACTACATGCATTCATGCATTACTTTAACATAAGCCTACAGTAGAGTTAAAAATGCATTTCTACCCAATGCCTAGACTTTTGGAATATTTTACCATAGTCTCCTTTGTAAACAGGACTATCCACATGCACATAGGCATGACTAGGTGGCCATTCAGTAGCACACATACCCACAGTCATAAACATCCTATATGCATGAGCATGTCAAAGTCATAATCCATGATGTTAGATTAATTACCATGATTACGTTGCTTTACTACCTTTGCTCATTTGTCCTCAAATAGGACAACAAATAGCAGAAAAATGTAAGACCCCAACTTTTATGAATAAAGATTAATTTTTCTCAAAATATATTTTTGAAAATTATGGTGTGGATTTGATATAATGTTATAGTAGTGGGTAATATTTATAAATTTTGCAAAGTAAGCAAGTTGTTATAAAATATTCGATTGGTCGGGGAATATTCGTACGATGTCACAATCATGTTGCACCCCACAACGAAAGTATTATCGGAGTTAGAAAACGACAGAAATATCTTTTCATAAAAATAAGCAATGAAAGTTTTACCATTAAACTGTTGAAATACCCGGTGGTAAAAGTACAAGATTATGTGGTGGTTGTATAGTAGCACAAGATTGAGTATTGATGCTTACGTGAGAAGTCACTCGCTTATACTTAATTATTGCTACGATGAATTGATGCATAATATTTTATATTATTAGATAAATAATTGAGACGAAAAAAAGTTATTCATATTATTATTTGCATTATTGATGATGTCTAGAAAGTTTCAGCGAGATAAGGAGTTTGGTCACCTAATTGCGCGCTAATGGGGAGAAATCCTTATCTAAAAGCCCCCTCTTTCCTTGGAATGATCTGGTTGCTAAATATTATGAGTTATAATATTAATGATGAATAAGTTCGTGTTGATTAAAGATGAAATTGTTGATAGAAAATATTTCAATTATGTTGGGATTATTAGTGTTAATGGAAATCAACATTTATTTCGATAATAATTGATTTCTAGATGTTAAATTGACCAAACGGGTAATTAGTCCTATAAATAAGCAATTAATTTCTATTAGTTCACATGCATATAACTATTTGCTCACATGAATAGAACTAGTGGTTCACATGCATTATTATTAGGGGAGGTGGTGCAAGATTTATAATATTTGCAGGACTAAATTAAGAATGGAGGAAAAGATGAAGGTACTTGTAAGACCCCAAAAATTATGAATAAAAATTTAATTTTCTTGAAATATTTTTTAAGTATTATGGTGTGGATTTGATATAATATTAAAGTTGTGAGTAGTATTTATAAATTTTGCAAAGTAAGCAAGTGGTTATAAAATATTCGATTGGTCGGGGAATATCCGTACGATGGCACAATCATTGGTGGACCCCACAATGGAATTATTGTCGGAATGAGAAAACGACAATTTTGAATTTTATAAATAACGGCGTAGTTGTTACCGTTAATATTGTTGGAATACCTGGTGGTTACAAAAAATACGATGTCTGCACAAAGAATACACCGGTATTACACAATATTTTGAATTATTGATTCTTACGTGAAGGCACTACTCAATAATTGTTACGGTAATTCTCGCTCAATATTTTATTCTATTGATTCAATAATTGCTACGTTGATATTTTATATTATTGTTGTTCAATAATTGTCCGCACAAAGATCTCCATTATCGATTAATAATTTTGTATTTGAACAATATTGTTAGAGATCATTATTGGCAATGTCTCAAGGAAGTTACGCTTGCAGAAAGGGGTTTGGTCACCTAATTTGCGCGCCAATAAGGATAAATCTTATCGTAAAGCCCTCTTTCCTGGAAACGACCTGGTTGTCATAATTGTGATTCTGTAATATTATTTGTGAATAATTAATTATTGATTTATATGATAAAGAAATATTTATTTTTATGTGAATATAAATGAAGGAATTTGTGTTGAGGTGTTTTATCAGTATTTTGTTGGAATGGATGCATTAAAAATTAAATCGGTGTTCTTAAAGCTCTATTATGAGTGAGTGATATATCGGTGTCCACAAATTTTGAACCGTTAAAAATTAGCGTATGATTTGTTATGAATTTATGAGGTATTGAAAATCATCCGTTTGTGAATTTTGGATATTTTCATTCGGAATTTGAAAAACTTTCTTCTGCAAAGTTGTAGAGAATTCGATTTCGTGTGGAATGGACATACAATTCGTATTTTTCTGATAAAGGACTATTTTATAGGAATTATTGAAGTTTTGGAAATTAAATGTTTTTTTATTAAAATTGGGTGGGACCCACTTTTGTTTTTCAAAACATGTAAAATTTGAATTTTCTTGTTCCAAGTTGTCTGGCTCAGTTGGTGGAGGAGGCATAGAAGAAGAAAAGAAAAATTGTTATTTTATTAATTTAGTCTTCTTTGGCGTTCTAGCATTTTCCTATAAATAGACGCTTATGTTAGAATTGAAAATCACACCAGAAATAAGTTTTCTTTCTCTCTATATTATCGAGCGTATTTTTGTGAGTATTTAGATACTTTGAGAGTTGCTATTCAAAGGCAAGTTTTTTTGACTTTTACATCCAGATATTCGATCGTAACCATTGTTATTTTGAAGTAAGGGATGTTATTTTCTTCGTAAATGATATTATTTTTTTCAATATCATTGGTCCGAATTATTGATATGAGTTTTATTGTGGAATTTTTACCTTTTTTGCTGGGGGTTACTATTCACGATCTAAGACTATTCATCAAAAAAATGAAATGTTCTATTTTTCGTCCCGTATGTCTATTATGGTTATTATCATTGATTGTATCCATGTTTTGATCTTCATTCTATACTCATTTTTTAAGTTTTGGCTTATATACTCCATAAAATTAGTAGAATATCCTTGATATTTCGCTTCATCCAAAGATCTTTTCATGAAAATATTATTACGAGCATTATTTATAAGTTTTAACTTTTCATGCAAGAGTACTATTCACACAAGTTACTATTCATGAAGTAATCATTCACTTGGTACTATTCCTCGTAGTAACCCGATATTTTCTAAATAAAATAAACAAGAAATTTTATGATATTTTTTTTTTTTTTAACGACGAGACTAAGTGTCAAGTAAAGTGAACGATAAATGCGAATACATTTATTACTTGAAATTAGAAATAATTTAGGAATTATTAATTACCACAAATTATATGGTAATAAATTTACGTGAAGTTTAAATGTTTTTATTAATTATTTTCCATGAAAACATGATTGGAAATAATAAATGATGTGATAATTAGATTTATATAATAAATATTTTATTATATGAATTGTTCGTAATATTTAAGTTAATTAACTTGATTATTGATGATGTGTACGAAGAATAAGTCGGATATGAGATCCAAACCTCGGATTGGGATTGTGATCAAGAGATGAGAATAATAATATTATATTATTTTACAAAGTACCATAATTATGTATTGGGTATGTGCTGAATGAGATAATATTGAAAGCAATGACGGTCAATTAGGTCATAGCATATATTACCGTGCTTTATGAAACCCTAATTATTAAACTCGTTATGGGATATTTACGAGTAGTAGGACTGTATATGAAGTTATCGTGAATAAGAAATATCGGTAATTAGAAGAAACCCTAATTATCACATGACGTCGATAATTAGGACAAACCCTAATTATTATAACCTAACTAGTTGAAATTAGAAATCGTAACGATTGTGTTAGTAACATACACGAGATAATTAAAGAACCACTAATGGTGGATTTAGAAACCCTAATTGATGGCGTTGAGAAACCCTAATTTTAATTAATGGGTTTAATTTCGATGTTATCAGTATAAGTGTTTTAATTTACCAAAGGATAGAAGTTAATTGGTAAATTATAAGAATTAAATCTAGTGATTAAATATTACATTTAATTGTCTTGTACAAGATTGCCCATACACTCTTAAACAAAGCCCAACCATCACCCATAACAAATCGAAGCAAGAATCAAGAATTTTTGGCAAAAGGGTATAAGGACACTAAACCTAGAAATCCTTTGATTCGATGTTATTTGATGCAATTGATTGTTTAAAGTTGTGTAATAGGATGTTAATTGATGATATGGGTTGATAAATCAAAGACCCATAGCATCAAAGTGCACTAATTTGAAGATTTAAGCAAGTTGGAAAAAATCGAATTCTGTTATTTTTCACCAAATGTCAGAGGTCATAACTCTTTGCTCGATCATGAGTTTTGTTCTTTAAAAGTTGTTATGTGTAGCCTGATATGTGGTCTTTAATCTTCAAAAAGAATCAAGTCTATATCATGTATAGATTAGAAGTTATAGATGGTCAAGCATGGTTGACCGATCATGATAAACTATTTTTGGGCAGTCTGTAATGGGGGCATTCTCGTCCACTTTTTGTGCTTTAAAAGATCTGGGCTTTTGATATGTTGTAGTGCACTGAGTTAGGAAGCCATAGGCTTTGGAATGACCTCATTCCGACCTCGGATGAGGGAATTACGGTGATTGAAAGGAAATGTGTCAAATTTCTCAAAACTGAAAGTCAGCAGTGGGATGTGCTATTCGGGACACTGTTTCGATCAGTTAATGTTTCCAAAACCTTCTGGGCTTTTGGTATGTTATAGTACACCGAATAAGCTTTCCATAGACTCTGAAACGGACTAAATCCGATATCGGAGGAGAGAGTTATGACATTTCAAAGTAGTAGTGTCAAAACTTCCCAACAAGTGCGGTGCAGTCCATTTGAACGGAATTTCTGGGCTGATGTGTTCGGAATTTGGAAATGGTCAAAGAATAAAAGTTGTAGCCCCAGAAGTTAGCTTCGTGTGGGCTCAAGAATCGCTCAAAAATGTTTTAAAATGAAAGAGTTATGACTATTTTAGCGAAAAGAGGTAAAGCTGAAACGAGATTGAAAACTGTTATGAACGTCCATTTTGACACACTGTTTGGGCTACCTAATGAACCCGAATTGGGTAATTCGTATTTTTTAAAAATAGTCTTACATACCATGTATAACATATCCAAAAATCAGATTAATCGGAGTAATGAGCAATGCGTTAGAAAATCATAAAGTGAGCTATTGAAAATTAGTATAAACCAAAGTCCACATCGACTAAATTGAGAACTTCACCATTTTCTAAACCTATAAATAGAAGGGCACGGCCTTTGTTTCATTCACCAACAATAAGGCCTCCAATTTTTGAGAAAGGCTTTGTTGTGGGAGAACTTTTTATAAAGATCTCCTTAGTTAAATTTTGGCGTGGAAGTGCGTATTGGGTCTGTGGAATTCAGTATTTAGGGTATGTTTCTTATTTAATTTTGTAATGTTATTACTTTTAATTGTTAGTTAAAGTCCTAATTTTTGAAGTTTAGTTAGTGTTGTTAATAAACTAGTTAGTTTACTATGTTTATTTTGGCTTGGAATTGATTATGTAAATGAGTTATTTGTGATGACTTTTAATATTTTGTGATGAATTTCATTAATTAATAATTATTAATGATATTAAAGTTATTTAATGATTATATTAAATAATTTAGTTTAAAAATGATTTTAATATTATAAAAATCATTTTAAATGAAAATAAGGTATTTAAAAATATTTTAAGTTATAAAATATAACTTTTAATATTTAAATGATAATTTCATTAATAATTAAATATTAATGATATTAAGATAATATTAATAATATTTAGTTTATTTAATGATTAATATTAAATAAATAGTTTAAAAATGGTTTTACTTATTTAAAACCATTTAAAGAGGATATTAAGGATTTAAAAATATTTTAAGTTATAATTAATGACTTTTAATATTTGGATAAATAGTACATTAATATTTAAATATTAATGGTAATTATTTGGGTAATATAAATATTTTAAAAATAGTTTGAGTTATTATAAATAACTTTTATATTTTAGTAATGGTTTCATTAATAGTTTAGTATTAATTAAACTATTAATGATAATGGAATTATTTAATGTTTAAATCATTTAATTATGATTCCGATATTTGAAAGTTATATTACCAAACTAGTGACTTGAGAACCGATTATGAAGTTCTGAATTTGAAGAACACCTATAGTAAAAGATTATATCACTATAGGCCCTTTAGTGACAGATTTGAATTATTTTAAATTTTTCAATTTTTGGAAATTGCGAAAATGATTAAAAATAAGATGTCTAATATTTACAGATGTTGAGGTATAGAATAAGAGTCTTAGACTCAGTATTTACCCGATAAAGCTGTCGATACGCCGACAAATGTCAGACCTTATAAAAGAAAGAAAAGACTACTGTAAGAGCATGGATGAGATATTTGAAAAATGTATAAAAATATTTCAAGTATAGAATATGAACTAAAAGTATGATCACTGTGATTATGTGATTGGACTATGTCTTTAATTGTAATAGACATGTATTATGTGTTAAGATATATTGTTCTAATCGAACTAATGATCTCGATTATTGATAGGTTGTGATAAAGAGATAAAACCTAAGTTGAGATTTGTAATCGCCGAATCGGCAAGTATCCTACCTTTGCATTTCCTTTATGCAATGGACATGAAAAGAAGTTTTAATTATTCTATTCTGTCATGCATTATGTACTCTTTGATTATCAACATGCTAGCTCGGATATATATTCTGCTCGTTGATTTCTAAATGGTTATACAAGTGTCCCCACTTGGATAACCATGGCATTTATTCACATGTTGATATACCTCACATCAATTACCCGTATACATATATGTTGAATTACATATTATTGTTGAGCAAAAAAAAAAACCTTGGGTTTGGAACCGTGCATGTATGAACATCCCTATATGGGAAGATTTTTGCTTCAAGGCGGCGGATAGAGTGAGCGATGAATTTCGTTCAAGTTATGTAGTATTGATCAATACAGGTACAATCTGGGTGATCACCTCCGTGTCTGTAAGCTAGAAGCGGTTTATGGATGGATTTCCGCCAAACCTTTTCGAAAATGAAAAGAATGTTCATAGTATGATTCTTAAACCCTATTTATGGGTAGAGCGAGCCAAATTTAAATAATTTGGAAGAGATTTGTTATGTGAATTTTTATCAAGATCTGATTACTTCACAACTTTCGATTCGTTGTAGAAGTGTTATGTAAAGAGAATACTTATATTCTTTCAACTTATATATATAATTGTTATTACTTCTTTGGGCACTCAAATGCTCATCCTTGCTTAAATTAAATGTTTTTAGTTATGTATGAGCAACACAAGGCTCAGAGCCGAACAAAGGAAAAGGAAAGTTGATCGAATAAGTGTGTATCATGAGTTAATGGTTATAGTTGTATTGGTATATATTCAAGTATTATAAGGAATGTATTTGAAGGTCACGTACCTTGGGAAGTAAACTTTGATGTATGTAAATTAAGTTGAATTTATTATTATTTAGTATTATTGACTTAAAGAAATGGTATCGTGGAGAACCGAAGTTAGGGTTTCAAGTACACGGATTTGGGGTAAATCTCGAGTTGGTATCAAAAAAGTTGGTGGTTATGAAGCTTAGGTAGGAATACTTGAGACTAATAACCGCAATGATTAGGATAAGTATTAACTCATATAGAGTTAGTTGGTCGATAAGATTCAAAGATGAATCTCAGCGAGTGTAAAGACACAGAGTTCCCTAACTCGATTATAAAGTTAAGCAAAGAGTGGGGAATAGATTGAGTCTAAAAGAATGAAAGTGTAGATTATGAGAGATCGTAAAATAAAGCGATCAAGATATAGAACTAAATCATAATATATACGATGAGATCACCCCGTGATCCGATAAGGCTATGACAAATGAAGGAATCAATCGATGATTGGAAAGTTTACAAAGAAGATTCACGTGTATGAATTGTACTATCAATTGGTACGGATCTAGAAGAGAATTATAAATACTGAATTAAATTCGTATGGAGAATGGGGTTAGTGTTAGATGGGGATTCAATTGAGGACTCATGTCACAAATTTGAGTTGTATGATTCTTCGTATGGGAATTTGAATTGTACTTGGTGTAAAAACCACTTAGTTTCTCGCAATCGATAATCATTGAAATGTCTCAGGTCGCTATTTGTTATATATGCACATAAGAGGATGACTCCATTCTCGTGTGTATACAGTAGATAGGTCATAGATAGAGAATATAAGATTAAGTTCGAGTTCTTAAAACTCATACCTATGAGACATTCTTGACTCATAATTATATGAAATGTTTATGAACCCCTCGTGAATGGACGCCAAAGGTCCCGACTAGGATAAGTTCTTAAACTCATATGATTGTGGCAATTTATGAACTCATAAGTGTGGTTTGATGAACTGGGTATAGTTTTGTGTGAATGGAGTATTATGGATAACAGAATGGATAGATTGTTAAGTAAATGATTTTTTAGTGAAGGTGTTAGGTTTTCCTAAACTCCTAGCTATGCTAAACTTTAAAATTTTTGACATCAAGCTAAATCGCACTATGTGCTTTTGAAAACAAAAATGTAGACTCGTAATCATTTTTTGAAACGGTTTAAAGTACGCTCTATGCTACTTATTTTGGCTAGACATAAATGATTTGAAATATCAAAATTTGTTTTTAATTATCACTCATGTACCATGTAAACTCAGTGCGAGAGATGATAAAATGTGATGGAGTTGTAAATACTGAGGAATACTTAGTATGAATTTGACCAAGTCATTTGTTCCACTATTTGTATGATGTGTTATGACAAAGTCATACAATGATGGCATCCTCAACGGATTGTTAATACAAGACGCATCATCGACGCGTCATTCTCGAAAATGTTTTCAAAAAGTTTAATTTGCCAACGAGGGTTTGGCTACATCTAAATAATTGATTGAATTGAATTATTGATATGAGTCTATGCTATTTGAATCGCCTAGACTAATGTTTATGAAAACTCTAAGTGTTCATTGAAGAAATTTCCGAACCAAATTGTTTGGTGCGGAATCCTATGATAAGACTGAGGTGAACAATGTTGTTTGGATAAATGATCCAATCTAATAGCGTAAATATTCGCTAGGTATGATTAATACGTTATGCATGACGTAGGGGTACAATAGGCTAATCACCTAAAGTACTATTAATGGTAGTTTACCTTCTTTGTGATTGTAAACATACCAGGTAATGTTTTGTTTTTGCGGTATGAATACCAATTAAAACTATGTGTTCATGGTCTATATGACCCCTCAGCACAATTTGAAAACTTTTACTCTTGTGAGAGGTGTATTGGGTAGCATGTGATGATATATGTGAATGTTGTAAGCACGGATAGAGTTAGCCGAGTTATGAGGGAGGTTGGAGCAGATGGAGATATTCAGATAAGACAGTTGAAGGTTGAAATAGAAGCCAAAGACACCAGATATATACCTTAGACCAGGCTTTAGTCATCACCTTCATGCGATTCGATGCAGAGTGGATGGAGCGCCTTCTACAGAGATAGGTGTTGATGAGAATTGAATAAATTTATCATCAATCAAAATAAGAGACAACGATATATAGAACTCTTGATTCTTCGTGTATATATACTATATGTTAATCTGGGTAACTTATGTATGTAGATGTCCGGTGAGAAAGATATGTGGAATAAGAAGGATCATATTCACACCCCCGAGCTAATATCAAGGCCAACCAGATGAAATAGAAGCTCACTAGGAACCCAAATCGGACGAGGTGGCTATCATGGAAAAACATAGCATCGAGATCCGAAATGTTGGATTTGACAGATAATGATTCGAGACACTAAAGTTGAAGCGCTTTCAAGCATCAACGGAGGTGCGAGATTTGGAGAACAAGGTTTCTTCATTGGAAAGGTTGTGGGAGATAGAAAAGTTAATGCGTCAAAGCGTTAATGGAAACAATGGAAGAGCAGGATAAGCTCAAAATCCAAATTGACCGGATGGAGCCTCAAGCGACACATAAAGTGAAGGACACACCTCTCCTCATTGCCCCCGACTATAAGAAAGGTGGATGTTTTAATTGTGGGATGGAAGGACATCGAATAATGAATGTCCAAGAAAAAGGCTTGGTAAATAAGTAGTATGGGTTATGTATGTAATATGTGTGATAAGTAATGAACTATTTTTAACTTTTATGTTGGTTAAGATTTTAAATCCAGACTTTTCGTAGTCACAAAGGGATAGTGTTGATTAAAGCGAGGATGTCTTTGTGTAAATATTCGATAAATGAATATGAATCTAAGTTTGAGAAATGAAACGAGTTTAATACATTAATCTTTTGCAATAAGGTTTAAAATGTAAGGGTATAATTTATGGTTTTATTTAACCGAGATAATGCCGCCAAGACGTCAAACTCGAAACCAAAGGATAGAAGAATCTACTAATCTTTGGGGAACGATAGCGAATCGATGCAAAACTTTGCAAACATGGTAGCTCAAAGCTATGCGTGAGGAACACCCGATTATGGAAACCAAATGGACAATCGATCGTTGGCAAAATTCAAAGACTTCAAAGCCAGTAGGACCACGAATTCGAGAGGATCGGTGACCTATAGAAGCTTTGACTTGGGTGAACGAGATAGAGAAGGCATTCGTAATTGCTAGAATAGATGAGGGCAAAAGGCGCTTTTGCCACTTATATGATGAAAGGAGAAGCTAACTTTTGGTGGGAGGCAAATAAGACTAAAAAGGGAGAAGAAGAAATTACTTGGGATAGGTTTAAGGATTTATTTTTGAAAACTATCTCTCTGTTAGTATGCGATCTAGAATGGAGGTGAGATTCACGGAGTTAAAGCAGGATAACATGGTATTGCTAAGGAGTATGCCGCAAAATTTAATGAGTTAGCTAGGTTTGCTCCACATCAAGTGGATCAGAGGCTAGGAAGGCAAGGAGATTTGAAATTTGGGCTTAAAACCCCGGCTCTAATAAGGTGTCGAAGATCGCAAATCAATACTTTTGCAAAGACTCATGGAGAAGGCTATCATTCTTTGAGCAGGAAGTGAGGCCATGAGCCTCTACCATAAGGGAGAAGAAGAATAAAAGCAAGTCGGGAGGAGCAGAAAGAAAGATAGAAAGTAGTAGTGGGTGGGGGGTGAGAAAAGAATGAGGAATTTTTCTAAGAAAATGCAAGTAAAGAAGAAAGGTATAAAGAAGAAGGGTAGTGCGGTCAAGAATCATGGGAAGAATCACTCTGGCGAGTGTCTCAAGGGCAAGTTTGTATGCTACAAGTGCGGGCAAGAGGGTCATATCTCTCCCAATGCCGCCTAACTCAAGGATGATCGATTGGATGTCTTATATGTGGATCAATCGAGCATAAGGTAAGGAACTGCCTACTGAGGGGAATGGAGGCGGGGAGCGTAACCACAGGGGGGAGAAGCGGTGGGGACGTTAGCAATTTCGGGACCAAACTCAACCAAGAACTCCAACGAAAGCAACTCAGAGGTTTGCAACATGACGGTCCAGGATCTGATGGCAAATGGAAATGAGAACTCAAAAGTTATTTGAATAACTTATATATCTTATATTTCTGCTTAATCAGATAGACAAGTGTTATGATGAATAATTAAAGATCAGTTCGATCAAGTATGATCGAGATCTACGTACAATGATTATATGTTATGTACCCTTCTGCATATGAGTTTTTAAAGCGGTGATTCCGGGGACGGAATCCTTATAAGGGAGGGTGAATGTAGTAACCCGATATTTTCTAAATAAAATAAACAAGAAATTTTGCGTATAAATTTTTTTTTTAATGACGAGACTAAGTGTCAAGTAAAGTGAACGATAAATGCGAATACATTTATTACTTGAAATTAGAAATAATTTAGGAATTATTAATTACCACAAATTATATGGTAATAAATTTCTGTAAGCCGAAATGTTTTTATTAATTATTTTCCATGAAAACATGATTGGAAATAATAAATGATGTGATAATTAGATTTATATAATAAATATTTTATTATATGAATTGTTCAGAATATTTAAGTTAATTAACTTGATTATTGATGATGTGTACGAAGAATAAGTCAGACATGAGATCCAAACCCTGGATTGGGATTGTGATCAAGAGATGAGAATAATAATATTATATTATTTTACAGTACCATAATTATGTACTGGGTATGTGCGGACAGATAATATTGAGCAATGACGGTCAATTAGGTCATAGCATATTACCGTGCTATGAAACCCTAATTATTAAACTCAGTTATGAGATATTTCTGAGTAGTAACTGTGTATATGAAGTTACTGTGAATAAGAATATCGGTAATTAGAAGAAACCCTAATTACTGTTGTACGTCGATAATTAGGACAAACCCTAATTATTATAACCCTAACCGGTTGAAATTAGAAACCGTAACGACTATGTTAGTAACATACACAGATAATTAAAGAACCACTAATGGTCAATTAGAAACCCTAATTGATGACGTTGAGAAACCCTAATTTTAATTCTGGGGTTTAATTTCGATATTATCAGATAAGTGTTTTAATTTACCAAAGGATAGAAGTTAATTGGTAAATTATAAGAATTAAATCTAGTGATTAAATATTACATTTAATTGTCTTGTACAAGATTGCCCATACACTCTTAAACAAAGCCCAACCATCACCCATAACAAATCGAAGCAAGAATCAAGAAATTTTTGGCAAAAAGGGTATAAGGACACTAAACCTAGAAATCCTTTGATTCGATGTTATTTGATGCAATTGATTGTTTAAAGTTGTGTAATAGGATGTTAATTGATGATATGGGTTGATAAATCAAAGACCCATAACATCAAAAGCACCTAATTTGAAGATTTAAGCAAGTTGGAAAAAAATCGAATTCTGTTATTTTTCACCAAATGTCAGAGGTCATAACTCTTTGCTCGATCATGAGTTTTGTTCTTTAAAAGTTGTTATGTGTAGCCTGATATGTGGTCTTTAATCTTCAAAAAGAATCAAGTCTATATCATGTATAGATTAGAAGTTATAGATGGTCAAACATGGTTGACCGTGGGATAAGAAAGGTGGATGTTTTAATTGTGGGATGGAAGGACATCGAGCGAATGAATGTCCAAGAAAAAGGCTTGGTAAATAAGTAGTATGGGTTATGTATGTAATATGTGTGATAAGTAATGAACTATTTTTAACTTTTATGTTGGTTAAGATTTTAAATCCGACTTTCGTAGTCACAAAGGGATACCGTTGATTAAAGCAGGATGTCTTTGTGTAAATATTCGATAAATGAATATGAATCTAAGTTTGAGAAATGAAACGAGTTTAATACATTAATCTTTTGCAATAAGGTTTAAAATGTAAGGGTATAATTTATGGTTTTATTTAACCAGATAATGCCGCCAAGACGTCAAACTCGAAACCAAAGGATAGAAGAATCTACTAATCTTTGAGGAACGATATACTTAATCGATGCAAAACTTTGCAAACATGGTAGCTCAAAGCTATCGTGAGGGAACACCGATTATGGAAACCGGCCATGATAATCGTTTGGCAAAATTCAAAGACTTCAAAGTCAGTAGGACCACGTAATTCAGTGAGGATTAATGACCTATAGAAGCTTGGACTTGGGTGAGCGAGATAGAGAAGGATTTGTAATTGCTAGAATAGATGAGGGCAAAAGACCTGCTTTTGCCACTTATATGATGAAAGGAGAAGCTAACTTTTGATGGGAGGCAAATAAGACTCGAGGCGAGGAGAAGAAGAAATTACTTGGGATAGGTTTAAGGATTTATTTTTCAAAACTATCTCTCTATTAGTATGCGATCTAGAATGGAGGTGAGATTCACGGAGTTAAAGCAGGATAACACGATTGCAAAGTGAGTATGCCGCAAAATTTAATGAGTTGGCTAGGTTTGCTCCACATCAAGTGGATCTGAGAGGCTAGGAAGGCAAGGAGATTTGAGTTGGGCTTAAAACCCCGGCTCTACTAATAAGTGTCAAGATCTGCAAATCAATACTTTTGGCAAAGACTCACTGGAGAAGGTTATCATTGTTGAACAGGAAGTGAGGCCATGAGCCTCTACCATAAGGAGAAGAAGAATAAAAGCAAGTCGAGGAGGAAAGAAAGATAGAAAGTAGTAGTGGGAATAGGGGTGAGAAAAGAATGAGGAATTTTTCCGAGAAAATGCAAGTAAAGCGTAAAGGTATAAAGAAGCGGTAGTGCAAAGGCAAGAATCATGGGAAGAATCACTCTGGCGAGTGTCTCAAGGGCAAGTTGTATGTATGCTACAAGTGCAAGGCAAGAGGGTCATATCTCTCCCAACCGCCCCAACTCAAGGATGATCGGTGGATGTCTTATATGTGGGTCGACCGAGCATAAGGTAAAAGAGCTGTCACAGAGGGGAATGGAGCGAGGAACGTAACTACAGGGGAGAAGCGGTGGGACGTTAGCAATTTCAGACCAAACTCAACCAAGAACTCCAACGAAAGCAACTCCGAGGGTTTGCAACATGACGGGTCCAGGATACAAATGGCAATGGGAAGCAGAACTCCAGTGCTTATTTGAATAACTTATATATCTTATATTTCGCTTAATCGATAGACAAGTGTTATGATGAATAATTAAAGATCGATTCGATCAAGTATGATCGAGATCTACGACAATGATTATATGCTATGTACCCTTGCATATGAGTTTTAAAGCGGTGATTAGGGACGGAATCCTTATAAGGGAGGTGAATGTAGTAACCCGATATTTTCTAAATAAAATAAACAAGAAATTTTATGTATAAATTTTTTTTTTTAATGACGAGACTAAGTGTCAAGTAAAGTGAACGATAAATGCGAATACATTTATTACTTGAAATTAGAAATAATTTAGGAATTATTAATTACCACAAATTATATGGTAATAAATTTCTGTAAGCCGAAATGTTTTTATTAATTATTTTCCATGAAAACATGATTGGAAATAATAAATGATGTGATAATTAGATTTATATAATAAATATTTTATTATATAAATTGTTCAGAATATTTAAGTTAAATATTTTAACTTGATTATTGATGATGTGTACGAAGAATAAGTCAGACATGAGATCCAAACCCTGGATTGGGATTGTGATCAAGAGATGAGAATAATAATATTATATTATTTTACAGTACCATAATTATGTACTGGGTATGTACAGACAGATAATATTGAGCAATGACGGTCAATTAGGTCATAGCATATTACCGTGCTGTGAAACCCAATTTTTAACTCAGTTATGGGAGATTTCTGGAGTAAAGGTGTGTATATGAAGTTACCGTGAATAAGAATATCGGTAATTAGAAGAAACCCTAATTACTGTTGTACGTCGATAATTAGGACAAACCCTAATTATTATAACCCTAACCGGTTGAAATTAGAAACCGTAACGACTATGTTAGTAACATACACAGATAATTAAAGAACCACTAATGGTCAGTTAGAAACCCAAATTGATGACGTTGAGAAACCCTAATTTTAATTACCGGGTTTAATTTCGATGTTACTGTATAAGTGTTTTAATTTACCAAAGGATAGAAGTTAATTGGTAAATTATAAGAATTAAATCTAGTGATTAAATATTACATTTAATTGTCTTGTACAAGATTGCCCATACACTCTTAAACAAAGCCCAACCATCACCCATAACAAATCAGAAACAAGAATCAAGAATTTTTGGCAAAAAGGGTATAAGGACACTAAACCTAGAAATCCTTTGATTCGATGTTATTTGATGCAATTGATTGTTTAAAGTTGTGTAATAGGATGTTAATTGATGATATGGGTTGATAAATCAAAGACCCATAACATCAAAGTGCACGAATTTGAAGATTTAAGCAAGTTGGAAAAAATCGAATTCTGTTATTTTTCACCAAATGTCAGAGGTCATAACTCTTTGCTCGATCATGAGTTTTGTTCTTTAAAAGTTGTTATGTGTAGCCTGATATGTGGTCTTTAATCTTCAAAAAGAATCAAGTCTATATCATGTATAGATTAGAAGTTATAGATGGTCAAACATGGTTGACCGATCATGATAAACTATTTTTGGGCAAATCTGTAATGGGGCATTCTCGTCCACTTTTGTGCTTTAAAAGATCTGGGCTTTTGATATGTTGTAGTGCACTGAGTTAGGAAGCCATAGGCTTTGGAATGACCTCATTCCGACCTCGGATGAGGGAATTACGGTGATTGAAAGGAAATGTGTCAAATTTCTCAAAACTGAAAGTCAGCAGCGGAATGTGCTATTCGGGACACTGTTTCGATCAGTTAATGTTTCCAAAACCTTTTGGGCTTTTGGTATGTTATAGTACACCGAATAAGCTTTCCATAGACTCCGAAACGGACTAAATCCGATATCGGAGGAGAGAGTTATGACATTTCAAAGTAGTAGTGTCAAAACTTCCCAACAAGTGCGGTGCAGTCCATTTGAACGGAATTTCTGGGCTGATGTGTTCGGAATTTGGAAATGGTCAAAGAATAAAAGTTGTAGCCCCAGAAGTTAGCTTCGCGTGGGCTCAAGAATCGCTCAAAAATGTTTTAAAATGAAAGAGTTATGACTATTTTAGTGAAAGAGGGTAAAGCTGAAACGAGATTGAAAACTGTTATGAACGTCCATTTTTGACGCACTGTTTGGGCTACCTAATGAACCCGAATTGGGTAATTCGTATTTTTTAAAAATAGTCTTACATACCATATAATATATATCAAAAATCAGATTAATCGGAGTTATGAGCAATGCGTTAGAAAATCGCAAAGTGAGCTATTGAAAAATTAGTATAAACCAAGTCCCACATCGACTAAATTGAGAACTTCACCATTTTCTAAACCTATAAATAGAAGGGCTTGGCCTTTGTTTCATTCACCAACAATAAGGCCTCCAATTTTGAGAAAGGCTTTGTTGTGGGAGAACTTTTTATAAAGATCTCCTTAGTTAAATTTTGGCGTGGAAGTGCGTATTCAGTCTGTGGAATTCGTATTTCTGGGTATGTTTCTTATTTAATTTTTGTAATGTTATTACTTTTAATTGTTAGTTAAAGTCTGAATTTTTGAAGTTTAGTTAGTGTTGTTAATAAACTAGTTAGTTTACTATGCTTATTTTGGCTTGGAATTGATTATGTAAATGAGTTATTTGTGATGACTTTTAATATTTTGTGATGAATTTCATTAATTAATAATTATTAATGATATTAAAGTTATTTAATGATTATATTAAATAATTTAGTTTAAAAATGATTTTAATATTATAAAAATCATTTTAAATGAAAATAAGGTATTTAAAAATATTTTAAGTTATAACATATAACTTTTAATATTTAAATGATAATTTCATTAATAATTAAATATTAATGATATTAAGATAATATTAATAATATTTAGTTTATTTAATGATTAATATTAAATAAATAGTTTAAAATGGTTTTACTTATTTAAAACCATTTAAAGAGGATATTAAGGATTTAAAAATATTTTAAGTTATAATTAATGACTTTTAATATTTGGATAAATAGTACATTAATATTTAAATATTAATGGTAAAAGGATCTACATTTCATAAAGCATCTACGCTCAAAGGACCCGCAGATTTAGACGGTCCCCGCATCTTAGCGCCTCGATGTAACTCCTAACAAGGATCTAATGACAGTCAGGATAATATTCGTTGTACATGGCACTCAAAGACCCTCCAAACTCCATCTTTGGTGATAAACTGCCAATCCATGGGCATCATCATCACCTCACAATCCAACAATGGAGAGACCGAGTGCCGGTGAAACCGTGTTCAGACAATGCCCCGAGGTAACCCTGTGGACAACAAATGGGAAGAATAGAAAAGAATGCCCCAAAGCCCCAACCATGCACAATACCTCGAAGAATCTGGATGCGAGCCTAATACTGAGAGAGTGTATGATGAACCGGTCCCCTCGAGGTTGTGTAAAACCAGGAACCTACATCAAATACAAATCATCATCAGAATCCTTACTCCTCATCAATAAGAAAAATGAAGATCAAACCCAACTTTTATCTCGTTTGCCTGAAAGTAAACTGAGGGGTGACGACTCAAATCACCTAGAAGATCTGGAATCGTTACAATAATGCATTTAAGATCCCTGTGGGGGAGCTGGAGCCGCAACTGGTACATCCTCCTCCTCGTCCTCAACATCCAAAGACATCAACCCGGATAAGACGAATCACCGCCTCCGCTAAATGACGAGGCTCGATCGAATGGGGTCGAGGCACTTGAAGCCTCTCCTTTTTCAAGTGATTCTACGGGAACTACTCGGCTGATCTGGATACATATATATCTGGACACTAGTCTCCAAATCACCTCAGAAAGGGTGTAGTAAATTCTAACCTGGAGCTTTTCAAATGCATTTTTATGACTACATGCATTCATGCATTACTTTAACATACGCCTACAGTAGAGTTAAAAATGCATTTCTACCCAATGCCTAGACTTTTGGAATATTTTACCATAGTCTCCTTTGTAAATAGGACTATCCACATGCACATAGGCATGACTAGGTGGCCATTCAGTAGCACACATACCCACAGTCATAAACATCCTATATGCATGAGCATGTCAAAGCCATAATCCATGATGTTAGATTAATTACCATGATTACGTTGCTTTACTACCTTTGCTCATTTGTCCTCAAATAGGACAACAAATAGCAGAAAAATGTAAGACCCCAACTTTTATGAATAAAGATTAATTTTTCTCAAAATATATTTTTGAAAATTATGGTGTGGATTTGATATAATGTTATAGTAGTGGGTAATATTTATAAATTTTGCAAAGTAAGCAAGTTGTTATAAAATATTCGATTGGTCGGGGAATATTCGTACGATGTCACAATCATTGTTGCACCCCACAACGAAAGTATTATCGGAGTTAGAAAACGACAGAAATATCTTTTCATAAAAATAACGGCGAAAGTTTTACCATTAAACTGTTGAAATACCCAGTGGTAAAAGTACAGTATTATGTGTGGTTGTATAGTAGCACACAGTATTGAGTATTGATGCTTACGTGAGAAGTCACTCAGTTATACTTAATTATTGCTACAGTAATTGATGCATAATATTTTATATTATTAGATAAATAATTGAGACGAAAAAGTTATTCATATTATTATTTGCATTATTGATGATGTCTAGAAAGTTCTGTCGAGATAAGGAGTTTGGTCACCTAATTGCGCGCTAATGGGGAGAAATCCTTATCTAAAAGCCCCCTCTTTCCTTGGAATGATCTGGTTGCTAAATATTATGAGTTATAATATTAATGATGAATAAGTTCGTGTTGATTAAAGATGAAATTGTTGATAGAAAATATTTCAATTATGTTGGGATTATTAGTGTTAATGGAAATCAACATTTATTTCGATAATAATTGATTTCTAGATGTTAAATTGACCAAACGGGTAATTAGTCCTATAAATAAGCAATTAATTTCTATTAGTTCACATGCATATAACTATTTGCTCACATGAATAGAACTAGTGGTTCACATGCATTATTATTAGGGGAGGTGGTGCAAGATTTATAATATTTGCAGGACTAAATTAAGAATGGAGGAAAAGATGAAGGTACTTGTAAGACCCCAAAAATTATGAATAAAAATTTAATTTTCTTGAAATATTTTTTAAGTATTATGGTGTGGATTTGATATAATATTAAAGTTGTGAGTAGTATTTATAAATTTTGCAAAGTAAGCAAGTGGTTATAAAATATTCGATTGGTCGGGGAATATCCGTACGATGGCACAATCATTGGTGGACCCCACAATGGAATTATTGTCGGAATGAGAAAACGACAATTTTGAATTTTATAAATAACGCGTAGTTGTTACCCGTTAATATTGTTGGAATACCGGTGGTTAAAATACGAATGTCTGGCGTTGCACAAGAAGACACGGTATTACACAATATTTTGAATTATTGATTCTTACGTAAGAAGGCACTACTCAATAATTGTTACAGTAATTACTGTTCAATATTTTATTCTATTGATTCAATAATTGCTACGTTGATATTTTATATTATTGTTGTTCAATAATTGTCACTGCACAGTATCTCCATTATCAGATTAATAATTTTGTATTTGAACAATATTGTTAGAGATCATTATTGGCAATGTCTAAGGAAGTTCTGTCTAGGAAAGGGGTTCGGTCACCTAATTGCGCGCCAATAAGGATAAATCCTTATCAGAAAGCCCTCTCTTTCCTGGAAACGACCTGGTTGTCATAATTGTGATTCTGTAATATTATTTGTGAATAATTAATTATTGATTTATATGATAAAGAAATATTTATTTTTATGTGAATATAAATGAAGGAATTTGTGTTGAGGTGTTTTATCAGTATTTTGTTGGAATGGATGCATTAAAAATTAAATCAGTGTTCTTAAAGCTCTATTGCGTGAGTGATATATCAGTGTCCACAAATTTTGAACCGTTAAAAATTAGCGTATGATTTGTTATGAATTTATGAGGTATTGAAAATCATCCGTTTGTGAATTTTGGATATTTTCTGTCTGGAATTTGGAAAAACTTTCTTCTGCAAAGTTGTAGAGAATTCGATTTCGTGTGGAATGGACATACAATTCGTATTTTTCTGATAAAGGACTATTTTATAGGAATTATTGAAGTTTTGGAAATTAAATGTTTTTTTATTAAAATTGGGTGGGACCCACTTTTGTTTTTCAAAACATGTGGGCTGAATTTTCTTGTTCCAAGTTGTCTGGCTCAGTTGGTGGAGGAGGCATAGAAGAAGAAAAGAAAAATTGTTATTTTATTAATTTAGTCTTCTTTGGCGTTCTAGCATTTTCCTATAAATAGACGCTTATGTTAGAATTGAAAATCACACCAGAAATAAGTTTTCTTTCTCTCTATATTATCGAGCGTATTTTTGTGAGTATTTAGATACTTTGAGAGTTGCTATTCAGTGCAAGTTTTCTTCGGCTTTACATCCGATATTCTGATCAGAACTACTGTTATTTTGAAGTAAGGGATGTTATTTTCTTCGTAAATGATATTATTTTCTTCAATATCATTGTGCCGAATTATTGATATGAGTTTTATTGTGGAATTTTTACCTTTTTGTGTCGGGGTTACTATTCACGTATACGGCACTATTCATCAAAAAATGAAATGTTCTATTTTTCGTCCCAGATGTCTATTATGGTTATTATCATTGATTGTATCCATGTTTTGATCTTCATTCTATACTCATTTTTTTAAGTTTTGGCTTATATACTCCATAAAATTAGTAGAATATCCTTGATATTTGCGCTTCATCCAGTATCTTTTCATGAAAATATTATTCTGAGCATTATTTATAAGTTTTAACTTTTTCATGCAAGAGTACTATTCACGGGTTACTATTCATGAAGTAATCGTTTCACTTTGGTACTATTCACTCAAGTACTATTCACCCGGTACTATTCATGATAAAATTGATTTTTTTCATTCCAAATTATTTTTGGTACAATATTATTCTTGAATTTTACTCCACAAAGCAATATCATGTTAACAATTTGAACGTTATTGAATTCAGGATAAATTAAATTATATATCTTTAAAAATTTATCATTGAACTTGTTTTATTGAATTCTTATATCATTGTCATCATCCTCATATTTATATTCTGTTGAAAGTCATCTGTGGCCTGTAATGCATAGATGGACTTTGTATGATTATGACAAGGGATTATTCGGTATAATCATGACCGTAATGTTACAAATGATGTGGTAAAAGTCCTCATTGGCCCGTAGTGCATTGATGGACAATTTTTGGTATGATTATGGCCATGGATTCTCTTCGGCCAAGGGTGCAAAGATAAATTGTTTTATGGCATGATCATGACCGTTAATGAAAACATGATTATCTTTCGCCCGTAGTGCAGGGATGATTCGATGATGTGGATTATTTATTAAGCTGAGTCTCAGCGATAAAATTGATGAATAGAGAGGAAGAAGAAGAAGAGTATTCTGCTACTTCACTATTCCAGGATCCAGTCTTCTTCTAAGGTAAGGGATATTATTTTGTTCAATACTCATAAGAATAATATTTTCTTACATACTATGTAGTATGTAAGTAATATTATTTCGTTTAAGATTTCGAATTTTACACTCGTTTTGTTAAGTTTTGGCTTCTATACTCCATAAAATTAGTAGAATATCCTTGATATTTGCGCTTCATCCAGTATCTTTTCATGAAAATATTATTCTGAGCATTCTTGATAATTATTGATCTTTTCATGTCAGAATACTATTCACGGGGTACTATTCACAAAGTACTATTCATAGTACTATTCATGGGTAATATTCATAAAGTACTATTCTCGGGTATTATTGACAAAGTACTATTCACGAGTACTATTCACAAAGTACTATTCATGGGGTACTATTCACTCAGGTACTATTCACCTTGAGTACTATTCATGATAAAAAAAATTAATTTTTTTTCGGTCAAAATCATTTTTGATACAATATTATTCTTGAATTTTACTCCACAAAGAAGTATCATGTTGACAATTTGGACATTATTGAATTCTGGACAAATTAAATTATAAGTCTTTAAAAATTTATCCTTTATTTCCTTTTAATTGAATTCTCATATCATTGTAATCATCCTTATGCTTATATTGTGATGAAAGTCATCTTTGACTTATGTACATATATGGACTGTTAATTGGTATGAATATGACAAGGGATTATTCGGTATACTCATGACCCGTAATATTACAAATGATGTGGTAAAAGTCATCATTGGCCCGTAGTGCATTGATGGATAGTTGTTGGTATGATCATGACCATTGGTGATTACACGAATATCATTGGCCCGTATTGCATAGATAATTCGTGGTTGTGATACTAATGAATATCCTTAGCCCGTAGTGTATGGATAATTCAGTGATGTAGATTTTTTGTTAAGCTGAGTCTCAGCTATAAAGATTATGATAAACTTTTTAAATCATAGAAGATAGTAGATATCATGCTCTACTTGACTCTTCTAATGGATTGCTTGTTCTGCTGTAGTTAAACTTGTTGTTTATTGTTTAACACTGTTGAAGGCTATCGATAATTTATTCTGCATTATCTTAGTCATAATATTTCTTACTGGGCTAGTTGAGCTCAACCTTTTGCTTTCATTATTCTCTTCAGGAAATGAGAACATAGCCGGGACTAGTCGGGGAATGGAGTGACTGTCCGAGATGGTGGCTATAGTAGTCCTCACTATTTTATAAAATAGTGTGATAATAATTGTAATAACGACTCCTTTTTGAGTTTGAATACTGTCTATTAGATAATATTCGTGTAAAAACTCTCAGCTACATTTTGTCGTATTGTATAAGGAAGTTGTATTTAAATTATGTACTATGTATTTAGCGACTCAAAATGGGTGATGTATGCCTATTTTGGGGGCGTCACAGTTGGTATCAAAGCTTAGGGATATGATCCATGGCTGAGATGTGAGACTAGAACTAGGAGGCAAGAGTCGGGTAATTCCTTCCCTAGTATGACCCACCTAAGTTTATTTATTATTGGTCGGTCAGAGTATAGGGATAATATGTGGCATGTCAATTAACCCTTGTTTTGTGGTAGTGTTTGAAAATGGCATTTGAAAATGTTTAGATAAGCAATGAAGGACATGAGATCGTTGAGTCACCAACGATCAATACCCATGATAATGTGCATCAAGAAGGAAATAATCCTCAGTTAAATAATAAAATCGACCAGATGATGAACGATGTGATGTTCAGAGGCTTTATGCAATTCATGCTACATCAGGCGAAAGAGACTCATGTTCAAAATACAGGTAGAAACACTGGCAACTCTCGGATGGTCACTGCTAAGCAGTTCAAGGAGCTGGGACCACCGGAGTTTATGGAAAAGCCAGAACCACTCAAGGCAGAGACGTGGATAAAGTAGATCACCAGGATATTTGATGTATTGGGATGCTCCGAGTAGCAAAAGGTTCCCTTTTCCACCTTCATGTTGAGAGGAGAGGCAGATTATTGGTGGGAATCAGTAAAATGCACCAAGCCTGTCGTACTGAAGATGTCTTGGGAGAAGTTCCGAGAACTGTTCAACAACAAGTACTTTCCCGAAAGTATTCGTTACATGAAGGAGGTGGAGTTCATCAAGCTAGAGCAAAATAATATGATTGTGTCGCAATACGAAGCTAAGTTTGCTGAGTTGTCCCGATTTGCATCTCATTTAGTTGATAATGAGGAGAGAATGACACGGATGTTTCTAAGAGGTTTGAAACCTAAAATATGTCAATACCTCATTTCTCACAAACTGTGTTTGTATTCAGATGTTGTAAATAAGGCTCAGTTATTAGAGTGCGATAATGAGTCAACCCAACCAAGAGAGAGCAGCCGGCAAAACAATAATACCAGTGGTAGTAGTCATCGAAGTGGTGACAACAAATGTGGAGGGAATCAACATGCTAGAAATGGTAACCACTTCGGTGGTAATCATGGCCAAGATAATAGAAGTGGAAATTTTAAGAAGAGGTGATTCAATAATGATGGAAAGACATCAGCATCAGCACCCGTTGTTAAAGAAGGAGAACGATCACCGATCGTGTGCTACAAATGCGGAGGGGAGGGACAGATCAGTTTGAACTGTACGCATCAATCCAAAGTGTGTTATAATTGCGGAAGAGAAGGTCACCTAACCCAATTTTGTTGTGCAGTGAAGTTAAGTCCAGCTGGGATAGAGGCACCAAAGGTCGTCCCAAACAAGTCAAAGTCAGTAGTTCAAGGGAGAGCGTTTGTCGTGACCTCCCAAAAAGTGAGGAACCTGAACGACGTCATCACAGGTAAGCTAATCGTAAACTCTTGTGAAGTCTATACCTTATTTGATACCGGTTCTACCCATTCTTCTATTTCTCCTACTTGTGCTCAACGTTTAAATTTAACTCCAGAGAAATTAGACTTTGACTTTTCTGTTGAAACTCCGTTGGGAGAAACCTTCATTACATCCACTGTTTATAAGTCTTGTTTGATTCAAATCAGTAACCGCACATTACCTGTTGATCTTATCTCTTTGAAAATACTTTCATTCGATGTGATTTTAGGGATTGATTGGTTAACTACTCATCATGCTAAAATTGATTGTTTTCATAAGGTTGTTAGCTTTCATATTCCTAACCAACCTATTATGTGAATTCAAGTAACCAACCCACTAAAGTCAATCACTGTCATATCAAGCCATAAAGCTATTCGTTTATTAAAAAATGGATGTCAAGTTTTCTTAGCCCGTGTAAAGGATTTAAACAAAAATACGTCAGATTTGAATGATATTTCTATTGTTAATTAATATCCTGACGTATTCCCTGAAGAACTTCCTGGCCTACCCCAAAAGCGTGAAATTAAATTTTGTATCGACCTTGAACCCGGTACAAAACCCATTTCTAAAGCCCCATATCGAATGGTTCCTATTGAACTTCGTGGAGTTAAAACCCAACTCTGTGGAATTTTAGACATCGGTTTCATTCGTCCTAGTACGTCTCATTGGGGTGCTCCTGTTCTATTTGTGAAGAAGAAAGATGGAAGTATGCGACTTTGTATTGACTACCAGAAGTTTAATAATGTCACCAACAAAAATAAGTATCCGTTGCCTCGCATTAATGACCTTTTTGAACAGTTTCAAGCCGCCAAATTCTTTTCAAAGATCGATCTTCATTTCAGATAACATCAGTTAAAGATTAAAACCGATGACATTCCAAAGACTGCTTTCAGAACTCGGTACGGGCATTACGAATTCCTAGTCATGTCTTTTGGATTGCCTAATGATCCTACTACCATCATGGATATGATGAACCGAGTATTTAAGGAATATTTGCATCATTTTGTGGTCGTCTTTATTGATAACATCCTCATATACTCCAAAAGCCATGAAGATCATGAGCAACATATGAGGCTGATACTCCAAAAGCTTCGTGAAAACAAGTTATATGCCAAGTTGAAGAAATGCGAGTTCTGGCTTGAGGAAGTAGCATTCCTTGGGCACGTGATATCAAATCATGGAATATCTATTGACCCAGCAAAGATTGAAGCAATTCAAAGTTGGGAGCAACCTAAGGCCGTCCTAGACAAGTCCAGTCGGGATAGTGGCACCAAAGGTCGTCCCAGACAAGTCTAAGTCGGTAGTTCAAGGGAGAGAATTTGTCGTGACCTCCCAAAAAGTGAGGAACCTGAACGAGGTCATCACGGGTAAGATAATCATAAACTCTTGTGAAGTCTATACCTTATTTGATACCGGTTCTACCCATTCTTTTATTTCTCCTACTTGTGTTCAACGTTTAAATTTAACTCCGGAGAAATTAGACTTTGACTTATCTGTTGAAACTCCGTTGGGAGAAACCTTCATTATGTCCACTATTTATATGTCTTGTTTGATTCAAATCAGTAACCGCACGTTACCTGTTCATCTCATCTCTTTGAAAATACTTGCATTCGATGTGATTTTAGGGATTGATTGGTTAACTACTCATCATACTAAAATTGATTATTTTCGTAAGGTTGTTAGCTTTCATATTCCTAACCAACCTATTACGCGAATTCAAGAAACCAAACCACTAAAGTCAATCACTATAATATCAAGCCATAAAGCTATTCGTTTATTGAAAAACGGATGTCAAGCTTTCTTAGCCCATGTAACGGATTAAAAAAAATACCTCAGATTTGAATGATATTTCTATTGTTAATAAATATCCTGACGTATTTCCTGAAGAACTTCCTGGCCTACCCGAAAAGTGTGAAATCGAATTTTGTATCGACCTTGAACCCAGTAC
This sequence comes from Panax ginseng, assembly GCA_020205605.1. Taxonomy (NCBI): domain Eukaryota; kingdom Viridiplantae; phylum Streptophyta; class Magnoliopsida; order Apiales; family Araliaceae; genus Panax; species Panax ginseng. The sequence goes on from CM035136.1 coordinate 107,837,633, forward strand.
AAAACCCATTTCTAAAGCCCCATATTGAATGGTTCCTATTGAACTTCAGGAGTTAAAAACCCAACTACAGGAATTGTTAGACATCGGTTTCATTCGTCCTAGTACGTCTCATTGGGGTGCTCCTGTTCTATTTATGAAGAAGAAAGATGGAAGTATGCGACTTTGTATTGACTATCGAGAGTTGAATCATGTCACCATGAAAAATAGGTATCTGTTGCCTCGCATTGATGACCTTTTTGACCAGTTGCTAGCCGCCAAATTCTTTTCAAAGATCGATCTTCATTCCGGATAACATCAGTTAAAGATTAAAACCGATGACATGTCATGTCTTTTGGATTAACTAATGCTCCTGCTGCCTTCATGGATATGATGACCCGAGTATTCAAGGAATATTTGGATCATTTTGTGGTCGTCTTTATTGATGACATCCTCATATACTCCAAAAGCCGTGAAGATCATGAGCAACATTTGAGGCTGATACTCCAAAAACTTCGTGAAAACAAGTTATATGCCAAGTTGAAGAAATGCGAGATCTGGCTTGAGGAAGTAGCATTCCTTCGGCACGTGATATCAAATCATGGAATATCTATTGACCCAGCAAAGATTGAAGCAATTCAAAGCTGGGAGCAACCTAAGTCGGTGAACGAAGTACGTAGCTTTCTCGGTTTACCTGGTTATTATCGGAGATTCGTAGAAGGATTTTGTCGAATAGCTACTCCATTAACTCAGCTGACTCGAAAAGTTAAAAAATTTGGTTGGAACGAGGAATATGAGAAGAGTTTTCAAGAACTCAAGAGGAGACTTATTTAACCACATGTTCTGACAATACCATCTGGTTTGGGGGAATTTGTCATATACATCGATGCTTCCGGCAAAGGTTTAGGATGTGTTCTCATGCAACATGGGAAAGTCATAGCCTATGCCTCACGACAACTCAAAGAATATGAGAGGAATTATCCTACTCATGATCTAGAGTTGGCAGCTATCGTTTATTCACTTAAAATATGGACGCATTACCTGTATGGGGAGAAAGTGGAGATCTATATGGATCATAAAAGCCTCAAATATTTCTTCACCCAAAAGAAGCTCAACATGCAGCAACGACGTTGGCTTGTTCTATTGAAAGATTACGATCATACCATTCAATACCATCCTAGAAAAGCGAACGTGGTAGCTGATGCGTTAAGTAGAAGATCATATGCGGGTACGAGTGCGATATTATCAATGTAAAGGCCCATTTTGTATGACTTGCAAAGGATGGAGATATAGTTAAAGACTCCAAGGACCCACATGATGATGGCAAATATATGAGTAGAACCTACTTTAATCAATAAAGTTAAAGCTGCTCAAGCTACAAACTTGGAGCTGATGTGTATGAAGAAGAAAGTACAAAAAGGTATAATATTTGTGTTCCTAACGACCTTGATTTAAAGTATAAAATCATGATGGAGGCGCACAACACACCGTTTGTAATCCATCCTGGGAGTACCAAAATTTATCGTGATCTTCGACATACATTTTGGTGGAGTAATATGAAGAGAGAGATAACGGAGTTTATCTCAAGGTGTTTAACGGGTCAACGATTCATGGCAGAGCATCAAGTGCCAAGAGGTCCATTATAACCACTTGAAATTCCAGAATAGAAGTTGGAGCACATTACCATGGATTTTGTTACTAGTCTTCCCAAGGTTTCTCAAGGTATAGATGTGATTTGGGTCATTATCGATAGATTGACCAAGTCTGCTCATTTCTTACCTATACGAGAAACTTATTCACATGAACGTCTTACTCGTATGTACATAAATGAGATTGTAAGACTTCATGGTATGCCAGTATCCATAGTTTGACCCAAGATTCACTTCACGATTTTGGGTTAGTTTACAAAAAGCTATGGGCACAGATTTATGATTTAGTTCGGCATATCATCCTTAAACGGATGAGCAGTCAGAGAGGACTATTCAAACTCTTGAAGTTCTATTAAGACTCTGTGTCCTTATCTTCAAAGGAAGTTGGGACAAGTTCTTGCCATTGGTGGAATTCTCCTACAATAATAGTTATCAAGCAAGTATTGGCATAGCTCCATTCGAGGCGTTGTATGGACGCAAGTGTCGTTCTCTAGTATGTTGGGATGAGGTGGGTGAAGCAACGGTGTTGGGACCAGAATTGGTACGTATGACTACAGAGAAGATTCAAATGATCCGACACGTATAAAAACCTCACAAGATCGACAAAAGAGTTATGTTGATCTTCATCGAAAGGACGTGGAATTCAATGTTGGAGATCATGTGTTATTACATGTTTCTCTATGGAAAGGAATTACAAGATTTGGAAAGAGAGAAAAGCTCAATCCTCGATTCATTGGCCCATTTAAAATCCTTGACCGAGTAGGAATTGTGGCCTATAGACTCGCCTTACCGCCAAGTATGTCTCGTGTTCATAATGTTTTTCACATATCTATGTTACGTAAATATGTGAAAGACCCGAACCACATTATTGAATTAGAACCGGATGAGATAGCAGAAGATTTAACGTATGAAAAGGTACCTGTTAAAATCTTGGATAAGAAATATCATATTCTACGCTCCAAGGTTATACCTTAAATCAAAGTTTTGTGGAGAAACCACGATGTTAAAGAAATGACCTGGGAGTTAGAATCAGAAATGAAGTCAAGGTATCCTCACCTCTTCGATATACCAGGTACGTACCATAATTTTGAGGATGAAATTTCATAAGAAGGGGAGGTTGTAAGACCCCAACTTTTATGAATAAAGATTAATTTTGCTCGAAATATATTTTTGAATATTATGGTGTGGATTTGATATAATGTTATAGTTGTGGGTAATATTTACAAAATTTGTAAAGTAAGCAAGTTGTTATAAAATATTCGATTGGTCGGGGAATATTCGTTTTAACAGGGAATATTCGTACGATGACACAATCATTGGTGGACCCCACAACAAAAGTAATGTCGAAGTTAGAAAACGACAGAAATATCTTTTCATAAAAATAATGGCAAAAGTTTTACCGTTAAACTATTGAAATACATGGTGGTAAAAGTACAGTATTACGCGTGGTTGCATAGTAGCACACAGTATTGTTTATTGATGCTTATGTGAGAAGTCACTCAGTTATACTCAATTATTGCTACAGTAATTGTTGCATAATATCTCTCATATTATTGATTCAATTATTGTCATAGTATCATCTGCATAATATTTTATATTATTAAATCAATAATTGAGACGAAAAAGTTATTCATATTATTATTTGCATTATTGACAATGTCTAGAAAGTTCTGTCAAGGAAAGGGGTTTGGTCACGTAATTGCGCGCCAATGGGGAGAAATCCTTAACGGAAAGCCCCCTCTTTCCTGGGAATGATCTGGTTGTTAAATATTGTGAGTTATAATATTAATGATGAATAAGTTCGTGTTGATTAAAGATGAAATTGTTGATAGAAAATATTTCCATTGTGTTGGGATTATTAGTGTTAGTGGAAATCGATACTTATTTCGATAATAATTGATTTCTGGATGTTAAATTGACCAAACGGGTAATTAATCAAAAAAATGAGCAATTAATTGCTATTAGTTCACATGCATATAACTATTTGTTCACATGAATGGAACTATTGGTTCACATACATTACTATTAGGGGAGGTGGTGCAAGATTGATAATACTTGCAGGACTAAATTAAAAATGGAGAAAAAGATGAAGGTACTATATTGTAATAATTCTAGCCCCAAAATGTGCAATTATCAAAACTATGTTTTCATATAAATAGAAGCTCATTCTTCTTTCATTCTCACCAATTCACTAAGACTCACAAGAGTAATTATAGAGAGAGAAGCTATTGAGAGGTAGAAGAAGAGTATTCTACTACTTCACTATTCCAGTATCCAGTCTTCTTCTAAGGTAAGGGATATTATTTTCTTCAATACTCATAAGAAATAATATTTTCTTCCATACTCTATGGTATTTAAGTAATATTATTTCGTTTCAGATTTCGAATTCTACACTCGTTTTGTTAATTTTTGGCTTCTATTCTCAATGGAATTAGTAGAATATCCTTGATATTTGTGCTTCATCCAGTATCTTTTCATAAAAATTTTATTCTAAGCATTCTTGATAATTATTGATCTTTTCATGTCGGAATACTATTCACGGGGTACTATTCACAAAGTACTATTCATGGGGTACTATTCATAGGTACTATTCATGGGTACTATTCATAAAGTACTATTCTCGGGTATTATTTATAAAGTACTATTCACAGGTATTATTCATGAAGTACTATTCATGGGATACTATTCACTCAGGTACTATTCACCTGGAGTACTATTCATGACAAAAAATTGATTTCTTTTCGGTCCAAATCATTTTTGATACAATATATTCTTGAATTTTACTCCACAAAGAAGTATCATATTGATAATTTGGACATTATTGAATTCTTGATAAATTAAATTATAAATCTTTAAAAATGTATCCTTTGTTTCCTTTTAATTGAATTCTTATATCATTGTCATCATGCTCATACTTATATTGTGATGAAAGTCATGTTTAGCTTACGTGCATAGATGGACTGTTGATTGGTATGATTATGAGCAGGGATCATTCGGTATAATCATGACCCGTAATGTTACAAATGATGTGGTAAAAGTCCTCATTGGCATGTAGTGCATTGATGGACAGTTGTTGGTATGATCATGACCATTGGTGATTACACGAATATCTTTGGCCCGTACTACATGGATAATTCGTGGTTGTGATACTAATGAATATCCTTGGCCCATAGTGCATGGATAATTCAGTGATGTGGATTTTTTGTTAAGCTGAGTCTTAGCTATAAAGATTATGATAAACTTTTTAAATCATAGAAGATAGTAGATATCATGATCTACTTGACTCTTCTAATGGATTGCTTGTTCTGCTGTAGTTAAACTTGTTGTTTATTGTTTAACACTGTTAAAGGCTATTGATAAATTATTCTGCATTATCTTAGTCATAATATTTCTTACTGGGCTAGTTGAGCTCACCCTTTTGCTTTCATTGTTCTCTTCAGAAAATGAGAACATAGTCAGGACTAGTCTGGGAATGGAGTGACTGTCCGAGATGGTGGCTATAGTAGTCCTCACTATTTTATAAAATAGTGTGATAATAATTATAATGAGGACTCCTTTTTTAGTTTGAATACTGTCTATTAGACAATATTCGTGTAAAAACTCTCAGCTACATTTTGGTCATATTGTATAAGGAAGTTGTATTTAAATTCTATACCATGTATTTGGCGACTCAGAATGGGTGATGTATACCTATTTTGGGGGCATCACAAAAATGGTATCAATTTGATTGTTTCAAAAGTCAAATTTTTTCACATCATTATGTTCAGCATGGTTTAATACTAACATTTATTATGTTGAATATTTTTTATCAAGTCATATGAGCATGCATATTCACTACTATGTGTTTAGATGCATTTCATATGATAACTCATTTTCCAACGGACAAAACTAGAAAAGAAGACATGCATACGTTACCAGGATAGTGTGAAACACTTGTACGGTGACAAAATTTGTAAAAAGCCGCCCGAACTCAGAAGATCTGAAGAAGAGCTCTCGGATTTCCTGTGTGGCGCAGTATGCAAATGACTTGTGAAAGCAACAGACAACTTAAGGCCACCCACGGGTGGCTGTAGGTGTACCTGCGGCTACCCTAGGTGGGTGCCACCCCTCTGGCTCGGTCCAATTCGAGTTGCAAAGGAGGTCTCACAAGTTGAAACAGTTAAATCAGGAGAAAAGATGCTACGCGATTTAGTGGAAAAGCCTGAAATCCTGGTGTTCAAAACCAAACTACAGGTCTTTCTATCACTCATTGGTATTCGCCCATACATAGGGTTCACTATATCGATGATTATAATTGTTGCAAACTACGATCAACAATACCTCACAAATGTTCGATGCCGTCAATTCGGGGTCGTAACTCCAAAACATTCCTCCTAGCGAGAACGTCACATACATCGTTAGCCTTAACATCCCCAGCCGTTTGCAATTAAACCCAACAAACCATCGAAAGACATCCGATGACATCAGCCATTGATGCACATGTCAACGAGGGTAAGGCAACCCTGACAAACACGGACTGTTGGCAGTAACTCCGACAGATCACTTGAAGGACCTGACGATACAAACTAGGGAAGGCCATCCTCTTAGGGGTAGACTGATGATGGAATCTGTTATACATAGTCTTCATCAGACAAATGCTCATTCCCCCAGAGTCTCTTGCACATGAGAGAAACATCTATGGCGGAGAGTCTGTACCGAGGATTAAAGACTTTGGTGATAACCCCAACGTCAACATCCTGGAAGTTCCTGAGAACTTTGGAGCACACATCCAAGTAGTTTGTCATAGTCAACAGTGATCACTCCATTCCCCATCAGAAGTCATGGGAGCAAACATTCATCACGTCCCGTTGGAAAATAATTCCAGTTAACCACATGCATCATACATTTGCATCATGCTGCAGTATATTGCATCATGAATATCTTATCATGTTTCAAGTGTCTGTGTTCTTTATCCTATCTATGCCATTACATTGCATGAATATGATAAAGAGAGGCATCTATAGACACTCAAAAATTTTGCATTCTTGTTACTAACCTTGCAGGAGGGCAAAGTCGTCTTCCAAAGATAACCCTGGAAGTCAAAGCAGCACAGTCCCGGAGACAACCCCGGGATACTCAGTTTTCCATCCCAGAGACAACCCCGGGATACTCAGTTTGCCATCTTGGAGACAACCCTGAGATATTCAGTCCAACCCAGAGACAACCCCGGGAGATACAATTTCACCTCGGAGACAACCCCGAGGAATGCAATCACAATTCTGGAGATAACCCCAGAATCCTCAATCTATCTCGAAGAAAACCCCGAGATATTCAGTTCAGTCCCAGAGACAACCCTGGGAGATACAGTTCAAACCTCGGAGACAACCCCGAGGCATGTAGTTGCAGTTCTAAAGATAACCCTGGAAATGCTTGTTTTAAACCCCTGCGATCATCTTCAACACTCGGTGATAGCCTCGAGGCACTCAATTCCAAACCTGTAGATAACCCCGATAGGACAAGCACACCTCAGAGACAACCCTGAGGATATTCAGCACTTGCAGCAGCCCAATCTCAGAGATAACCCTGAGCAACGACTGCTAAATCAGCCTAGAGCCAGAGATAACCCCGGTGAGGGGTAAAATTATCATTTTTCCACCTTGATCCCACATTCATGCCATCTCAACATTTCAACATACATACTACACAGAAGTGTCCTCCAAGAACTATAGCTCCAATCCCGAGTGACTAATACACAAGACAGCACACCGGATAGAATCTGAAGCCTGAAGACTTGGGCATGAACACATCTTCCTGACTTCGTACAACCTCTTATCCCATGTCCTTGTGTATCTCTCGACAACAACATTCTGTAAAAGGTCTTATGCACCTCGATCGGATGCCCGAATTGAAGTTTTGAAGGTTCGAGCTGATAACATGATGCACGAGTACACGTACTTCGAGAAGACAGTGACCGGGGAGCCCGGGGCACCCCGAGCTGCCGAAGGTACACCTGCGGCTCCCCCCTCTATAAATAGAGGGCTTGGGTGGCCATTTTGAAGAAGGAAAAGACGAGGAAGCCCTGTCCAATTTACTTTGTACACACTATAAATTGAGTACTTTCTCATTTCAAACACTTGTGAGCTTATATTTGGCTACTGTTTATCGGTGGGAACCGAGTGTTCATCCATTTAAAGCTATTGAAGTCTTCTTTGGCAGTCCACTGTAAGCCTTCTTACATTACTTAAAGCCTTTTCCACACTTCTTGCACACACTATTATTCACGTTGAGAGTCGTGTGTGTTTGTATGCCAAGGCCATCAGTCCATAGTTTATTGCTTTTATATATATATATATATAAGTATTTATATATATATATATATAAATAGTAAACGCTCTGGATGTAAAATCCAGGTTTAATTACATTTCTGTCAGGCCTGGAGTTTACTTCGTGGCCTTTTATTGTTTAATTTACATTTCAGTCTGGCCTGGAGTTTACTTCGTGGCCATTTATTGCTTTCATTTACATTTCGTCCCGCCTGGAGTTTACTTCAAGGCGGTTGAACGTTCATATATATATATATATATATATATATATATTTATAGCTTTTATATATATAACTGTTTATAGCTTTCATACAAATTGCTACATCATGTGAGCCTAGGAATCACGTGATCACAGATTTAGTTTACTGAATCTAAATTCGATTCACGTGATGGACATTTTTAGATCTACATGACTTGTAAATTATTCACGGTGTTTGAATTTCCTTAGACGGTTCTCATGTCCACAAGGAATTCGGCACCGCTTTTTATCTTATTTTCTCGAAGATGCTTCGCATCTCGAAATGGAAGTATCAAAGGCCTCAATTACTATTGAGCACGAGGGTTTAAAAAAACCTCTTTTATAAAACATCATTGTTATATCTTGTTAAAACTGAACTTTTATACAAAATTCAAACCTTTTGCATATAGGTGCAAACAAGGCATATCACTACTTCTAGATAATTGCACATTGATCTATGCACACACACATTCAGATAATGGTTTAAATTGAAAAGTGGCGGTCACCATGGTAACACGGATGACGGGGGGTGCCTAACATCTTCTGTAAAATCCCAACTTTTTGAATAAAGATGAATTTTCTATAAATATTATTTTTGAATATTATGGAGTAAAATTGATATATTGTTATAGTTTGTGGGTAATATTTATAAATTTTAAAAATGCACGTAAGTTGTTATATAATATTCGATTGGTGGGAATATTCGTTTTAATAGGAATATTCGTATACATGCAACGGCACAATCATTGGTGGACCCCACAACGAATTATTTCGGATTGAGAAAATGACAAAAATATTTTATGAAAATAACGGCGAAAGTTTTACTGATTAATCTGTTGAAACATTCGATGTTAAAAGAAATAAGAATCTGGTGGTTGGTTGCATAGTAGCACACGGTATTAATTATTGATGCTTACGTGATAAGTCACTCAGTTTTATTGGTATTAATAATGTAATAATACAGAAATTTTTTTTATATAAAACAAAATACTTTTATAAAGTTATTCTATAATTAGAATATATTATATTTTATTATGCATAGTGTTTGCATAGTGTCTGCATAGTGTTTGCATAGTAAAATCTTTTATAAAGTTATTCATTTTATTAGATTATAAATAGAATATATTATATTTTATTTAAAATATTTTGCTTTAATTATGGACCGTCAGATTAAAGTAAATCAATTTGGACCGTTCATGGATTAGTTACTATGCATTCCATTTTCCTATAAATAGAAGCTCATTCCTTCATTATTTTCTTACGAATTCACTGAACTCTAGAGAGAAAAACTATAGAGAGAGACTATAGAGAGATAGAAGAAAGGTATTCTGCTACTTAACTACTTTTATATTCAGTTTCTTTTATGGTAAGGGGTGTTATTCTTTCTTATTCATGAAGAGAACTATTGTTATTCCATTTCTTTATTATTCTGTTGGAATAACCTGTATACGCGGAATACCCTATACGTGGTGACATTCTTCTATTATTCTGTCTTTATTATTCCGTTGGAACATCCTGTCTGTGCTATACGCCGAACCTGGTTCCATTTTTATTATTCTATCTTTATTATTCCGTTGGAACATCCTGTCTGTGCTATACGCCGGACCTGGTTCCGTTTTTATTATTTTGTCTTTATTATTCCGTTGGAACATCCTGTTTGTGCTTTACGCTGGACCTGGTTCCATCTTTATTATTCCATTCTTTATTATTCTGTTGGAACATCCTGTCGGTGTGATTTTCACCTGACCTGGTTCCATTATTATTATTCTGTTGGAATAACCTGTCTGTGCGGTCTATCGCATGCCTGGTGATTCTATTGTTATTCCATTCTTTATTATAGTTAGTTGGTTAAAGTTTTGACTTCTATACTCCATGAAATTAGTGGAATATCCTTGATATTTGCGCTTCATCCAGTATTTTTCATGGAAATATTCTTCTGAGAAATCTTGAATTTTACTCTACAAAGCAATATCATGTTGACAATTTGGACGTTATTAGTTCATGAATAACTTAATTCTTGAACTTGTTTTTATTGAATTCTTATATCATTGTCATCATCTTCATGTTTATATTTTTTTGAAAGTCATATGTGGCCTGTAAAGCATGGATGGACTTGGTATGATTATGACCAGGGATTATTCGGTGTAATCATGACCGTAATATTACAAATGATGTGTAAAAAGTCGTCATTGGCTCGTAGTGCATTGATGGACAGTTGTTGGCATGATCATGACCATTGAGGAATACACAAATATCCTTGTTTGGCCCAGTAGTGCATGGAATTTGTGGTCGTGACCTAATGAATATCCTTGGTCAGTAGAAAAGTGGGGATGATGTGGATTATTTATTAAAATTGAGTCTCGGCGATAAAAGTGATGAAAAACTTTTTAAATCATAAAAGATAGTAGATTCTATTCTCTACTTGACTCTTTTAATGGATTGTTTGATCATTATGACTAAACTTGATGTTGTTATATGTTATCGTTTAACATCATTGAAGGCTAACGATAATTTATTCGCATTATCTTAGTCATAATATTTCTTCTTGGGCTAGTTGAGCTCACCCTTCCTTTCACCGTTTCTCTTCAGAAATGAGAATATACCGGGACGGAGCCTGAGTCGGGGAGCGAGGAGTGATGGTCCAGAGGATAGCATTAGTAGTCCTCACTATTACGTGAAATAGTGTGATAATAATTGTAATGAGGACTCCTTTTGAGTTTGTATAATCTCTAGTAGACAATATTTGTATTCAAACTCACAGTTTATGTTTTGTCGTATTGTACACGACAATTATATTAGTAAGTTGTATTTGAATTCTGTACCATGTATCTGGCGACCCAAGATGGGTGATGTATACCTAATTTTGGGGGCGTCACACCTTCCCTCCGCATAATCAAGCCCCCGGACCCTAACGAATCTTAGTTTCACAGACCAGTTAAATAGTGTCACATCACTAGGTCAATGTGCAAACCTTTTCTCAGGTGAGTTGGTGCAACCATTTAAAAATACCAATTGGTGACTCTTACAGTCTAATCGTCGACATATACATGTTAGACCTTTTCACAACTGGTTTTTTTAAATAAATCTCACCTAACATGAGAACACCAAAAGACAAGAATAGAAAAGGGACAAATAAAATTCTCGACGTCGACATATAGTCTTGATAATGAGAGGTTATTAAGATTTGAAGGAAGAATTTGGGTTCTGAGTGAAACAGAATTGAAGGAAGAAATATTACAGAAGACTTATAGTTCAAGATACTCGATTCATCCTGGCAGTACTAAGATGTATCAAGACCTTCGACAGAATTTTTTGTGGCCGAACATGAAGAGGGAGATAGCAGAATATGTAAGTAGGTTCTTAACTTTTCAAAAATTTAAGGCCGAACATCAAAGACCAAGTGGATTGTTACAGTCATTGGAAATTTCAGAATGGAAGTGGGAACACATCATAATGGATTTTGTGGTAGGATTTCCGACTACACAGAAAGGATACAACGTTATTTGGGTAATAGTGGTCTGTTTGACGAAGTCGACTCACTTTTTGCCAATAAGAGTCAAATTTCATTTAGATCAGTTAGCTAAACTCTATGTTAAGGAAATCATTTCAAGACATGGGGTACCACTTTCGATAGTGTCAGATCGTGATCAACGATTCACATCAAATTTATGGAGAAGTCTGCAAGAACAGATGGGGACACAGTTGAAGTTAAGTACAACTTATCATCCACAGACGGATGGGCAGAGCGAAAGAACAATTCAGATAGTAGAAGATATGCTAAGATCTTACGTCATGGATTTCAAAGGTAGTTGGGATGATCATCTACCGCTATTAGAGTTTGCATATAACAACAGTTATCATGCAAGCATAGGCATGCCACCTTATGAAGCGTTATATAGGAGGAAATACAGAACACCATTGTGTTGGGATGAGATAGGAGAACGCAGAATGCTAGGACCTGAAATGGTACAACAAACATCAGATTTAGTTAAGTTGATACGAATGCGACTGATAACAGCTCAAGACAGACAAAAAGTATGCAAATCCTCATCTAATGAAAAGAGAGTTTGAAGTTGGCTTGTATGTGTTTCTAAATGTATCTCCCTGGAAAGGAAAGATACACTTTGGGAAGAAGAGAAAATTAAGTCCAAGGTTTATAGGACCTTTTGAGATATTGAAAAGGGTAGGAGATGTAGTTTATGTGATAACATTACCTCCAGAGTTAGAACCCATACACAATGTGTTTCATATATCTGTATTACGTCCTTATAAGACATATTATAAGCACATAATAGAATATGAGCCTATTCAAGTTGAGAAGGATTTAATGTACGAAGAAATGCCTATTCAAATCATTGATAGAAACGAACAAGTTTTAAGGAATAAAGTAATACATTCAGTGAAGGTAATATGGAGAAACCACGATGCCGAAAAAGCAACATGGGAACTTGAAGAAATGATGAAGAAGAATTACCCTCAGTTGTTTCACTAACTTGTATCAAGATTCTGGGGACAGAATCCTTATAAGGGGGAAGAATGTAACAACCAAGAAAATCGGATTATAATCTAAATTAATTTTATTTGAATAAAATTATGTTATAAGTTATTTATAATGAGTAAGCGAGATGAAGGTTATTCTATAACTTAAAAGAGAGGTATGATAGTAGTGTCCTGGCTAAGTGCTAGAAATAAAGTGTTTGAATTTCCAAAATAAAAATAAAAGATTTCCGAGAAATTCTCCGAAAAAAACTATTCATTAATTTCTGCTCAAGAATTATTTGTGAACTTCCGGGAAATACGTAATGATATAATGTTAAGGAAAGATTGATTATCTAATAATAATTCAGTTATGACAAACATAATTTTTTTTCACTTGCGTACTCAAATTCAAGAATATTAGGGAAAGTGAAGATTTGAATATTTAACGGTTATGTATAATAAGGTAGTTATCATATGGGAAAGAATACGAGTATAATATAAGTTATTGTACAAGTATATACAAAAGATAATATAATGTATAAGATGAATGTTATACGAACTAGTATACGAGAAGAATACGAGAATTATACGGTAAGAGCACAAACCATTATTATTGGACTAGTGAAACTTGAAAGTAAACTTTGGCAAACCCAAGTGAAAGATGATTAAGTCCCAATGACAAATTTAATCAAGGCCCAAATTTAATTAAACGTAATCCCGAACCAAAATCCGAACCCGTGGATCGAACTGTTGGGTCCCCGGATGGGTAAAACCCATAGGGTAACCCATGTGGGCCACCATGCTGAGTCATGGCCAGCCACTTGGTGGCCAAGCAAGAGGAGAGGCATTCTTTGCAAGTTTAAAATAGTAAGGAGGTGGAATAGTAAGGAGGTTGGGTGGCCTTTTGACCATTTTACCCCCACTTTGCAAATTCTATAAATAAGAAGCTTAGGTTGTCTTTTGTTGGTTGTTTTGATTTCACCAACACTTAGAGAATTATATTGAGAGAGAAGGAGAGAGAGTTATTCCAATAAATCAAAGAAGAAGAAGAAAGCTAGAACATCAAAAGGTAAAGAAACTTGAACCTTTAATCTTCATCTCTTCAATTTAACTCTTGATAAGGAAGTGATTATTGGTGGAGCATGTATCTTAAGGAGTAACAAGGATGGCTATTAGTGGACTTTAAACATTAATAACTATGTTACAAGTGGAATCATAATCAAATAAGTAAGAAATAATGAAGAAAACATGAAAATATATCACATGTTGTTGATGGACAAGTTTAAAATCATCGTGTATAGGATTGGATGCTATATGTTTGGTTAGGATGATAGATGTTTGAATAATGGAATGAATCCATTTTGAACAGAGTAAAAATCTCGAGTAACGAAGTTATGGCGAAATTTACGAGATTAGACGATAATCGTTGAAATCGTAAAATTCCCGAAATAATAGTCAAAAGTCGTCGTTTAACTCAAAAACCTTAGTTTTCTATGGCGTATCGTAAAACTTTGCATTTAAGAGTTGTGGACTCAAGAATGGTCGAATTCCAACTTAAAATGAAGAAATAAACAATGAACGCTCACGAATAAAGTGAATTAACACTAGACGGCGCTAAAGGCAAGTGTTCTAAACTTTTGTCTACACTTATTTGGACAAGCTTTATGATTTATGTATCATACACATGAATTGATGTAACAAAGAAGTCGAAGCCATTTCCTTCGGCTAGACCAGACTTAAATTATTTTGTGGATTTCATTATAATCTATCGAAATATTATAAATATTGCTATCTTGTGCCAACTATTTTGGTATGGATTCAAAGAAAGACTGAGTATGAATAAAACAAATGTTTTGTCGTAAAGTGACTGACACATGAGTTTTCCAAAACCTTAAATGTAGATACGTTTAATGTAGTAATGTTGTACAACATAGAGTACTATAGGTTGATCACCTAGATGTGCTTGTAAGAAATGTCGGACTTATGAACTTTGTGCTGGGTTGTCCTTTTTAAAGAAAGAATGAATGAAATGCACAAGGTTTTTGACCAAACTCAAGGTTTAACTGATGACACTCATCGCTAAACATTTTAAAGAAAAGAGAAGTGTTATTTTGGCTTATTTATAGTACTTCATAACTATTGATTTAGTTATAGAAGATATATTCATATGATTCATGCATGATACTCAACGATAGTTGTTTTACTTGATGAGCTAGTTATGCTCACACTTGCTTGAACCATATGATTGCAGATAAAAATGAACGGATCAAAGGATCCGGTAAGGACAAAGGAAAGGCCAAGGAGGACAAGTAGTTATCCCTGTAATAGAATAGTATTACTTTTGTATTAATTTGATACTATGACGAAGAATATATGTGACGGTTATAAAGAACCTGGGAACGGAAATATTATTATGTAATATATAGAAGACATATTCACACTATTGATGTATTTTAGCTAAATGTATGTGTGAACAGTAGCACCGTGTAGCACCATCTTTCAGGTTCAAAGATACCCGGATTTGGTGGCGTCACATAAATCTAAGCCATTCTAGCTTTAACGGTTCCAGTTTAGTCACTTTTAAACCGGTTAAACTTAGAGATAGCTAGATTTAGACAAATCTAGTTCACAGGTTGGAAGATTAAATATCTACATTGTGAAAGTAGTTAAAGGAGATATATATAAAAATAGTAAATATATATATATATATAGTTATATATATATATATATAGACGATCAACTACCACGAATTTGGAATCTAGGCAGGACTTTGAAATGTAAATATATACTTGTATATATATATATATATATATATATATATATATATATATATATATATATATATATATATATATATACATTTCTATATGGCCTAAAGTTTACTTCTGTATGCTTACTTATATATATATATATACATATATATTTACATATAAGCGATAAGCAGCATGGGATATTCTATCCAGGATCGATTGATCGAGTTCGAGTATATATATATATAGTTATGTATATATAAAAGAAAGAAAAAGCCACAGATCGACGATCCGGGCGTAACTACTCGAGGAGATTCTCGATATCGATGTGTATATATATATATATATATATATATATATATATAGCATGGATCAGGTCTGGGAGTCCGGACCTGATAAAAAACGGACCCAATTTTTTATTTTTTATTTGCTTCTTTTTAAAACAACTAAAAATAATATTTAATATTTTATGGAAGTGAAATTTTTCCATAATACAATGTTTTGGGCATGATTTGAATACCTATACCAAAAAATGGTGGTACAGTCTGCACAGACTGTACATACATATTTTGTTATACGTACCCAAAACACTGTATTATGAAAAAATTTCAATTCCATCAAATATTATTTTTTTTTAGTTGTTTAAAAAAAAAGGTCCGGATTTTGGTAGGCCCAAGAGTTCGGTCGAGTGAGGACTGATTGATCCCGCCTCTCTCTCTCTCTCTCTATATATATATATATATATATATATATATATATATATATATATATATATATATATACAGAATGGATCAGTCCGGAGTTAGGACCGATAAAAACGGACCCAATTTTTTTTTTTTTTTAAAACTAAAAAAAAATATTTAATATTTTATGGAACTGAAATTTTTCCATAATACAATGTTTTGGGCATAATTGGAATACCTATACCAAAAAATGGTGGTACAGTCTGCATAGACTGTACATACATATTTTGTTATACGTACCCAAGTCACACCCAAAACACTGTATTATGGAAAAATTTTAATTCCATAAAATATTATATATTTTTTTTAGTTGTTTTAAAAAAAAGAAAAAAGGTGCTGATTTTAGTCGATCCGGAGTCCGGGACTGATCGATCCTCTCTATGTATATATATATATATATATATATATATATATATATATATATATATATATATATATATATATTATAAAGTAGTAGAAAGCATAAAAAATCGGCGTTAAGTGCCAAGAAGACTTCAGATAGCTTTTGGGGCCTGAAAACTCAGTTTCCACCGGTTATACTTCAGTATGTTATAGAACACGAGCTTACAAGTGTTTAGAAAGTAGAATAACTCAGTTTGGAGCACTCTAGAAGAGGTTAAGAGCTGAAATGGATAGAGTTTTCTCTCTTTTCTTTTCTTTTTCTTTTTAGATGAGATGATCATGTTGACAATTTGGACATTATTAGTTCCTGGATAAATTAATTCTTGAACTTATTTTATTGAATTCTTATATCATTGTCATCATCCTCCTGTTTATATTATGTTGAAAGTCATCTGTGGCCTGTAGTGCATAGATGGACTTGGTCTCGATTATGACCGAGGATTATTGATTGTAATCATGACCATAATATTACAAATGATGTGGAAAAAGTCTTCATTGACCGTAGTGCATTGATGGGACGGTTGTTGGCATGATCATGACCATTGATGAATACACGAATATCCTTGGCTGTGCTGCATAGATAATTTGTGGTTGTGATACTAATGAATATCCTTGGCCGTAGTGCAGGGATGATGTGGATTATTTATTAAGCTGACTCTCAGTGATAAAAGTCATGAAAAACCTTTTAAATCATAGAAGATAATTGATTTTATTCTCTACTTGACTCTTCTAATGGATTATTTGTTCCGCTGCAGTTAAACTTGATGTTTGTTATATTTTATCAGTATAACATTGTTGAAGGCTAATGATAATTTATTCTGCATTATCTTAGTCATAATATTTTTTACTGGGCTAGTTGAGCTCACCCTTTTGCTTTCATTGTTCTCTTCAGGAAATGAGAACGTAGCAAGGACTAGTAGGGGAGCAGAGTGATGGTCTAGATAATAGCATTAGTAGTCCTCACTATTCTATGAAATAGTGTTATAATAAATGTAATGAGGACCCCATTGAGTTTATATATTGTCTAGATGACAATATTTGTATTAAAACTCACAGCATATGTTTAGCCGTATTTTACACGACTGTTGTATAATTAAGTTGTATTTGAATTTTGTACCATGTATTTGGCGACTCAGAATAGGTGATGTATACCGATTTTGGGGGCGTCACAGTTGGTATCAGAGATTAGGGATATGACCCCTGGCTAAGATGTGAGAATAGAACTAGGAGGGGAGAGACGGGGAATTCCTTCGCTAGTATGACCTACCTAAGTTTATTTGTATTTAATTGGTCGGTCAGAATATAGGGATAATATGTTACATGTCAATTAACCTTTGTTTTGTGGCAGTATCTGAAAATGACATCCGAGAATGTTGAGAATAGCAATGGAGCACAAGTGACCATTGATTCACCACATATCAATAATCAGGATAATGTGTATTAGGAAGGCGACAATCCTCATGCAAACAACAACACTGACCAAATGATGAATGATGGAATGTTTAGAGACTTTATGCAATTCATGCAACAGCAGGCGAGAGCAGCTCCTATCCAAAATGTAGGTGGAAACACTGGAAACTCTCGGACGGTCACCCCTAAACAGTTCAAGGAGCTGGGACCACCGGAGTTTATTGGAGAGCCAAAACCACTTAAGGCGGAAGCATGGATAAAGCAGATCACCAAGATATTTGATGTCTTGGGATGCTCCGAGGATAAAAGGTTCCCTTTGTCGCCTTTATGTTGCGAGGAGAGGCAGATTACTGGTGGGAATCGGTAAAGCGTACTCAACTTGCCGCACTGAAGATGTCTTGGGAGACGTTTCAAGAACTATTCAACGATAAGTACTTTCTCAAAAGTATTCGTCACATAAAAGAGGAAGAGTTCATACAGTTGGAGCAGAATAATATGACCGTGTCGCAGTATGAAGCTAAGTTTACCGAGTTATCTTGGTTTGCGTCCCACTTGGTGGATAATGAAGAGAGAATGACGCGGATGTTTTTAAGAGGTTTAAAGCCGGATATACGTCAACATCTAATTTCTCATAAACTGTGTTTGTATTCAGATGTTGTAAATAGGGCTCGATTAGTAGAGTAGCGATAACGAGTCAACGCAACCAAAAGAGAAGCGGTGGCAAAATGATAATACCGGTGAGAGCGATCATCAAGCGGTGACAACAAGCGTGGAGGAATCAACAGGCGTAAGTGGTAACCACTTGGTGGTAATCGAGGCCAAAACAATAAGAATGGACATTTCAAGAAGAGGAGATTCAATAATGATGGAAAGACGTCAGCACCATCACCCGTTGTTAATGAATGAAAACGACCACCTATCATATGCTTCAAATGCGGAGGGGAGGGACACATCACCAAAGCTGTATGCGATCGTGAGTCAAAGCATGTTATAATTGTGGAAGAGAAGGTCACTTAGCCCGATTTTTTCGTTCACCGATGACAAGTTCAGCTAGGATGGAGGCACCA
Organism: Panax ginseng; assembly: GCA_020205605.1. NCBI lineage: Eukaryota > Viridiplantae > Streptophyta > Magnoliopsida > Apiales > Araliaceae > Panax > Panax ginseng. The sequence goes on from CM035136.1 coordinate 107,856,649, forward strand.
AAGGCCGTCCCAGAAAAGTCAAAGCCGGTAGTGCAAGGTAGAGCATTTGTTGTGACCTCCCAGAAAGCAAGGAACCCGAATGAGGACATCACGGGTAAGCTTATCATAAACTCTAGCGAAGTCTATACTTTATTTGATACTGGTTCTACCCATTCTTTTATTTCTCCTACTTGCACTCAAAGATTAAATTTGACTCCGGAGAAATTAGACTTTGACTTATCTGTGGAAACTCTGTTGGGAGAAACTTTCATTACATCCACTATTTATAAGTCTTGTTTGGTTCAAATCGGTACCCTCACATTACCTGTCGATCTTATTTCATTGAAAATACTTGCATTTTATGTGATTCTAGGGATTGATTGGTTAACTACGCATAATGCTAAAATTGATTGTTTTCGTAAGGTTTTTAGCTTTCATATTCCTAATCAACCTATTATGCGAATTCAAGCGACCAAAACATTAAAATCAATCACGGACATCTCAAGCCATAAAGCTATTCGTTTATTGAAAAACGGATGTCAAGCTTTCTTAGCTCATGTCACGGATCTAAACAAAAATACGTCAGTTTTGAATGATATTTCTATTGTTAATAAATTCCCTGACGTATTCCCTGAAGAACTTCTTGGCCTACCCCCAGAGCATGAAATTGAATTTTGTATCGACCTTGAACCCGGTACAAAACCCATTTCCAAAGCCCCATATAGAATGGCTCCTATTAAACTTCAGGAGTTAAAGACCCAATTACAAGAATTGCTAGACATTGGTTTTATTTGTCCTAGTACGTCTCCTTGGGGTGCTCCTGTTCTATTCATGAAGAAGAAAGATGGGAGTATGCGACTTTGTATTGATTATCGAGAGTTGAATCATGTCACCATCAAAAATAGGTACCCATTGCCACGTATTGATGACCTGTTTGACCAGTTGCAAGGAGCCAAATTCTTTTCAAAGATTGATCTTCGATTCGGATATCACCAATTGAAGATTAGAGCAGATGACATTCCAAAGACGGCTTTCGAGAACTTCAAGACGGGCATTATAAATTCCTAGTCATGTCTTTTGGATTGACTAATGCTCCTGCTGCCTTCATGGATATGATGAACCGAGTATTCAAGGAATATTTGGATCACTTTGTGGTCGTCTTTATTGATGACATCCTTATTTATTCCAAAAGCCGTGAAGATCATGAGCAACACTTGAGGCTGACACTCCAAAAGCTTCGTGAATACAAGCTTTATGCCAAGTTGAAGAAATATGAGTTCTGGCTTGAGGAAGTAGCATTCCTTGGGCACGTAGTATCAAGTCATGGAATATCTGTTGACCTGGCAAAGATTGAAGTAATTCAAAGCTAGGAGCAACCTAAATTAGTAACCGAAGTACGTAGCTTTCTCGGCTTAGCTGGTTATTATCGAAGATTCGTGGAAGGATTTTCTCAAATAGCTACTCCATTAACTCAGCTAACTCAGAAAGATACAAAGTTCGGTTGGAGCGAAGAATGTGAGAAGATTTTTCAAGAACTCAAGAGGAGACTCATTTAAGACTGTTCGACAATAATACCATCCTGGCTCGGAGGATTTGTCATCTCTGATGATGCTTGAGGCAAAGGGTTGGGATGTGTTCTCATGCAACATGGGAAAGTCATAGCCTATGCCTTAAGACAACTCAAAGAATATGAGAGGAATTATCCTACTCATGACCTAGAGTTAGCAGCTGTTGTCTTCGCACTTAAAATTTGGAGGCATTACTTGTATGGGGAGAAGGTGGAGATCTTTACGGATCATAAAAGCCTCAAATATTTCTTCACTCAAAAGGAACTTAACATGCGACAATGACGTTGGCTTGAATTGTTGAAAGATTATGATCATACCATCCAATACCATCCTGGAAAAGCGAACGTAGTAGCTGACGCATTGAGTAGAAGATCATATGTAAGTAGGAGTGCGATATTGTCAACACAAAGGCCCATTTTGTGTGACTTGCAAAGGATGGAGATAGAATTAAAGACTCAGGGACCCATGTGATGATGGCATAATATACTGAGTAGAACCGACTTTAATTGAAAAGTTAAAGTTGCTCAAGCTACTCTGACTCCAGAAAGTGATGCGTATGAGGAAGAAAGTGTAAGAAGGTGTTATCTAGGAAGCAAGAATCGATGAAGAAGGAATACTTTGAGTCAACTCCGGACTTTGTGTTCAACCACGATTTAAAGTATAAAATCATGATGGCGCGCAACACACCGTTTGCAATCCATCTTGGGAGTACCAAAATGTATCATGATATTCCTCATACATTTTGGTGGAGCAATATAAAGAGAGAGATAGCGTTGTTTATCTCAAGGTGTCTAACTTGTCAACGAGTTAAAGTGGAGCATCAAGTACCAAAAGGTCCATTGCAATCACTTGAAATTCCAGAATGGAAGTGGGAGCACATTACCATGGATTTTGTTACCTGTCTTCCTAAGGTTTCTCAAGGTATAGATGCGATTTGAGTCATTGTTGATAGATTGACCAAGTCTGCTCATTTCTTACCTATACGAGAAACTTATACACTTGAACGTCTTGCTCGTATGTACATAAACGAGATTGTAAGACTTCATGGTATACCAGTATCCATAGTTTCTGATCGAGACCCAAGATTCACTTCATGATTTTGGGTTAGTTTGCAGAAAGCTATGGGCACAGATTTACGATTTAGCTCGACATATCATCCTGAGACGGATGGGCAATCGGAGAGGACTATTCAAACTCTTGAAGATTTATTAAGACTCTGTGTCCTTGACTTCAAGGGAAGTTGGGAAAAGTTCTTACCATTGGTGGAGTTTTCCTACAACAACAGTTATCAAGCAAGTATTGGCATGGCTCCATTTGAGGCGTTGTATGGAAGAAAGTGTCGTTCTTCAGTATACTGGGATGAGGTGGGTGAAGCAACGTTGTTGGGACCGGAGTTGGTATGCGTATGACTGGAAAAGATTCAAACGATCCGAAACGACGTATAAAAACCTCACAAGATCGACAAAAGAGTTATCTTTGATCTTCATCGAAAAGGACGTGGAATTCGATATAGGAGATCATGTGTTGTTACGTGTTGCTCCATGGAAAGGAGTTACGAGATTTGGAAAGAGAGGAAAGCTCAATCCTCGATTCATCGGCCCATTTTTAATCCTCGATCGAGTAGGAAATGTGACCTATAGACTCGCTTTACCACCAAGTATGTCTCATGTTCATAACATTTTTCATATATCCATGTTATGTAAATATGTGGAAGACCCAAACCACATTATTGAGTTAGAACCGGACGAAATAGCGAAAGATTTGACGTATGAAGAGGTTCCTGTTCAAATCTTGGATAAGAAGGAACATATTCTACACTCCAAGGTTATACCTCAAGTCAAAGTTTTGTGGAGAAACCACGATGTTGAGGAAATGACTTGGGAGTTAGAATTTGAAATGAAATCAAGGTATCCTTACCTCTTCGACATACCAGGTACGTACCCTAATTTCGAGGGCAAAATTTCATAAGAAGGGGAGGTTGTAAGACCCCAACTTTTATGAATAAATATGAATTTTCTATAAATATCATTTTTGAATATTATGGAATGAATTTGATATAATGTTATAGTTGTGGGTAATATTTATAAATTTTGCAAAGTACGCAAGTTGTTGTATAATATTCGATTGGTTGTGGAATATTCGTTTTAACAGGGAATATTCGTATAACGGCACAATCATTGGTGGAGCCCACAACAGAATTATTGTCGGATTGAGAAAATGACAAAAATACTTTATGAAAATAACGGCGGAAGTTTTACTGTAGATTAAGCTGTTGAAACACCCGGTTAAAAAAGAGATGATGTCTGGCGTAGTTGCACAAAGAGTAATACGGTATTGATTATTGATGCTTACGTGAGAAGTCACTCAATTTTGTTCAATTATTATTACGATAATTCTTTGTATAGTATCTCACGTTATTTGATTCAATTATTGTCAATATTTTATAATCAATAATTGAGATGACAAAGTTATTAATATTATTTTTGCAATATTAACGATGTCAGAAGTTACATCAAGGAGAAGTTTGGTCACCTAATTCTTGGCATGCGCCAATGGGGAAAAATCCTTATTGGAAAGCCCCCTCTTTCCTGGAAACGACCTGGTCGATTAATATTGTGAATTATAATAATGATGATGAGTTTTGTTTTATTAGTATTATTAATGTAATAAAACATAAAAGCTTTTTATATAAAACAGAATACTTTTATAAAGTTATTCGTTTTATTAGACTAATAGTAAAATCTTTTTATATAAAACAGAATACTTTTATAAAGTTATCTGTTTTATTAGACAATAATTAGAATATATTATATTTTCATGCATAGTGCCTGCATAGTATTTGCATAGTAAAATATTTTTAAATAAAACAGAATACTTTTATAAAGTTATTCGTTTTATTAGATTATAAATAGAATATATTATATTTTATTGTAAACCAAACTGGACCATTCGTTTAAAGTAAATCAATCTGGACCGTTCATGAATTAGTTACTATGCAGTCCATTCTTCTATAAATAGAAGCTCATTCCTTCATTATTTCTTATGAATTCACTGAAACTCTAGAGAGAGAAACTATAGAGAGAGTTCTTCTTCTATAATCTTGAGCATATTTCTTTAGAGTTTAAGAAAGCTTTGAGCGTAGTACAAGTTTTCTTTGAGTATATCCTCGCCTTACCAGTCAAAATACTCTTCTTTATGGTAAGGGATGTTATTTGTTGTACTCGTTCGGGGTATTCCTTGTTTCTTATTGGTGAAATTCTTTTGTTATTCCATTCTTTATTATTCTGTTGGAATAAACTGTATACGCGGGATACCCTATACTTGGTGAAATTCTTCTGTTATTCCATTATTTATTATTCTGTTGGAACATCTTATCTGTGCGTTTATGCATGACCTGGTTCCATTATTTATTATACTGTTGGAATATCCTGTCGGTGCGTTTACGCATGACCTGGTTCTATTATTTATTATTCTGTTGGTGCGTTTACGCATGACCTGGTTCCATTATTTATTATTCTGTTGCAATATCATGTCGGTGCGTTTACGCATGACCTGGTTCCATTATTTATTATTCTGTTGGAATAACCTGTCTGTGCGGTCTATCGCATGCCTGGTGATTCTTTTGTTATTCCATTCTTTATTATACTTAGTTGGTTAAAGTTTTGACTACTATACTCCATGAAATTAGTGGAATATCCTTGATATTTGCGCTTCATCCAGTATCTTTTTATTGAAATATTCATCTGAGCATTCTTGAGTGTTACTCTACAAAGAAGTATCATGTTGACAATTTGGACATTATTAGGTCCGGGATAAATTAATTCTCGAACTTGTTTTATTGAATTCTTATATCATTGTCATCATCCTCATGTTTATATTATGTTGAAAGTCATCTGTGGCCTGTAGTGCATAGATGGACTTGCTATGATTATGACCAGGGATTATTCAGTGTAATCATGACCGTAATGTTACAAATGATGTGGAAAAAGTCCTCATTGACTCATAGTGCATTGATGGACAGTTGTTGGCATGATCATGACCATTGATGAATACATGAATATCCTTGGTTGTGGTGCATGGATAATTTGTGGTTGTGATACTAACGAATATCCTTGGCCGTAGTGCAGGGATGATGTGGATTATTTATTAAGCTGAGTCTCAACGATAAAAGTCATGAAAAACCTTTTAAATCATAGAAGATAGTAGATTTTATTCTCTACTTGACTCTTCTAATGGATTGCTTGTTTCGCTGCAGTTAAACTTGATGTTTGTTATATTTTATCAGTTTAACACTGTTGAAGGCTAATGATAATTTATTCTACATTATCTTAGTCATAATATTTCTTACTGGGCTAGTTAAGCTCACCCTTTTGCTTTCATTGTTCTCTTCAGGAAATGAGAACGTAGTAGGGACTAGTCGGAGAACAGAGTGATGGTCCAGATAATAGAATTAGTAGTCCTCACTATTCTATGAAATAGTGTGATAATAATTGTAATGAGGACCCCATTGAGTTTGTATATTGTCTAGATGACAATATTTGTATTAAAACTCACAGCATATGTTTAGTCGTATTTTACACGACTGTTGTATAATTAAGTTGTATTTAAATTTTGTACCATGTATTTGGCGACTCAGAATAGGTGATGTATGCCGATTTTGGGGGCGTCACAGTTATGCCTCGTTTGCAGCTATATACAAAGGTTTTGAATTTTGTATAAAAGTTAAATTTTAACAAGATATGGCAGTGATATTTTGTAAAATAGGTTTTTCAAACCCTTGTGCTCAATTGTAATTGAGGCTTTTGATACTTCCATTTTATTATATGTTCGGCTTGATTGTTTTTATTATTTTTGAGATGCGAGGCATCTTCGAGAAAATAAGATACATAGCAGTACCAAACTCCTTGTGGGCATGAAAGCCATCTAAGGAAATTCAGACACCGTGAATAATTTACAAGCTGTTTGCAGCTGAAAATGTCCATCACGAGAACTCCAGGCATGACTAGAATATAAATAAATATATATATATATATGTACATATATATATATATAAAAGCGGAAAATGGCCACGAAGTGATTTCCAGGCCTGACAGAAATGAAAATATATATATATAAAAGCAGTAAATGGCCACGAAGTGATCTCCAAGACTGACAAAAATGTATATATATATATATATATGGGGTTCCATCCACAGCAACTGGTTGCTGTAGAGCAACCCCTTTTTTGGCCTCGTGAAATTTATTTACCGAGCAAAAAAAAAATTCACGAGCCAAAAAGGGGTTGCTCCACAACAATCAGTTGTTGTGGATGGAACCCTATATATATATATATATATATATATATATATATATATATATAAGCGATAAAGGCTCAAGAATATTATATTCGGGTTCAATCGAAGCATAGCTCGATAATAATATATATAAGCATATATATATGAAAGCAATAAAAGCCACGGATCGACGATCCGGGCATACACATACAACACGACTCTCAACGTGAATAAATATGTGTGGATGGAAGTAAAGAAAGGCTTGAAGAAATTTAAGATGTCTTACAGTGGGCTGCCAAGAAGACTTTAGATAGCTTTAAATGAATGAATACTCGGTTTCCACCAGTAAAATATAGCAAAACACAAGCTCGCAGATGTTTGGAAAAAGAAAGCACTCAGTTTAAAGTGTGTACAAAGCAAAATGGACAAGGCTCCCTCCCCTTTTTCTCTCTTAAAATGGCCACCCCAAGCCCTCTATGTAACGCCCCCAAAATAGGTATACATCACCCATCTTGAGGCGCCAAATACATGGTACATAATTTAAATATAAACTTCTTTTATACAATACGATAAAATGTAGCTGAGAGTTTCAACACGGATAATTTCTCGTAGAGAGTATCCAAACTCAAATAAAGTCCTCATTACAATTATTATCACATTATTTCACTGAATAGTGAGGACTACTAATGCAAACATCTGGACCGTCACTCCGTTCCCCAACTAGTCCCAGCTATATTCTCATTTCCTAAAGAGAACAATGAAAACAAAGGGTGAGCTCAACTAGCCCAGTAAGAAATATTATGACTAGGATAATGCAGAATAAATTATCGTTAGCCTTCAACAGTGTTAAACTGAAAAAATATAATAAATATCAAGTTTAACTGCAGCGGAACAAGCAGTCCATTAGAAGAGTCAAGTAGAGCATGATAACTACTATCTTCTATGATTTAAAAAGTTTATCATCAATTTTATCGCTGAGACTCAGCTTAATAAATAAACCACATCATCGAATCATCCCTGCACTACGGGCCAAGGATATTCATGTAATCATCAATGGTCATGATTATACCGAATAATCCCTGGTCATTATTGTGAGACCCCAAATTTTATGAAATAAAAGTATTCAATTTTTCTATTTTGGTAAATAGTTAAATTGATAAAAGTTTAAAGTTAAGGGTAATATGTGAATTTTTTTTTTTGCAAAGTAAGCAAGTTGATATAAAATATTCGTTGTGTCGGGGAATTTTTGATTAGTCGGGGAATTTTCGTACGATGGTACAATCATTGGTGGACCCCACTACGGAATTATTGTCGGATTGAGAAAACGACAAAAATATTTTTATGAAAATAACGGCGGATGTTTTACCGTTAACTGTTGAAACACCTGGTGATAAAATTACAGTAATACGCGTGGTTACATAGTAGCACACAGTATTAATTATTGAGGCTTATGTGATAAGTCACTCAGTTTTATTTTATTAGTATTATTAATGTAATAAAACAGATAAGCTTTTTATATAAAACAAAATACTTTTATAAAGTTATTCGTTTTATTAGGCTAATTGTAAAATCTTTTTATATAAAATAGAATACTTTTATAAAGTTATCTATTTTATTAGACAATAATTAGAATATATTATATTTTATTATGTATAGTGTTTGCATAGTGCCAACATAGTATTTGCATAGTAAAATCTTTTATAAAGTTATTCATTTTATTAGATTATAAATAGAATATATTATATTTTATTTAAAAGATTTTACTTTAAATATGGACCGTCAGATTAAAGTAAATTAATACTGGACCGATTCATGAGTTAATTACTATCTTTGATCCATTTTCTATAAATAGAAGCTCATTCCTTCATTATTTTTATGAATTCTTTGAAACTCCAGAGAGATAAACTATAGAGAGAAAGAAGAAAAGTATTCTCGCTACTTCACTACTCATATATCCAAAGACTCTTCTTCTTAAGGTAGGGAATATTATTTGTTGTACTCGTAGGGGTATTATTTCTTTTGTATTCATGAAGAGAACTTACATTATTCCATTCTTTATCATTCATTGGAATAACTTTGTATCTGCTGGTGCCTATACTTGGTGAAATTCTTACATTATTCTATTCTTTATTATTACATTTGGAATATCCTATCTACATGCGTTTTACATGGACTGGTTCCATTCTTTATTATTACATTGGAATATCCATGCACATGCATTTTACTGAACTTTGGTTCCGTTATTTATTATTCTATTGGAATATCCTGTCGGTGCGTATTACGCCTGACTTGGTTCCGTTATTTAGTATTACGCTGAATAACTTGTCTACATCAAATACGCATGCATGGTGATTTCATTGTTATTCCATTCTTTATTATTACATTGGAACATCTTGTTTGCAAATTTTTGCCGACTGGTTCCGTTATTATTATTCTCGTTGGAATAACCTATCTATGCGGGCAACCGCATGCATGGTGATTTCTTTTCTTATTCCATTCTTTATTATACTCGGTTGGTTAAAGTTTTGACTTCTATACTCCATGAAATTAGTGGAATATCCTTGATATTTGCGCTTCATCCATATCTTTTCATGGAAATATTCTTACGAGCATTCTTGAATTTTACTCTACAAGAAGTATCATGTTGACAATTTGGACGTTATTAGTTCTGGATAAATTAATTCTTGAACTTGTTTTATTGAATTCTTATATCATTGTCATCATCCTCATGTTTATATTATGTTGAAAGTCATACGTGGCTTCTGTAGTGCATAGATGGACTTGGTATGATTATGACCGAGGATTATTCGGTATAATCATGACCAAGTAATGTTACAAATGATGTGGAAAAAGTCCTCATTGGCCGTAGTGCATTGATGGACGATTTTTGGTATGATTATGGCTATGGATTCTCTTGGCCAAGGGTGCAAAGATGAATTGTTTTATGGCATGATCAGATGGTTGATGAAAACACGATTATCTTTGGCCCGTAGTGCATGGATAATTCGTGGTCGTGATCTTAATGAATATCCTTGGCCCGTAGTGCGGGGATGATTCGATGATGTGGATTAATTATTGGTGAGTCTCGGTGATGAAATATTAATTCATGGATGTGATAATAATGAATATCTTTGGTAGTAGTGCATGGATAATTCATGGATGTGATACTAACGAATATCCTTGGCCGTAGTGCATGGATAATTCGATGATGTGGATTATCTATTAAGCTGAGTCTCAGTGATAAAATATTGGTTATACACTTTTAATTTGTAGAAGATAGTAGATAAAATGCTCTACTTGACTTTTCTAAAATACAGTTGTATGCCTTTGGCTTGTAGTGCAAAGATGAATTGTTAATGAATATCTTTGGCCATAGTGCAAAGATGAATTTATTCGTATGATTATGAATAAGAATATTGATTTGGTATAACCATGATTTTTGATGTTTCAGGTGAAGATAAGTGATGAAAATTATCTTCGTCCTAGGTGCGAAGAAGAATTTAGAATCACAAGTATGATTATAAGTTATTCATATGATTGTGGACAAGAATTGTTGATTGATGTTACAGGGATAAAACATTATTGGTGGACTTTTAACATGGAGAATATAATAGACCTGGTGATCTATTTGACTCTTCTAATGGATTGCTCGTTCTGCTGTAACTATGGTTGAAAACTTTTATCATCTACCATATGTTCTAAATCTCTGATTTATTGATGATGAAGGCTATTGATAGTGTAAATTAGTTTTAGTCATGATATTCTTTACTGGGCTAGTTGTGCTCACCCTTTCTGCTTCACAATTCCTTTCAGGTAATAAGAGTGTTGCCGGGTCGAGTGGGGATAATAGGGGAATAGAATGGTGGTCTCTAGATGTGGAGGTTCTCCCTAAACAGTATAGAAAAGTGTGTTATATTCTATACATCATTTAGTAGTTATATTTGGTGAATCAAATAGGGTGAGGCGAACCGAACTTTGGAAGGGTGTTTTGCCACTATCATACAAGATGTCTAATGACATACAACCTCATGTTCTCATAAGACATGGTTGTGCACATCCACTTGCTGAATATATCTACGAGCACTACCTATATGATTGTCGACGTTGGGATTTTTTGGTATCCCTTTCTGTTACTTGTTCTTTGGTGTTCTCATTTTTGGTGAGATTTGTTTGAAAAAACAAGTGAAAAAGGTCCGACATGTATAATGTTGACGATGGACTGTTAAGAGTCTCCAGTTGGTTTTTTAAATGGTTGTACCAACACAACCGAGAAAAGGTTTGCACATTGACCCAGTGATGTGACACTGCTAAACAGGTCGGTGAAACCGAGATTCATTAAGGTCCGGGGACTTGGTTATGCGGGGGGAAGGTGTTAGGCACCCCCCGACATCCGTGTTACCACGGTGACCGCCTCTTTTCAAGAAACTATTATCTGAATGTGTGTGTGTGTGGGTCAATGTGCTATTATTTGGAAGTAGTGCGAGGCCTCGTTCGAACCTATATACACAGGGTTTGAATTTATGCAAAAATTTAATTTTTAGCAAGATATGGCAGTGATGTTTTATAAAAGAGGTTTTTCAAACCCTGATGCTCAATAGTAATTGAGACCTTTTACACTCCCATTTTATTAAGTGTTCGGCTTGATTGATTTTATTTCACGAATGCGAGGCATCCGTACTAAAATAATGTACAAATATAATGCCGACTTCCTCGTGGGTATGGAAACCATCTGAGGAAATTCAGACACCGTAGAATAATTTTACAAGCTGCTTACAGCTGAAAGTGTCCATCACGGGAACCGAATGTAGATCCAATAGGTTGAATCTGTGATCACATGATTCCTATGCGCACAATGAATCTTGCAATTTGTATGAAAGCGATGGCAGGGTATATATATAAAGTCGTAAATATATATATATATATATCTGAGACAGGATCACCAACCATGAAGCACCTCCATGGGGATTTGAAATGTAAATAAAAGTCATTAAAAAGGCTATCAAATCACGGAGGAAACTCCAAAGGGACAAAATGTAAATAAAGTCAGAATACGGCCAACCGCCATGAAGGAAACTCAGGCGGAGACGAAATGTAAATAAAGCTGTAAATACGGTCAACCGCCACGAAAGAAACTCCAGGCGGGACGGAATGTAAATAAAGCTGCAAAAGCGATCAACTGCTATGAAGGAAACTCCAGGCAGGACGAATATATATATATATATAAGCAATAAACGCACCGGATGTAAAATCCATGCTCATTCATCGAACAGAGTTCGACAATAGTTCATATATATAAATATAAATATATAGATATATATATAAAAGCAGAGTAAACTCACCGGATATAAAATCCAGGCTCATCGAACAGAGTCCGACAACAGTTCATATATATAAATATATATATATATATACAAAAGCAGAGTAAACGCACCGGATATAAATCCTAGCTTATCGAATAGAGTCCGACCACAGTTCATATATATAAATATATATATACAAAAGCGAGTAAACGCTCCAGACCAAAGTCTAGGCTCATCGAACAAAGTTCGACACACAGTTAATATATATCAATGTGTGTATATATATATTAAAGCAAATAAACGCTCCAGACCGAAGTCTAGGCTCATCGAACAAAGTTCGACACATAGTTATTAATATATATAAATATATATATATATATATATATATATTAAAGCAAATAAACGCTCGCATCAAGTTCAGGCTCAATCGAGGCATAACTCGATAATGTTAGTCAATATATATGTAAATATATAATATATATATATATATATATATATATATATATATATATATATACTGATGAAATGAAACCACTGACCAGACTCTCAACATGTAGAAGGGTGTGTACAGAGATGAAGAAAGACTCTAAAGTGTGTGAGAAGGCTTACGGTGACTGACTACTAAAGAAGACTTCTATATCTTTAGAGTGGGTAAACACTTGACTTTTTGCGGTACAAAAGGGCTATATATGAGCTCATAGGTGTTTAAAAGGGAAAGTACACTGCTGCATGGGGTGAGTGCAGAGAAAATTTGGGTGGCTTCCTCGCCTTTTTCTCTTGCAAAATGGACAGCCCAAGCCCTCTATTTATAGGCAATTTAGTCGCAGATGTACCTGCGGCTGAGCCGCAGGTGTACCAGAGGCAACTCGGGTGGGCCCAGGTTTTTTAGGTCGGGTCGTTTCGAAGTACGTGCACTCAGGCACTGTAATGTCCACTCGAACTTTTAGAAGTTCAATCTGGGCATCCGTTTGAGGTATACAAGACCTATTTCGGACTGTCGTTGTCGAGAGTTGTGCGATGGCATGGGATTAGAGTTTATACGAAGTCATTGAAGATGGGACGATGCCCTCCGGTCTTCAAGCTTTAACTTTCATTCGTTACCCCGCATAATAGTCACTCGGGATTGGTCAGTTTTGTGGGACATTATTGCGTAGAGACGTGATATGGCATCGTGTTGACGAGATCACGATGTTGCCCCTCACCGGTGTTATCACGGATTAATACGTCATGACGTTGCTCAGACTTCGCTAAGATTGGACTGCTGCAATTGTTGAAGGTCCTCATTGTCACCTTTGAGGTGTGCCTGTCTTCCCGATGTTATTGTCGGGTTGGTGTAGTGTATCTCATTGTGAACGCCGAGATTGAAGCTGGTTGCATTTGAAACAACCATTTCTGGTGTTATCGTCGAAATTGCATTCTTTGGGGCTATCACTAAGGTTGGTGGCTATTCCCATGGTTGGGACTAAGACTGGATACCTCGGGGTTATCTCTGAGATTAATCGGTCTTCTCCGGTTTGTGTTCCGGAATTGTATCTGCATGCCTCGGGGTTATCTCCGAGGTTGGATTTCATTACTCGCAGTGTGATCGGGGGTGATGATGAACTTAGGTAGTACACGGTATGGATTTGGATTGTCTTTCGGGGTTCTCTCTTAAAAGATGAATCTGTCCTCCTGCAATATTAGTGACAGGTATACAGAAAATTTTGAGTGTCTACAGATGCCCCTCTTTATCATACTCATGCATGGCGATGCATGGGTAGGATAAAGAATCCTAGACACTTGAAACTCAACAAGATGAATGTGGTATTATGGGTAGCAAAATGATGCAAATGTATGACGATGTGTATGGGGTTGTAGCCCAACATCTTTGGGGATGATTCTTTGGATCCTGTTGCTTGCTTCAACTGGGATTGGCAACATCTTGACCGATTTGATGTGTAATCCGAATCTCTTATGTGCAAGAGATCTGTAGGGAGAAAGCTTGGTCTATTTTGAGGATGTGTATAACATATTCCATCATCTATCCTCTTTGATAACATTTCCCTTTCATGGTTGGTATCGCCAGGACATGTCAAGATTCTGTTGGATTTACTGCCAACATCAAATGCCGTCAGGGATACCTGACCTTTGTTGATGTGTACTTCACCGACATGTGAATCAACGGTTGAAACATCCTGTGGGATATACTGTCATGGTTTCTTGACCTTCGCTGACGTGTGAATCAGCGGTTGAGGCTCTATGAGTAGATTGTTAAGGTTTCTTGACCTTCGTTGTCGTGTAGATCAACGGAACATTGCGTTGTGACCCCCGCTGGGGATATGCTGGGGAATACGAGCAGTTGGGTATAAAAACGTCGAATAGCTCCAAAGCTCTGATAGGTTTCATCGATATCGGCTGAAATGACGTCAAGGTTACTTGACCTTCGTTTATAGACGTGTTAACGGATGAACGTGTTGTAACCCCTACCGGGGATCTACGTTGTAACTCCCGTCGGGGACATACTGGGGACTCATGAGTACGTACGCAATTATCGAACAGTTCTCAATGCTTCGATGGGTTTACTTGCCATCGATTGGAATAATGTCATGGCTGCTTGACCTTCGTTGATAGATGTGTCAATGGATGAACGTGTTGTAACCCCCACCGGGGATTTACGTTGTAACCCCTGTCAGGGACATACGTTGTAACCCCCGTCGAGGACATCATTTAGGGTAACGACCCGGAGTTGGTGGCATTGGACCTGTATAAGGTATTGCCGGATGTGATTTGTAGCAAAATGAGATCATCGACAGGGTATACCCTGTGTTCAGGTGACTACCAATGATTGATGTATAGACTCAATGTTTTAGCTGAGAAGACCAAGATTGTATGCTGTTTTGCTCAATCGCGTGGCATTTTTATTCTCGATTTGACCTTTCCAGTCTGTAAGAACTCCTTTGCAACTCGAACTGGACTGAGCTGGAGGGGTGGGACCCACATAGGGGTGCCACAGGTTGGTCTTCACAAGTCACTTTCAACTTGCTTCGCGTAGAAAGCCATGAGCCAACTTGACTTCTGCTGAGTTGAGAGCTACTTCTACGCAAATTACGTCACCGTACATGTGTTCTACACTATCACAGTAACGATATGTGTATTTTTTCTAGTTTCTATCCGTTGGATTGTGAGTTATCGCACGAAATGCATCTAAACACATAGTAGTGATTATGTATGCATAAATGACTTGATAAAAAATATTCAACATAGTAAATGTTAGTATTAAACCATGCTGAACATAATGATGTGAAAAAATTGACTTTTGAGATAGTCAAATTGGCACCTTTTTCTGCTATTTTTTGTCCTATTTGAGGTCCAATGAACAAAAGGTAAAAAGGCAAAGTACTCCTAGCATTGAGGTTAACTTTATGCATGATGATTTTTATTTTTAATGCATATATTATGTATATGACTTTGGGGCAGGTGTGCTACTGAATGGCCACCTAGACATGTTTATGTGCATGTGGATAGTCCTATTTTCAAAGGGGACTATGGCAAAAATTTTCCAAATGTAGGCATTGGGTAGTCATGCATTTTAATTCTATTTATATGTTAAAGTAAATGCATGCACGCATATAGTCATAAATGCATTTTGGAAAGCTCCAGGTAAGGAAATACCACACCCTTTCTGAGGTGATTTAGAGACTTGTTGTCCAGATATTATGGATCCGGATCAGCCGAGCAATTCCTATAAGACCACTTCTGGCGTACGGCGGAGGGCTTCTGAAGTGCCTCGTCCCCGTTCTGTCAGACATCCTCATCGGTTGGTGGAGGTCGTGATTCGTCCTGTCCGGGTAGATGTGCTAGACGTTGAGGACGAGGAGGTGGATATTCCGATTGAGGATCCCGCTCCTGCTACACATATCCCTCGTAAGGAACTCCCGAGCATTCAGGTGGCAAACCTAGAGTTGCTGGGTGATTTGAACAGACATCCATCGATGTACTTGCATGCTAACGAGGTATGGCGTTAGACTTTGATCTTCCTTATTTCCTATTTATGAGGATTAAAAGGTTTTGATGTTGATCTCGCATTTCATGCGAGTTCCGGAGTTTTACATGACCTCGAGGAAATCGGGTTTAGCATTCACTCCATGTACCAAAGCGTTTCATCCCCGACTATAGAGCGATAGTGCATGAGTGGGGATTCGGGGCATTCTTCTCCATCCTTCCGTCGTCATGTCGCCCCTCAGGGTTACCTCGGGGCATTGTCTCGGCGATGGTTTCATCGGACTTCGATCACTCCATCTCTTTGGATTGCGAGGTGATGATGACGCCTATGGACTGCCGATTTATCACAAGTATGGAGTTTGGAGGGGAGCCAGTGCCTTGCATGGCGAATATCACCCCTACTGCCGTCCGATCCTTACTAGGAGTTCTGGTGGAGGCGCTCAAAGGCAGGACTGTCCGTTCAGGTCCTTTGAGTATAGATGTTATGAGTGGGCTTTTGAATGAGCCCATGCCTGATGATGTCAGGATTAGGGATCGCGTTTTGCGGTGATTGTTCCTGATGATCATTCGAGGCTGCTTCATAGCAGATAACTCTTCTATGGTATCTTTTGCTTTGATCAGCGCCACACGTTATGTGGACCATATTGGAGAGTATGATTGGGGCTCCTACACCTTTGCCTACTTCCTCCGGGGCATGCGCATGCGCTCACAGGGTTTGACTGAGGCTTGGTTAGGATTTTACCCATTTTTGCTGGTGAGTATTTTTCTTGTCTTTTCCCATTCATAGGTTAAGAGTGTTTACTGATAGTAGATGTTTTGCCATTCTGTTAGTAGTTTTGGGCCTATGAGAGGTTCCCATGTTTGTGTCCTGTGAGTGTGTTAGGTTTAGATACCTATCCACGAGGACGACGATGGCATCATTCTATTTTGCCTTGGGAGGTCCCCGCATGGTGAGGATTTCACATCTGCGTATGCGTTGGAGTTCTTGACGGTGATACCATTATATGGATTCCCTATTTAGGGGAACACTTGACCATCGACTTTGAGGATGGATACCCGACTAGAGTCGAGTGTTTGATTTCCACCAGGAGAGTTCCTCTCTTCACAGATGGAGGTTGGGAGCTCTATTTAGGAGAGCGTGCTATTAGAAGCACCACAGGGGAGATCCGTATACCGATCTTGCCTCTTGTCAGGCGTCATTGGCCCGTATCACAGTCACCCGTCATTGATATCCCATTGTTGGGGTTTGACAGTTTTTGTATTATCAGAGGGTCCTTACACTTAGGAGACGTTCCAGCGATGGTGGTCCCCTCGTACTATTGGAGCCCAGTCCCGCGCCATACAATTTATTGGGGATATGGTTCCAAGATCCTTGACGATGACGGATTGGATAGCTTGTGTCTGAGATCCGACTCATATGACCCAGATTGATAGCTTGACCCGGCAGTTGGATAAGGCACATATATTTATCTGGCATTTGGGGCGAGAGATCCAGTGAGAGGCGAGACATTCGTTAAAATCCGGCTCGGTGGCCGCCCTCGGATGACCCATTCGGTTTTGCAAGGCTGGATCCTCCTCTTTATAGGCCTGACATCCCTGTTGATAGAGATCCAGTGACTCATGAGGAGTTACATCAGGTGGACAGGATTGATGATGTGGATATCGACACCATTGTCTTCTTTTGATGTGTATTCTCATTATATCTTTTGATAGGCCTCTGTTAGATATTGGGTGGCTGTGCCCCATTCTCGCTATATCTTTTGATAGGCCTCTATTAGTGGTAGGGCATATGTGCCCCATTTCCATGTGTTGTGTGTCTTGTCTGAGTGATGTATTAGATGATGATATACTTAGGAATGTATGCAGTTTTTCCATTCCCCTATATCATATTGCCATCCATTATCACATATGCATGTATCATATTACGCATATATATATATATGTCCGGAGATATTCAAGCATTGACCCTGGATGGTCTTATGACACGGCCCACACATGATGTCTTCTTGACGATTAGTCAGTATAGATCATACCCCACCATCATTGGTGGCATTGGGTATGCGATCGTGGTACGATAGCATGTCACCACCAGATAGGGTGACCGTAGATCAGTTGCTGCAGCATACCATGACTTTATTGCCTTTTCAGGTTCTTGCAGGGTTTGTAGATGGGATGCTAGAGCATTGGCTACCGAATAAGCATGTATTCCAATTTGGCACCCATGAGTTGACTCCTACTCTGGAGGAGTATGCACGTTTGACGATGCTGCTGTCGACGTCGGGATTTTTGGATGTCCCTTTCCGTTACTTGTTCTTTGGTGTTCTCATTTTAGGTGAGATTTGTTTGAAAAAATAAGTGAAAAAGGTCCGACATGTATAATGTCGATGATGGATTGTTAAGAGTTGCCCGTTGGTTTTTTAAATGGTTGTACCAACACAACTGAGAAAAGGTTTGCACATTGACCCATTGATGTGACACTGCTAAATGGGTAGGTGAAATCGAGATTCATTAGGGTCCGGGGACTTGGTTATGCAGGGGGAAGGTGTTAGGCACCCCGACATCCGTGTTGACACGGTGACCGCCTCTTTTCAAGAAACTATTATCTGAATGTGTGTGTGTGTGTATGGGTCAATGTGCTGTTATTTGGAAGTAGTGCAAGGCCTCGTTCGAACCTATATACACAGGGTTTGAATTTATGTAAAAATTCAGTTTTTAGCAAGATATGGCATTTATGTTTTATAAAAAAGGTTTTTCAAACCCTGATGCTCAATAGTAATTGAGACCTTTTACACTACCATTTTATTAAGTGTACGGCTTGATTGATTTTATTTTACGAATGCAAGGCATCCGTATGAAAATAATATACAAAATAATGCCGACCTCTTCATGGGTATAGAAACCATCTGAACAAATTCAGACACCGCAAAATAATTTATAAGCTGCCTACAGCTGAAAATGTCCATCACGGGAACCAAATCTAGATCCAATAGGCTGAATCTTTGATCACATGATTCCTAGGCTCACAAGATATCGCAATTTGTATGAAAGAAGTAAGTAGGTATATATATAAAAGCTCTAAATATATATATACAGACATGATCACCAACCACAAAGCACATCCATGGGGGATCATAAATGTAAATAAAGCTATAAAAAGCTATCAACCGCCACAGAGGAAACTCCAAGCGGGACAAAAAGTAAATAAAAGTCATAAATCGGATTCAACCGCCACGATGGAAACTCCAAAGGCGGGACAAAATAAAATTAAGTCAGTATAAGTTTATCAAGCGCCACGCAAGTAAACTCGAGCAAGACGTAAGCGTAAAGAAAGTCATAAAAGCGATCAACCACCACGTAAGTAAACTCTGTGTGGGACCAAATATATATATATATATATATATATATATATATATATATATATATATATATATATAATAATAAGCATATAGGATGTAAAATCCGAGCTCATTGAAGGCAAGAGTTCGACCACAGATATATATATATATATATATATATATATATATATATATATATATATATATATATATATATATAAAGCGAATAAACATATATATATATATATATATATATATAAGCAATAACGCATATAGGATGTAAAATCTGAGGCTCATTGAACCAAAAGTTAGAGCCACAGTTCATATATATATATATATATATATATATATATATATATAGCGAATAAACGCATAGGATGTAAAATCTGGGCTCATCGAGCGAGTTCGACCATAGTTCATATATATATATATATATATATATATATATATATATATATATATATATATATATATATATATATATATATATATATATATATAGTAAGCGCAGCATAGGATGTAAAATCGGGCTCATCGAACAAAGTCCAGACCACAGTTCATATATATATATATATATATATATATATATATATATATATATATATATATATATATAAAAGCGAGTAAGTAAACGCAGGCAGAAGTCTCAGGCTCATCGAACAAAAAGTCCTACACAGTTAATATATATAAGTATATATATATATATTAAAGCAAGAACGATCGGTAAGAAGTTCAGGCTCAATCGAGGCATAACTCGATAATGTTAGTCAATATATATGTAAATATATATATATATATATATATATATATATCTGATGAAATGAAACCACGGGCCAAAGTCAGGCAAAAAAGCAAACAACACGACTCTCGGCGTGTAGAAGGGTGTGTGCAAAGATGAAGAGAAGGACTCTAAAGTGTGTGAGAAGGCTTACAGCTAACTGCTAAAGAAGACTTCTATATCTTTAGAGTGGGTAAACACTGACTTTTGTAGGTACAAAAGGGCTATATATGAGCTCACAGGTGTTTAAAAGGGGAAAGTACACTACATGGGGTGAGTGCAGAGCAAATTGGGCAGGGTTTCCTCACCTTTTTCTCTTACAAAATGGCCACCCCAAGCCCTCTGTTTATAGAGGGGGGAGCCACAGGTCTACCTGCGGCACCAAGTAGCAGTGTACTGTCAGAGTGCCGGGGTGCCCAGGCGGTGTGGGTCCCGTGCGTGTCAATCGTGACTGTGACATTGCTCGCTTCGGTCGCTCATAACTTTCAATCCGGGAGTCCGATGGAAGCGTGCTATACCATTCCAAAAAGCTCTTTCTAAGAGCTACACAATGATATATGATTTGACCTTTTTTTATTCTAGGAAGATTGGTCCATGACCGAAATGGCATTCCCGGGTTTCCGTTAGGCAGTCCGTTGAGCTGTTTTGCGTAATTTGCGCTCGAAAGTTAAGATATGGTTCTTGTGGGACTTATATTGAAGCATTTTGAGTTGACATGAGTGTATTTGATTTGAAGTGAAGTTGAGTTGGAAAAATGACCATTTTGCCCCTCCTGGGGTTATCTCCGATTTTTGCACAGTTGTAGCAGTCTTTTCTCAGGGTTATCTCTGAGGTTGGCTTGCTGTTAACTTTGACTATCCTCAGGGTCATCTCTGAGGTTGGCTTGACCTCCTGGGGCTATCTCCAGGCTTTAATCTTGATTCCCCGGGGCTATCTTCGGGGTTGAAACTGACTTTCCCTGGGTTATCTCCGAGGTTTGGAACCTGATTTCCCGGGGTTATCTTTGGGGTTGAGAACTGGATCTCTTGTGGCTATCTTTGGGGTTGAAAATGATGTTGTGGTCCTCTAGGGTTATCTCTGGAGTGTGAAGAAGTCTTTTTTGTCCTCGTACATGGTTAGTAACAGGAAAGCGAAATTTTGAGTGTCTATAGATGCCCCTCTTTATCATGTTCATGCAATGCAATGGAATGGACATGATAAAGATTATTAGACACTTGAAACATGACAAGGTACTTTCAATGATGCAAATCATAATGTAGTGAATGTTTATGATGAATATAAAAATGTTTTCACAAATCGCAGTTCGTAAATCGCACATCGCACATCGCTTTTTGCATTTGGCCAAATCGCACTTCACAACTCGCACATAGTATTTCGCATATCGTATTTCGCATATTGCATCGCAAATCGCATATCGCAAATCGCATATCGCATATCGCAAAATTACAAATTGCAATGTAATGAATATTATGATGAATGTTAAAATGCATTCGCAAATCGCTTTACCTTTTACCGATCATTGCTGTTGCAGATGTTGGTGTTGACTCCAATGGTTTGGAATTTAATCGTTGATGCTTGTTTGATGAAGATAAGTTGAGATGTTTTCCACATCTCTGCTTGGGACGACGCTCTGAAATCACCATACTCTCCCAATGTATTCGCTAGTAGTTTGCAACGGTGCCTATCCTGCTGATCGCCAAACTTTTTCGGTTCCCACTCGAACGGTGGTATACGAAGCTTTCATCGCTGGACTATCTTGATGTTGCACTGGATGGATGTGAATTGTTTAGAATACCGGATCATTTGATACCTTCGCTGAAGTAATATTTAAAGTTTTGTTTCGCCAGATTTCGCCTGATGTTACGCTAGATTGATGACAACCACCAGATGTCTCACCTTTCTTGAGGTGATTTGTAGTTTCCTTTCGTTGTTGGGTGCTTGGTGCCCCATTTCCTTGGGATTTTGATTTGCAACTCGGCTGGACTGATGGCCTGAATGCCACTGATATCCCTGGAGGGTGCAACTCACTCTTTCACTGCTCAGATTTAAACTTCGGTGTAGAGGCCTCAACTTGTGAGGACTTAACGCATGTTGATGGTGTAGATTTCATTCGTTGGGCCTTTTGTCGTTGACCTTCTTTCTTAAGAATGCTCCCCTTCTTTTGATGAGAGGCTTTATCTCGTCCTAAACTACTTCCATTCCTTGGAATCGCAAAATGCCCCAGTCCTTTCTCATGTTGTTACCAGGGATTCATACGAGAAACTCTCTTTGTTGACCAAGTCATATTTGAATAGTATCTGAATCGCCATTGAGATGATGATGGACCATGATGATGGCACTGACTGGTGTATGCCCTAGTGTTGAGTTGTCGTTGCTTTAGAGATTACCCCTAATCTTGTTGTAAGGGACCCAATATTCGGTTGTCACCAATTTTAAAATTACCCCAGTCTCGATTGTTGTCTGGGATTTTTGTTTTGACAGATGAGTTGATAAGTCGCCAAGATCGCAAGAAGCTTTTACCTCTATACCATATGATGAACAGGTAGGTTTTGATGTTGACAGCTTTTCTGGTAATGATGTCGCTCTAGTTGAGAGATGATGCTCTAACTCATAGAGATACTGCTGTTGTTGAGTGAGATGAGGCCATATCATCCAGAGATGTAGTGATTATTGAGCGGGATATCGCTATATCTGCCCGAGATATTGCATGTAGTTAGCGATGGATCTGTTGGCTCATGTAGAAATCATTGGGTAGGAAATCACATCGTTACCTCCTTCTTCTGAGAGGGAATCCATGTTGGACTTGATAGCCCTCATATATACTGATTTATAGATGGGCTTGGTATTTTCCTGCACAGACTAGCTTAGCCATTTTGTCATGTACAGTACGCATTGTATATATCAAACAACATTATATATGGAAGGGAAATATATGTTGATTCACTTTCCTTTTAGTTGTGCCTTGTTATTTGCTTGATATTTGCTTGTTTCTCCAGGACTTTATGATCTGGATGTATTCTGAACTCCTCATTGATAGATGGACAGTGAGATGTCTAAGGATTTTCAGAATGGATCGTCGATCTATGTGTATTCCCTACAATCTTTGGTGTCTTGGGACTTGTTTCTGTATGTGGTTATGGATATGAGTATGTTTATTTTTGTTTTTACGTGGTGAGACCAGGACCATATAACATGGTCGCCACGTACTCCGTGTATTGGGGAGATCGGGTTGGCGTAGTTCGCCCTTGCGCGAGTTGAAAAACGTGATCCCATGAGCGAAGTCGAATTGCGGGGAAGAAAAAATTTGATCCTAGGTTGAGGATGGCGAGAGTGTGAAAAGTTTGATCCCATGTATGGGCGTACCAAACCGTAAACGTAAGAGGTTTAATTAGCGGTGAGATGACCTAAGTGGTATGATGATCGTAGTGAAGTGAAGCCAGTGGCGGCTTGAAAGGATGTTTCCACGAGGGAAAAGTGTGGAAGAGTTGTATATGGTAAAGGGTTAAAGAACCAGGAATGATGGTAATCGATGATCCAAAACCGGGATGTTAAGCGATGGTAACCTCGACATATAGTCTGGATTTTCACGGTGTTCGATTTGATAAGCTGTGGAAATTCATCGTCGTCCATTTCCTGTAATCTGAAAATGCCTCCTGTCAATACTTCCTTGACAACAAACGGGCCTTCCCAGTTCGGGGAGAATTTTCCTTTAGACTGAGCTTGGTTATCAATGATCTTTTTCCAAACCAAGTCGTGTTGTTTAAACTGCCGTAGTCGGACTTTTCTATTGTAGGATCTTCTTTACAAATAGAGGAACGCTCATGTGTGGGCCACATACTCTCCCATGGATTTTATCCATGAGCCTCTGAGCTTGGTCCTCTTCCAGACATCTGAGGAGACCTCATTCTGCATCTCTTTTCGTATAGTGCATCTCCGTTCAGGTAGAATTTTATAACAAGTTGATGGATTCACCTTTTCTCAGTCGGGCTCGCCTCAGCGGGTGTAGATCCATCTCGTAAGTACTTCTTGATGTGTTGATACCAAGGATGTAGGGTGGGAGGTAGGTCATCCAATACTTTTCAATGGAATTCCCATAGGCTGGAGCTTTTTGTTGCGTAAATGTGAGGGTTGGCATGTCTTCCTTGTCATGTATGTTGATCAAGGAGGCCAAGGTTGCTAGCGCATCCTCAAAATCATTCTTATATTGAGGAATGTGGAGGAAGGATTTTTCTTCGAACTCCAAAGCCATTTGTAGAACATGTCGATGTTAAGGCAGCAACTGTTGAACCTGTTGAAGAGCTTTTTCTTTTCTTTTTTTTTCTTTTTTTTTCTTTTTTTTGAAACAAAATATGTTTTCACTTAGTATATATGAAATGTGTTGATCATACACAGTGTTAGCATATACTGGCAAAATAAACTACTAATACTGTACAGAAAAGTAAGCAGTTATTATATCTACAGGGCAGAAAGAGTTCTGCCCATTTTACCCTCGACAACCAATGCAAGGAATGTTGTTCCAATTGGCAAGGGTAAAGTCCGGGTGAACCACAGTGATGGAGGGATTGTCATCATCCTCCCTGTCTCGAATGATGGCCATTACGTCTGGGCAATCATCGTCTGGGGTGTATTTATTGGTATGCTCGTCATGAACGATGATGCGTATACCAGACATCATCCGTATGACGTCTTGCTTGATTCTTCGTTCCTCTTCTTCCACTGCGGGATTTGGAACAAAGAATTCTTTTCCTTTCACCGGTACCGGCTTGGGACACAACATAGCCATTACATCTGCTGGCACCTTTACGGGAGGTTGTGCGGACTCAGAGTTTGAAGGCGAAGATAAACGCCACATGATTGAAGTTGAAGGAATTTCTTTGATGTTTATGAGTATTCTGTGACTAGAATCTGGCGAGAATAGCCTAGCCAATTTGTCCGGCTTGCACTGGTTAAGTTGTTTAATTGGGTACTTGATACCACGGCAATCTTTACCCAACCCTTGTCGGTTTATGACCCAACGATGACATTTCTTGAGTGGCCGACATTACCTCGGCAGAAATCTTGGGTTCGGTCAATGGTGTTCCAATAGCATGGTATTGGGTGTTGCTTATTTCCAAAGCATGAAAACTGACTGGTTCTACATCTATATTGGCATTGATAAACGGCATGTCTCCGTGCTGAGGAATCTCCGGTTCAGCGTTGACTGTGACCAGGCTATTGTTGATAATGTATTTCAATTGTTGGTGAAGAATGGAGGGGACTGCCCCAGCCATATGAATCCATGGTCGTCCTAAGAGCAGGTTGTATCCCAAATCTATCTTGAGCACATGGAAAGATACGCAGAATGTGTGAGGACCAATTTCGATTGGCAGCTCAATTACTCCGACCGAATTTCGCCGGGCTCCATCAAAAGATTTGATGATAGTATGGCTACTCCGAATTCGGTTGAGATTGATATTCATCTTCACCAAGGTAGCGTATGGGCAGATATTCAGTGAGGAACCTCCATCTATTAAGACTTCAGCTACCATATATCCGGAGGACAAGACCACAATGTGGAATGGCTTGCAATGACCGGTCCCTTCAGATGGTATGTCATCATCGGTGAAGGATATCACATTGTTGTTCAAAATGTGATCGACCAGGTGTTGAAACTTTTCCGTATCCATTGATGGCGGAAGATAGGCTTCTTCTAAAACCTTTAACAAGACCTTCTGGTGATTCTCGGAAGTTAGGACCAAGTCCAAAATTGATATTTATTGTGGAGCTTCTTTCAAGTTTAAAACCACCGTGGCTTCATTATGACCCATAGTGCGGAGGAATTTTTCAATCTTCTCCATGGGTATTTTCCACTTTAATTTGATAGTAGGTTTCATCGTCCGTTGGGGAAGATATAGTGGATTTTTCTTCGACACTGTAGCAGTTGTATGTGAGGTGGATCCTTCACCTTCTCCATAATTCCACGGAATCTTGCGCAAGCTAATAATAGGATATTGTGCTCTGCACAGAAAGTTGATTGGCTCGGGAGCGGCCACTTTCAAAGGATGGTTTCCTCCCTTGAGTTGAATTGTTGGCATTGTGAGCAATGTATTAATCCCATCAGTTTCAGTGGATATGACTGCTACCACGCTTTTCCACTTAGTAGGGCCTGCATCCTCACTTGCACATAACACTGTATCATTGTCTGCTAGGCGCAAGACACCACTGTCGATTAGATTTTGAATAAGGTGGCAGAGTGCCCAGCATTCTTCTGTGTTGTGACCACGAGACTAGGAGTGATATTGACATACTCCATCAGAGTTGTACCATCCTAAATGGGGGTTGATTGGAGGTAAAAGGGAACTGATCCTTCCTTCATTGATTAACATATGAAGGATTTCCTCCATAGGTTGGCCCAGATAGGTGAATTCCCTTTTGTTGGCGAAATCCCAACGGGATTTAGCATTTGCTCTCTTTGTCACTTTGTCTTCCAGCATTTCATTTTCTGAAAGTGACGAGGGAATATTCATGACAATGGGTAGGAGACTGGCATGCTCCTGGCTGATTAACTGACGAGTCAATTGATGCTGATAAGTCACCAGTTCCGCCAATTGTTCAATTTGTTTGCAGAGAGCTTTCATCTTCCGTTCCATTGTGAATTGGAACTTGGCATAATCCCACTTGTTATCACCGTCTTTGATGGTCTGGGAAGAATCACAGCTGAAATTGGAACTCTATCCACTGCTCCAATTAATCATGTTGACCGCTTCTTCTTTGTGTTGAGGAAGAGGGTTGTCTTGTACGTGAGGCTGATCTGGTTTATGGACCACGATCTCCCCGTTATCTATCAAGTCCTAAATCTTATGTTTCAAGGCCCAACAATCCTGAGTATCATGTCCAGGTGCCCCGGCATGGTACGCACATTTCCTAGCAGCATTAAAACCCCGTCCATTAGGACTGGCTGGTGGAAGAAGATGTGTGATTTTCTTCTGTGTTGTCAGAAGATTTAAGATGTTCTCGAGGGTATCCCCTAAGGTTGTAAACACTCGAGGGCGTTTGACTTCTCCACTTTTTGGTATTGGATGGTTTGTAGAATGTGCTGGAAAGGGAGTGTAGTTTCTCCTTTGAATAAGCATGTTTTGATTGCCTTTTTGCCCATGTAGTATCAGGAAAACATCTTCTTCTTTCTTTTTATGGACCCTCCAGGGATTGTTCCCATAATTTCCAAATTGGATGTGATCAGCAACAGCTTTGAGTGCAGCTAGGTCTTGAATCTTTCCTGACTTCAATCCCATCTCAGCCATCTCCCCATGTTTGACCATTTGAGGAAAATAGTTTGCCGATCTTGACTAAAACTCTCTCATAGAAGGGAGCTTCTTGTATGTCTATGAAAGTCATGACCAGTTCTGATTCTATCATGGAAGGACTAACTTGGGCAGCCAAGGCGTCTGCACCTCTGGGCATACTCTCTAAAAGACTCGTTAGATTGTTTCTTGATCTTGGTAATTTGATACCGATCAGGAGCCATCTGAGTTTGAAAGTTGTATTGAGTGAGGAAAGCATGTGCTAGCTCTTCCCAGCTATGGATTTTGGAGTTGTCTAATCTTGTGTACCACAAACGGGCTTCTCTAGTTAGACTCTTTTAGAATAATTGCATTCTAAGCTTTTCGTCCTCTGCATAAGATCCAAGTTCTCCAATAAATACCTTTAGATGTGTGTAAGGATCTCCTAACCCGTCATATTTTTCAAAATCAGGAGTTTTAAATTTTTTTGGGTAATGAACACCAGGAAAAATACACAGATCAGCATATGAAACACTCCCGTGTGTTCCAATTCCTTTGATAGCGCGAAGGGTCTCTTCCATTTGGAGGACTTTCTTTTTGATGGCACCAGTGTCAGGATCTCCAGTGGGATAGGCAGCATCAACAGTTTTGTTGGTCGTATCCAATTGTGGTTCAGGTATAGTAATGACCTGGATTCCTCCTTGTGTGGGGGGCTCATTATGTACGGGTATTTTCTATCCCTGTGTAAACTGGTGTAATTCATTGAGTATAACAACCAAATCTGTAATTTGTTTGCTTAATCCGTCGAATTCTTTGTGAGAAACTGGATTAAGTTCAGTCTGGTCAGATGACGACATGATTGACTGTAGGCCTGTTGCCTTTTTGGACTTTGAACGGGTAGTAGGTCCGATTGATTCCATGCGAAAGACTTGCATAATTTAGTCTTTAGGGAATGTATATAATAACATGTTATGTGATGTGTCCATTTTAGGAATTTTATCCTGCACAACGGATGTCAGCTGTTCGTAGCATATTAAATATGTATGTGTACACATTTCTTCATATTTCTCATTACATGGAGATAGATATGAAATGTAATTACAAGTAATTGTGTTTACAAGTAATTGAAATGAGAGCATGAAGAGACTTTCCTCCGTTTTGGGTTTATCAAAGGCTGACCTATCTTAGGTTACTCTCGCAGCTTTTTCGCATAAAGGTTCCCAAATCATCGCAATCTACTTGACGGAAAGTTAATCCGGTCTTTCAACTGGAGCGAATTTGGGTGGTGCCTTTCCTGAGCCTGGGAGAATTAGTCTTCTCATGAGTCCAGTAATCAAACACCGATGGGATAGCCTCATGGTGGAGGGACCACACAACATACATTCACATACATCGCGTCTCACCGTATGAACATGATGATATGTGCGAATCACTAATATCACAAGCAGATATGGTGCGAAGCACTAATATCACAAGCAGTTATGGTGCGAAGCACTAATATCACAAGCAGTTATGGTACGAAGCACTAAGTGCAATAAGGAAATGCATTCGTACACATTCATCAAAATATAAATGCAACATCCACACAGCGAGATACTTGATTTTGAAAAGATTGTAATAGCGGCTTAAGTCCTCTTCTTTGGAGTCCCAAGTGAGTCGCATTGTCGATGTCGGGATTTTTGGATGTCCCTTTCCGTTACTTGTTCTTTGGTGTTCTCATTTTAGTTGAGATTTGTTTGAAAAATAAGTGAAAAAGGTTCGACATGTATAATGTCAACGATAATTTATTAAGAGTCGCCATTGGTTTTTAAATGGTTGTACCAACACTGAGAAAAGGTTTGTACATTGACCCGGTGATGTGACCTTTGCTAAGCGAATTGGTGAAACCGAGATTCATTAGGGTCCGAGGACTTGGTTATGCGGAGGGAAGGTGTTAGGCACCCCCCGACATCCGTGTTGCCACGGTAACTGCCTCTTTTCAAGAAACTATTATCTGAATATGTGTGTGTGTGGGTCAATGTGTTGTTATTTAGAAGTAGTGCAAGACCTAGTTCGAACCTATATACATGGGATTTGAATTTATGGAAAAATTCAGTTTTTAGCAAGATATGGCAGTTATGTTTTATAAAAAAAGGTTTTTCAAACCCTAATGCTCAATAGTAATTGAGACCTTTTACACTCCCATTTTATTAAGTGTACGGCTTGATTGATTTTATTTTACGAATGCGAGGCATCCGTATGAAAATAATATACAAAATAATGCCGACCTCCTCGTGGGTATAGAAACCATTTGAGGAAATTCAGACACCGCGGAATAATTTACAAGCTGCCTACAGCTGAAAATGTCCATCACGGGAACCGAATCTAGATCCAATAGGCTGAATCTATGATCACATGATTCCTAGGCTAACAAGATACCGCAATTTGTATAAAAGCAGTAAGCAGGTATATATATAAAAGCTGTAAATATATATATACATACATGATCACCAACCACGAAGCACCTCCATGGGGATCGAAATGTAAATAAAGTCAAAAAGCTATCAACCATACGGAGGAAACTCGAAATTTGGACAAAACGTAAATAAAGTCAGAATACGGCCAACCGCCGAAGAAAACTCCAGACGGGACAAAATGTAAATAAAGCTGTATAAAGCGATCAACTGCCACGAAGTAAACTCCGAAGGAGACGAAACGTAAAGAAAGTGTAAAAGCGATCAACCACCACGTAAGTAAACCTGTGGAATGAAATATATATATATATATATATATATATATATATATATATAGCAATAAACGCATCGGATGTAAAATCAGTGCTCATTGAACAAAGTTCGACCACAGTTCATATATATATATATATATATATATATATATATATATATATATATATATATATATAAGCGAATAAACACACAGGATGTAAAATCCGGGCTCATCGACGAGTTTGACCACGGTTAATATATATATATATATATATATATATATATATATATATATATATATATATATATATATATATATATATATATATATAAAAGCGAGTAAACATACTGGATGTAAAATTCGGGCTCATCGAGCAGTCCCAGCCACAGTTCATATATATATATATATACATATATAAAAGCGAGTAAATGCACTGCATCAAGTTCAGGCTCATCGAACAAAAGTCCGACACACAGTTAATATATATATATATATATATATATATATATATATATCAAAGCGAAAGAACTTTTGAGATCGAAGTTCAGGCTCATCGAACAAAGTCCAAACACACAGTTAATATATATATATATATATTAAAGTAGTAAACACAGGGCATCAAGTTCAGGCTCAATCGAGGCATAACTCGATAATGTTAGTTAATATATATGTAAATATATATATATATATATATATATATATATATATATATATATATATATATATATCTGACTAAAATGAAACCACTTGATGAGAAGTCAAAGGAAAAAGCAAGCAACACTACTCTCAACGTGTAGAAGGGTGTGTGCAAAGATGAAGAGAAGGACTCTAAAGTGTGTGAGAAGGCTTACAGGTTGGATCGCTAAAGAAGACTTCTATATCTTTAGAGTGGGTAATCTTGACTTTTGTAGGTACAAAAGGGCTATATATGAGCTCACAGTGTTTAAAAGGGAAAGTACAACTGCATGGGGTGAGTGCAGAGCAAATTAGGTGAGGGCTTCCTTTTTTTCTCTTATAAAATGGCCACCCCAAGCCCTCTATTTATATAGGGGGAGCCGCAGTCTACTGTGGCACCTAGTAGCAGTGTACTACTGCACTTTTGCCGGGGTGCCCGTGCAAATGTGGGTCCGTGTCGTGTCGAAAGACGCGTCGCGTTGTTCGCTCGGTCGCTCATAACTTTCAATCCGGGAGTCCGATGGAACCATGCCATACAATTCTGGAAAGCTCTTTCTGAGAGCTACACATTGATATATGATTTGACCTTTTTTTTTATTCCAGGAAGATGGGTCCATGACTAAAATGGCATTCCCGGGTTTCCGTTAGGCATTTCGTTGAGCCGTTTTATGTAGTTTGCGCTCGGAAGTTAAGATATGGTTCTTGTGGTACTTATATTGAAGCATTTTGAGTTGACATGAGTGTATTTGATTTGAAGTGAAGTTGAGTTGGCAAAATGACCATTTTGCCCCTCCCGGGGTTATCTCCGATTTTCGTGCAGTTGTAGCAGTCTTTTCTCAGGGTTATCTCTGAGGTTGGCTTGCTGTTGACTTTGACTATCCTCAGGGTCATCTCTAAGGTTTGCTTAACCTCCTGGGGCTATCTACAGGCTTTGATCTTGATCCCCCGGGGCTATCTCCGGTGTTAAAACTGACTTTCCCTGGGTTATCTCCAAGGTTTGGAACCTGATTTCCCGAGGTTATCTTTGGGGTTGAGAACTGGATCTCTTGTGGCTATCTTCGAGGTTGGAATTGATGTTGTGGTCCTCCAGGGTTATCTCTAGAATGTGAAGAAGTCGTTTTTGTCCTCCTACATGGTTAGTAACTGGAAAGCGAAATTTCGAGTGTCTACAGCTACCTTTAGACAGACCTTGCGTGCATTTGGCTTTGGGAGACATGAGTAGATGATTCATGACTCTCACAGGATTGCGGCGTGAAATCTTTGCGCAGACAAGTCGACATCTAGCCATGTGATATCCCAAACATTTTCTCATCTGACGATTTGGTACGAGAGGATAGCTACTCACGACATTCCGGGGATTTCACCGCACCGGAGGACCACTGGCGTTTGGCCAAAGTTGATGTATTGTTGTTGTGCGTACTGTCGTATGTCTATATGCCACGATATATGGACGAGATAGACATTGGTGTGATCATGGATGTGAGAGCTCTTAGAGAGGGTCGTACCATTGTACCTATGATTGTGGCAGAGACCCTGCGGTCGGCATCCTATTGTTGCACGTATCCTACAGGAGTGTTCACTGGGAGTTCAGTCATGTTGTACATGTGGTTTATGTTACACTTGGGACCGGTTGGTACCCTTAGACGACATGGATATTGCTTCTCCCATGATGTGGCCATGTCATACTCCTTTCAGCCGTCGGAGTGTACAGATGCTCTGTCTTGGTCTGCATTTTTGGCAGATATCAAAGATCCATTAAGCATATTGCCGTGCTCGGGGCTTTTCTTACCATACAGCTTCATTACTCACGCTCCGGGCATGGATTTTCTCCCTCTGGCTGGCTTGAGGGGCGTGACTACTTATCACCCACTGGCCGTGATGTCGCAGTTCGACCATTTCCAGGATTTCCATTCTTTTGAGGGGGCGATAGGTCAGCGTTCAGCTTCTCGATATCTCTCAGGAGAGGACCGATCCCATGTGTATGCTTGTTGGGATCAGCGTGAGATAGCTTCTTTTTCTGTCAGTCATCCAGGTAGTTCTGCAGAGTATTCCGCATTGATGGAGACAAAGGTTTTCTCGGCTGCAGCAGTATCTGCAGTCTCGGATAGCGAGTCAGACGATGCAGAGCCCATGGAGGACATTGATACCTACATCGAGGAGGAGCCCGCTGCTAGGTTGCCAGCATTTCTTCTAAATTCTCCTAGTACTAGTACTTTTGTGATTCAAAGACTCAAGACAAGATGCTAGAGCGAGTCTTCATCTGATGACCTTTGAGAGAGATCATGCTCGATCTATGATGTTGACTTCCCTTGAGCGGAGAGACGCAGGTCTATTAGAGAGAGACGATGCATTAGATCGCAGAGATGCCGCTGTTGTTGAGCGGGATGAGGCTAGATCAGCCAGAGATGCAATGATAGTTGAGCGAGATAGTGCTATATCTACCTGGGATGTAGTCGTCACAGATAGTACTGCAGTGAGGTCCCTTACCACTGGCATGATCACAGAGATGAGCGCATATATTTATGATCATATGGTCACCATGTAGATGGCTACAGATCTTTTGGGACGTGTGGATATTCTCGTACAGGAGACCACAACTTCACCTCCTTCCTCTGAGAGGGACGCCATGTTGGGCTTGTTAGCTCGCATATATCCTGACTTGTAGATGAGATTGTATTTACCTGAACAGACTAGCTTAGCCATTTTGTCATGTATAGTTTACATTGTATATATATCAAACAGCATTATATATATGACAGGGAAATATATTTTTGGATCACTTCCCTTTTAGCTATGCCTTGCTATTTCCTTGATATTTTGCCTGCTGCTTCAGGGCTTGTGGTCTTGATGTATTCTGAATTCCTCCTGGGTGGATGGACATTGAGTTGTCTCTGGATAGTTCAGAATGGATCATCGATCTATGTGTATCCCTACCATCTTTGGTGTCTTGGGACTGGTTTCTATATGGAAATGTAGAGAGGAGTATGGCTTTCCTCTCTGAGATTGTCCGCACCACAGATGGTCGCCAGTACTTCTATTTAGGAGAAGCCTAGTTAATTCCACCTCTTATGGATTGGGGTCGCTCTTCAAGGTATAACCACAGCTTAGATGGTCGCCGAATCTCCTATTCGGGAGGACTTCAGGTAATTCCATCCCTTTGGTCTGAAGCCAATGAAATGTGGTGGATTGAAGGATGATCCCAATACCAACTGACAAGGGTTTATGTTTTGGTAGGGGGTGAGACCGCACCATGAATGGCTACCTACGTACTCCTATTAAAGAGGAGATCAGGTCTGCGTAGTTCGAACCTGGTATAGGAGGTTCAACGCTGTATATGGTAGAAAGGGTGTAGGAATGTTTTTGGTTGTTTTTGTTTTTGTAAGGGTAGAAATGTTTTTGTTGTTTTTTGTTTTATTGCGACCGGGCCATATGAAATGGTTGCCTACGTACTCCTATTGAAGAGGAGATCAGGTCGACGTAGTTCACCCCTCTGGGTGAGATGAACAACGTAATCCCATGTGCGTGCAGTCGAGCTTGGGGAGGAGAAAGTTTAATCCTAGGTTGAGGATAAAGCTGCGTGTATGAGAAGTTTGATCCCATCTATGGGCGACCAAATCGCAAAACGCAAGAGGTTCAATCGCGGTGGGATGACCTAAGTTGTAGGAACGTTAGAGGAGAAAGCCAGTGGCGGCTTGAAATGTATGTTTCCCTGAGGGGCAAAGTATAGGAAAGTTGTAGGTGGTAAAGGGTTAAAGAACCAGAATGACTGGTGACCTGATGATTCTGCACCAGGGTGTTTGCGAATTACTTCAGACATACTAACGTTTCATGGCGTCTGACTTAATGAGTTATGGAAATTCATCGACGTCCATTTCTTGCAATCTGAGAGCGCCTCCTGTTTATACTTCTTTGACAACAAACGGGCCTTCCTAGTTAGGAGCGAATTTTCCATTAGACTGATCTTGGTTGTCAAGGATTTTCTTCAAAACCAAGTCATGTTGTTTAAACTGCCGTAGCCGGACTTTTTTGTTGTAGGATCTGGCGATCCTTTGTTGATATAACCGACCATGGAAGATAGTCGTGGTTCGCCTTTCGTCTATCAGAGACAATTGGTGATACCTGCCTTGTACCCATTGGTCGTCATCCAGCTGAGCGTCTATCAACACTCTGAGGGATTCCATTTCAACTTCTATGGGGAATACTGCTTCCATCCCATAGGTTAAAGCGTAGGGGGTTTCCCCAGTGGAAGTGCGCATTGAGGTTCTGTAGGCTAACAGAGTCAGAGACAATAGGTCAGGCCAATCTTTGTGGTTGGCGGACATCTTTTGCATAATCTTCTTGATGTTTTTGTTAGCCGCTTCAACAGCACCGTTCATCTTCGGATGATAGATGACAGAGTTAAGATGTTTGATGTGGAATTTACTGCATAATTCCTCCATCATTTTGTTGTTGAGGTTCTTGGCAGTGTCTGACACAATCACCTCTGGTTGTCCATATCTACAAATGACATTGTTTCTGATGAAAATAATGATTACTTCTTTAGTAACCCTGGGGAAGGAGGCTGCTTCTACCCACTTGGTAAAGTAGTCGATCATGGTGAAGATAAATCGATGACCATTACTGGCTTTAGGCTCAATGGGCCCGATAACGTCCATTCCCCACATTGAGAAGGGCCAAGGTGAACTCATATTATGGAGTTCCCGTGTAGGGGGCGTGTATAGAATTCCCATGAATCTGGCACTGATAGCATCTCCTGATGTGGTCATTGCAATCAGCCTTCAGAGATAGCCAATAATGTCCTGTCCTGAGGACTTTCTTAATAAGGAGGGAGCCACTCATATGGGGGCCATAGACTCCACCATGGATTTCATCCATAAGCCTTTGGGCTTGATCTTTGTCTAAACATCTAAGGAGACCTAGTCCTACATCTCTTTTGTAGAGCGCATCTCCACTCAAGTAGAATTTCATAGCAAGTCGATGGATCCGCCTTTTCTCAGTCGGGCTCTCCTCAGCAGGTGTAGATCCATCTCGCAGATATTCCTTGATATGCTGATACCAAGGAGGTTGGATGGGAGGTAGCTCATCCGATACTTCTCTAACGTAATTCCCATAGGTTGGGGCCTTGTGTAGGGAGATCGCGACGCTCGGCAAGTGTTCCTTGTCTAATATGCGAATCAAGGAAGCCAAAGTTGCTAATGCATCCGCAAAGTCATTCCTATTACGAGGAATGTGTAGAAAGGAGATTTCTTTGAACTCCAAAACCATCTGTAAAACCTGCCGATGGTAAGGCAGCAAATGTAGTTCTTTTGTTTGATAGATTCCGGTGGATTGTCTAATTACTAACTCCGAATCTCCAAAGACAGTTATCCGCCTAATGCCCATTGAACGGGCAAGTTTTAGCCCCATGAGACAGCCTTCATACTTAGCCGTATTGTTGGTGCTGACAAACTATAATTTGATGGCAATGGGATACTGCTACCCCGTATCAGATACTAGAACTACTCCAGCTCCAGAACCTTCCTTATTAACAGCTCCATCAAAATACATCTTCTATGATTGGTGGCGTATATATCTTGATGGTGTTCTTCAAGATTGTCATTACTCCTTCATCAGGGAAATGTGTTTCCAAGGGTTTGAAATCCCCTGAAGGTGCGGCGGCCAGTTGATCCGCAATTCCTTGACCTTTGATGGACTTTTGAGTCACATATACGATGTCAAATTGTTGTAGGATCAACTGCCATCTGGACAGTCGGCAAGTTAACATAGGTTTGTTGAACACGTACTTGAGAGGATCCACACGGGATATGAGATGGGTTGTGTGACCATGGAGGTAATGTTGTAACCTCATGGAAGCCCATGCTAAAGCACAACACGTCTTTTCGATCAGAGTGTACTTGTGTTCACTGCTGCTGAATCTTTTGCTGAGGTAATAGATAGCTCGTTCTTGGCCTCTATCGTCCTTCTGTCCCAGCATGCAGCCTATGGCATTGTCACTTATGGACAGGTACATAAATAGGGGAACATCATCCCTAGGTGGCACCAAAATAGGAGCTTTGACTAGCTGTTTCTTGATTATAAGGAAGGCCTTCTGACACTCGTCATTCCATTTCATGGAGGAGTTCTTCCTTAATAGCTTGAAGATTGGCTCACGGAGTTCTTTGTGAGTTGGGAGATAAAACCGCTAATGAAGTTGATTCTTCCCAAAAATCCCGTATTTCCTTCTTATAAAATCGAGGAATGGGCATTTCGGTGATGGCTTGGATTTTGGCGGGATCGACTCAATCCCCTTGTGGTGACTAGAAATCCTAGCAACTTGTTCGATTTAACGCCAAAGGCGCACTATTGGATTCAACTTCAAGTTGTACTTACGCAACCTGTTGAATAACTTTCTGAGATGGTCTATGTGGTCATCCTCCTTCCGGAACTTGACAATGATGTCATCCACATAGATCTCGATCGCTTTGTGCATTAAGTCGTGGAAAAGAGCCATCATAGCTCGTTGATAGGTAGCTCCGGCATTGATGAGGCCGAACGACAACCGTCTATAACAAAAAGTTCCCCAAGGAGTGATGAAAAAAGTTTTCTCACGATCTTCCTCGGCAACCATAATCTGATGATACCCCGCAAAATAATCAGCAAAGGAGTACATGTCGTATGACGCAGTATTGTCAATGAGAATGTGAATAAATGGCACGGGAAAACTATCTTTTAAGTAAGCTTTGTTCAAGTCCTGGTAATCCACGTAAACTCGCACCTTCCCTCCAGGTTTAGGCACGGGCACAATGTTGGATATCCACTCACGATATGTAGACACCATTATGTTGCCAGCTTGAAATTGTTTCACAATTTCTTCTTTCACCTTTAAACTCCATTCAGGTTTCAATCGCCTGAGCTTTTGCTTCACTGGCTTAAATCCCTCTTTAATGGGAAGGCGATGAAGGACAATGTCAGTGGGCAACCCACCATGTCTTCATGAGACCATTCAAACACATCCTGGAATTGGGTTAAAAGTGTAACCATGTCATTCCGTTGGTTTGGGGTAAGGTCTA
Source organism: Panax ginseng (assembly GCA_020205605.1). Taxonomy (NCBI): domain Eukaryota; kingdom Viridiplantae; phylum Streptophyta; class Magnoliopsida; order Apiales; family Araliaceae; genus Panax; species Panax ginseng. The sequence goes on from CM035136.1 coordinate 107,894,552, forward strand.
AACCAATTTAGATTAACTTAGGGCTTTCTAAGGTTTCGAGATTGAAAGAAGTGGTTTGATCAAGGTTGGGTTTAAGTTTATCTTTGACCTATTTTTGAATTTCTGTAGGCACCTCAATGTCATCCTGTATATCCATCAAGGCGAAATTCATCTCTACATCAAAGGTACAATCCTTGTGGAGAAAAGGCACCGTATCCGCAAGTACAGGCACATCTAAATTCAGAGTCCTGAAACAAAATATGCTTTCACTTAGTATATATGAAATGTGTTGATCATACGGTGTTAGCATATCCGCAAAATAAACCGCAAATAATGTACGAAAAGTAAGTCGTTATTATATCTACATGGCGAAAAAGAGTTTACCGCTTTACCTTGACGACCAATGCAAGGATCTTTGTTCCAATTGGCGAAGGCAAAGTCCGAAGTGGATTGCATGATGGAGGGATTGTCATCATCCTCCTCTCCCGAATGATGGCCATTACATTTGGGCAATCATAAATGGGGTGTATTTATTGGTATGCTCGTCATGAACGATGATCATTATATACGACATCATTCGGATGACGTCTTGCTTGATTCTTCGTTCCTCTTCTTCCCTTCGCAGGATTTTGAACAAAGATTTCTTTTCCTTTTCAAGTCAAGGCTTGGGACATAACATAGCCATTACATTGGTTTGGCACCTTCTGGGGAGGTTGTCTTGAGCTTCGAGTTTGAAAGGCGAAGATAAACGCCACATGGTTGAAGTGAAGGAATCTGCTGATGTTTATGTGGATTCTGTGACTAGAACTTGCGAGAATAGCCTAGCCAAATTGCTTTGACTTGCACAGTTAAATTAATTGGGTACTTGATACACTGGCAATCTTTACCCAACCCTTTTCCCGGCTTATGACCCAATGACATCATTTCTTGAGTGGCTGACATTACCTCGGCAGAAATCTTGGGTAATTCTCCAATAGCATGGTATTGGGTATTGCTTATTTCTAAAGCATGAAAACTGACCGGTTCCACATCTGCATTGTCATTGATGAATGGCATGTCTCCGTGCTGAGGAATCTCCGGTTCAGCGTTTACTATGACCAATCTATTATTGATAATGTATTTCAACTATTGGTAAAGAGTGGAGGGGACTGCCCCAGCCATATGAATCCATGGTCGTCCCAAGAGGAGGTTGTATCCCGAATCTATCTTGAGCACATGGAAAGATATGTAGAATGTGTGAGGACCAATTTCGATTGGCAGCTCAATTATTCCGATCGAATTTCGCCGGGCTCCATCAAAAGCTTTGATGATGGTATGGCTACTCCGAATTTGGTTAAGATTGATGTTCATCTTCACCAAGGTAGCATATGGGCAGATATTCAGATAGGAACCTCCATCTATTAAGACTCCAGCTACCATATATCCGGAGGACAAGACCGCAATGTGCAATGGCTTGCAATGACTGGTCCCTTCGGATGGTATGTCATCATCAGTGAAGGATATCACATTGTTGTTGAAAATGTGATCGACCGGATGTTGAAACTTTCTCGTATCCAGCGATGTCGGAGATAGGCTTCTTCTAAAACCTTTAACAAGACCTTCCGGTGATTCTCGGAAGTTAGGACCAAGTCCAAAATTGATATTTGTTGTGGAGCTTCTTTCAAGCTTAAAACCCATAGTAGCTTCATTATGACCACGCGGTAGCGGAGGAATCCTTCGATCTTCCGCATGGGTATTTTCCCTTTGATTTGGTGGTGGGCTTCATCACCGTTGGGGAAGATACAGTGGATTTTTCTTCGACATTGTAGCAGTTGTATGTGAGGTGGATCCTTTACCTTCTCCATAATTCCACGAAATTGTGTGCAAGCTAACAATAGGATATTGTGCTCTACACGGCAAGTTGATTGGCTCGGGAACGGCCACTTTCAAAGGATTGTTGCCTCCCTTGAGTTGAATTGTTGGCGTTGTGAGTAATGTATTAATCCCATCAGTTTCAGTGGATATGACCGCTACCACACTCTTCCACTTAGTAGGGCCTGCATTCTCACTTGCACGTAACACAGTATCGTCGTCCGCTAGGCGCAGGACACCACTGTCGATTAGATTTTGAATAAGGTGGCGGAGTGCCCAGCATTCTTCTGTGTTGTGACCGCGAGACTGGGAGTGATATTGACATACTCCATCAGAGTTGTACCATCCTAAACGGGGGTTGATTGGAGGTAAAAGGGAACTGATCCTTCCTTCATTGATTAACATATGAAGGATTTCCTCCATAGGTTGGCCTAGATGGGTGGATTCCCTTTTGTTGGCGAAATCCCGACGGGCTTTGGCATTTGCTCTCTTCGTCACTTTGTCTTCTAGCATTTCATTTTTTGAAAGTGACGAGGGAATATTCATGACAATAGGTAGGAGACTGGCATGCTCCTGGCTGATTAACTGACGAGTCACTTGATGCTGATAAGTTACTAGTTCCGCCAATTGTTCAATTTGTTTGCATAGAGCTTTCATTTTTCGTTCCATTGTGAACTGGAACTTGGCATAATCCCACTTGTCATCACCGTCTTTGATGGTCTGGGAAGAATCACAGCTGAAATTGGAACTACGCCCCTTTGCTCCAATTAATCATGTTGACCGCTTCTTCTTTGTGTTGAGGAAGAGGGTTGTCTTGTACGTGAGGCTGATCTGGTTTATGGACCACGATCTCCCCGTTATCTATCAAGTCCTAAATCTTATGTTTCAAGGCCCAACAATCACGAGTATCATGTCCAGTGCCCGGCATGGTAATGCACATTTCTAGCAAACATTAAAACCCGTCCATTAGGGGATTTGGTGGTGGAAGAAGATGTGTGATTTTCTTCTGTGTTGTCAGAAGATTTAAGATGTTCTCGAGGGTATCCCCTAAGGTTGTAAACACTCGAGGGCGTTTGACTTCTCCACTTTTTGGTATTGGATGGTTTGTAGAATGTGCTGGAAAGGGAGTGTAGTTTCTCCTTTGAATAAGCATGTTTTGATTGCCTTTTTACCCATGTAGTATCAGGAAAACATCTTCTTCTTTCTTTTTATGGACCCTCCAGGGATTGTTCCCATAATTTCCAAATTGGATGTGATCAGCAACAGCTTTGAGTGCAGCTAGGTCTTGAATCTTTCCTGACTTCAATCCCATCTCAGCCATCTCCCCATGTTTGACCATTTCATAAAATAGTTTGCCGATGCCGACTAAAACTCTCTCATAGAAGGGAGCTTCTTGTATGTCTATGAAAGTCATGACCAGTTCTGATTCTATCATGGAAGGACTAACTTGGGCAGCCAGGCGTCTCCACCTCTGGGCATACTCTCTGAAAAACTCGTTAGACTGTTTCTTGATCTTGGTAATTTGATACCGATCAGGAGCCATCTGAGTTTGAAAGTTGTATTGAGTGAGGAAAGCATGTGCTAGCTCTTCCCAGCTATGGATTTTGGAGTTGTCTAATCTTGTGTACCATGAACGGGCTTCTCTAGTTAGACTCTTTTAGAATAATTGCATTCTAAGCTTTTCGTCCTCTGCATAAGATCCAAGTTCTCCAATAAATACCTTTAGATGTGTGTAAGGATCTCCTAACCCGTCATATTTTACAAAGTCAGGAGTTTTAAATTTTTCTGGATAATGAACACCAGAAAAAATACACAGATCAGGAGATGAAACACTCCTGTGTGTTCCAATTCCTTTGATAGCGTGAAGGGTCTCTTCTATTTTGAGGACTTTCTTTTTGATGTCACCAATTTCTGGATCTCCAGTGGGATGGGCAGCATCATGAGTTTTGTTGGTCATATCCAACTGCAGTTCAGGTATTGTAATGACCTGGGTTCCTCCTTGTGTGGAGGATTCAGCATGTACGGGTATTTTCTGACCCTGTGTAGACTGGAGTAATTCTTTGAGTAGAACAGCCAAATCTGTATTTTGTTTGCTTAATCCGTCGAATTCTTTGCGAGAAACTGGATTAAGTTCAGTCTGGTCGGATGACGACATGATTGACTGCAGGCCTGTTGCCTTTTTGGACTTTGAACGGGTAGTAGGTCCGATTGATTCCCTACGAAAGACTTGAATACTTTAGTCTTTAGGGAATGTATACAATAACATGCTATGTGATGTTTCCATTTTAGGAATTTTTATCCTGCACAACTGATGTCAGCTGTTTGTAGCATGTTAATTAAAATATGTATGTGTACACACCTCTTTATATTTCTCATTACATGGAAATAGATATGGAATGAAATTATAAGTAATTGTGTTTACAAGTAATTGAAATGAGAGCATGAAGAGACTTTCCTCCGTTTTGGGTTTATCAGAGGCTGACCTATCTTAGGTTACTCTCGCGGCTCTGTGGCATGAAGGTTCCCAAATCATCGTAATCTACTTGACGGGAAGTTAATCCGGTCTTTCAACTAGAGCGAATTTGGGTGGTGCCTTTCCTGAGCCTCGGAGAATTAGTCTTCTCACGAGTCCAGTAATCAAACACCAATGGGATAGCCTCCTGGTGGAGGGACCACACAACATACATTCACATACATCGCGTCTCACCGTATGAACATGATGACATGTGCGAAGCACTAATATCACAAGCAGATATGGTGTGAAGCACTAATATCACAAGCAATTATGGTGTGAAGCACTAATATCACAAGCAGTTATGGTGTGAAGCACTAATATCACAAGCAGTTATGGTGCGAAGCACTAAGTGCAATAAGGAAATTCAGTCGTACACATTCATCAAATGTAAATGCAACATCCACACACAAGCAGATAACAGTTTTGAAAAGATTGAAATAGCGGCTTAAGTCCTCTTACTGGAGTCCCCAGCGGAGTCGCCACCTGTCGATGTCGGGATTTTTGGGTGTTTCTTTCCGTTACTTGTTCTTTGGTGTTCTCATTTTAGGTGAGATTTGTTTGAAAAAACAAGTGAAAAAGGTCCGACATGTATAATGTTGACGATGGACTGTTAAGAGTCGCCAGTTGGTTTTTTAAATGGTTGTACCAACACAACCGAGAAAAGGTTTGCACATTGACCCATTGATGTGACATCATTATGCAGTGCAAAACCGAGATTCATTAGGGTCCGGGGACTTGGTTATGCGGGGGGAAGGTGTTAGGCACCCCCTGACATCCGTGTTACCACGGTGACCGCCTCTTTTCAAGAAACTATTATCTGAATGTGTGTGTGTGTGGGTCAATGTGCTATTATTTGGAAGTAGTGCGAGGCCTCATTCGAACCTATATACACAGGGTTTGAATTTATGCAAAAATTCAATTTTTAGCAAGATATGGCAGTGATGTTTTATAAAAGAGGTTTTTCAAACCCTGATGCTAAATAGTAATTGAGACGTTTTACACTCCCATTTTATTAAGTGTTCGGCTTGATTGATTTTATTTCACGAATGCGAGGCATCCGTACGAAAATAATGTACAAATATAATGCCGACTTCCTCGTGGATATGGAAACCATCTGAGGAAATTCAGACACCGCAAAATAATTTACAAGCTGCTTCCAGCTGAAAATGTCCATCACGGGAACCGAATCTAGATCCAATAGGTTGAATCTGTGATCACATGATTCCTAGGCGCACAAGATACCGCAATTTGTATGAAAACAGAAAGCAAGTATATATATAAAAGCTGTAAATATATATATACAGACAGGATCACCAACCACGAAGCACCTCCATGGGGCACCTCCAGGCTTGACAAAACGTATATAAAGTTGTAAATACGGTCAGCCGCCATGAAGGAAACTCCAGGCGGGATGAAATGTAAATAAAGCTGTAAATACGGTCAACCGCCACGAAGGAAACTCCAGGCGGGATGGAATGTAAATAAAGTTGTAAAAGCGATCAACTGCCACGAGGGAAACTCCAGGCAGGACAAAAATATATATATATATATATATAAGCAATAAACGCACCGGATGTAAAATCCAGGCTCATCAAACAGAGTTCGACAACAGTTCATATATATATATATATATATATATATATATATACAAAAGCAGAGTAAACGCACCGGATATAAAATCCAGGCTCATCGAATAGAGTCCGACAACAGTTCATATATATAAATATATATATATATATACAAAAATAGAGTAAACGCACCGAATATAAAATCCAGTTCATATTCATGTAATCATCAATGGTCATGATTATACCGAATAATCCCTAGTCATAATCATACCAACAATTGTCCATCAATGCACTACAGGCCAATGAGAATTTTTACCACATCATTTATAACATTACGGATATGATTATACCGAAGAATCCATGGTCATAATCATACTAATCAATAGTACATCTATGCACGTAAGCCACAGATGACTTTTATCACAATATAAGCATGAGGATGATGACGATGATATAAGAATTCAATTAAAAGAAAGCAAAGGATAAATTTTAAAGATTTATAACTTAATTTATCCGAGAATTCAATAATGTCCAAATTGTCAAACACAATCTTTGCTTTGTGGAGTAAAATTCAAGAATAATATTGTATCAAAAATGATTTGAACAGCAAGGAAATTAATTTTTGTCAAGAATAATTCCCTGGGTGAATAGTGCCTGAGTGAATAGTACCCTGTAAATAGTACTTCGGGAATAGTACTCATGAATAGTACTTTGTGAATAGTACTCGTGAATAGTACTTTGTGAATAGTACCCCATGAATAGTACTTTGTGAATAGTACCCCGTAAAAATGAATACTACTCATGGATAGTACTCCGGCATAAAAAGCTTAAAATTTAACAAGAATGTGTAGAAAATATCCTTGTGAAATGATACTAGATGAAGCGTAAATTTCAAGGATATTCTACTAATTTCACGGAGTATAGAAGTAATACTTTAACAAAATGAGGGTATAATCAGGAATACGAGACGAAATAATATTACTCACATACTACAGAGTATGGAAGAAAATATTATTCCTATGAATACTGAACAAAATAATATCCCTTACCTCAGAAGAAGACTAGATACTGGAATAGTGAGGTAGCAGACTTCTCTTCTACTTTCTCTATAAAGCTTCTCTCTTTATAGCTTCTCTTTCTATAATTTCTCTTGTGAGTCTTAGTGAATTGGTGAGAATGAAGGAAGAATAAGCTTCTATTTATAGGAAAATATAGTTTTGATAATTGCACGTTTTGGGGCTCGAAATATTACAGTATAATACCTTCATCTTTTCTTTCATTTTTAATTTAGTCCTGCAAGTATTATCAAACTTGCACCACCTCCCCTAATAGTACATCTTGTGAATCAATAGTACAATCATGTAAAAAAAATAATTACATTATAGTACCTTCATCTATACCTCCATTTTTAATTTAGTCATGCAAGTATTATCAATCTTGCACCACCTCCCCTAATAGTACATGCATGTGAATCAATAGTACACACATGTGAACAAATAGTTATAAGTATGTGAATTAATAGCAATTAATTGTTCATTTATCCGATTAATTACCCGATTGGTCAATATAATCTCCAGACATCCATTATTATCAAAATAGATGTCGATTTCCACTAACACTAATAATCCCAACATAATGGAAATATCAATTTCATCTTTAATCAACACGAACTTATTCATCATTAATATTATAACTCACAATATTTAACAACCAGATCATTCCCGGAAAGAGGGGCTTTCAGATAAGGATTTCTCCCTATTGGCGCACAATTAGGTGACCAAACCTCTCCTTGATGTAACTTTCTAGACATTGTCAATATTGTAAATAATAATATGAATAACTTTGTCGTCTCAATTATTGATTTAATAATAATAAATATTATGCGAGATGATCTTTGTGACAATAATTAAATCAATAATATGAAAGATATTATCAAAGAATTATTCTTGTAGCAATAATTGAGTATAATCGAGTGACTTCTCACGTAAGCATCAATAATTAATACCGTGTGCTACTATGCTAACAACCACATGACGTATACTTTTACTTTTACCCTTTGGGTAGTTCAACAGTTTAACGGTAAAACTTTCGCCGTTATTTTTATAAAAAGATAATTATGTCATTTTCTAACTACGACAATACTTCTGTTGTGGGGTCTACCAATGATTGTGCCATCGTACTAATATTCCCTGTTAAAACGAATATTCCCCGACCAATCAAATATTATATAACCACTTGCTTACTTTGCAAAATTTGTAAATAATACCCACAACTATAACATTATATCAAATCCACACTATAATATTCAAAAATATATTTCGAGAAAAATTAATCTTTTTCATAAAACTTGGGGATCTTACACTCTATTTATAGAGGGGGAAGCCGCAAGTCCACCTACGACTACCCGAAGTGCATCGAACTCTGAGGGTCGCACCGTCTCGAAGTATGTGCACTCGTGTAATGCGTTGTCTGCTCGAACCTTCATAACTTTCAATCTGGGCATCCGATTGAGGCATGTAATACCTTTCCAGAATGCTGTTGTTGAGAGCTATACAATGACATGGGATAAGAGGTTGTACAAAGCCAGGAAGATGGGTACATGACTAGATCTTCAAGTCTTCAAATTCTATCCGGTGTACGGTCTTGTGTAGTAGTCACTCGGGATTTGAGCAATGGTTCTTGTGGGACACTTCTGTGTAGAATAGGGTATGAAATGATGTTGAGATGGCGTGAATGTGGGATCGAGGTGGAAAAATGATGATTTTTCCCCTCACTAGGGTTATTTCTAGCTCTGGGCTGATTTAGCAATCGTTACTTAGGGTTATCTCTGAGATTGGGCTGCTGTAGGTACTGAATGTCCTCAGGATTGTCTTTGAGGTGTGCCTGACCTCCTGGGGTTATCTTCGGGGTTTGAACTGAGTGCCTCAGGGTTATCTCCGGAACTAAAACTGCATCCCTCGGGATTATCTCCAGAATTAGAACTGCATCCCTCGGGGTTATCTCCAAGGTTGAAACTGAATCTCCTGGGGTTGTCTCTGGGATCAGAACTGAGTATCTCGGGATTGTCTTCGAGATGGAAAATTTAGTATCCTGGGGTTGTCTCCAGGATTGAGCTGATTTGACCTCCAATGTTATCTTTGAAAGATGATTTTGCCCTCCTACAAGGTTAGTAACAGGAATACAAAATTTCGAGTGTCTACAGATTCCCATCTTTATCATATTCATGCAATGTAATGGCATGGATAGGATAAAGAATACTAGACACTTGAAATGTGACAAGATAATCATGATGCAATGTAATGCAGCATGATGTAAATACATAATGAATGTGGTTTGTTGGACCATTTTCCAATGGGATGTGATGACTATCTTCTCCCACGACTTCTGTTGGGGACTGAAGTTATTACTGATGATCCTGATAAACTACTTGGATGTCTACTCCAAAGCTTACCGAAACTTCCAGGATGTTGACCTTGGGGTTATCACCAAAGTCCTTAATCCTGAGTACAGACTTCCCACTGAGGATGCACCTCTCATGTACAAGAGACTCGTGGGGAGTTATGCTCTATCTGATGAGACTTGTATAACATATTCCATCATCGGTCCTCCCCGATGAGGATTGTTTTCCCTGGTTTGTATCGCCAGGTCTTTCTAGTGTTATGTCGAAGTTACTTTCAACAGTTTGTGTGGTCAGGGCTGCCTGACCCTCATTAAAATGTACTTCAACGGATACCATCATCGGACCATCTCCAATGCTTCGCTGGGTTTAATTGCCAACGACTAATAATGTCAAGGTTACCTGACCTTCGCTGAAATGTGCTTCAACGGCTGATATCATCGGAGCACCTCCGATGCTTCGCTGGATTTACTTGTCAATGGCTGAATAACGTCAAGGTTGCTTGACCTTCATTAAAATATGCTTCAACGGATGAGATCATCGGACCACCTCTGATGCTTCGCAGGATTTACTTGTCAACGGCTGAATAACGCCAAGGTTGCTTGACCTTCGTTGAAATGTGCTTCAATGACTGATATCATCGGACCACCTCCGATGCTTTGCTGGATTTACTTGCCAATAGATGAATAACGTTAAGGCTGCTTGACCTTCGTTGAAATGTGCTTTAACGGATGAGATCATCGGACCACCTGTGATGTTTCGTTGGATTTACTTGCCAATAGTTGAATAACGTCAAGGTTGCTTGACCTTCGTTGAAATGTGCTACAACGAATGAGATCATCAGACCACCTCCGATGCTTAGCTGGATTTACTTGCCAATGGCTGAATAATGTCAAGGTTTCTTGACCTTCGTTGAAATGTGTTTCAACGGCTGAGTTCATCGGACCACCTCCGATGCTTCGCTGAATTTACTTGCCAATGGCTGAATAACGTCAAAGTTGCTTGACCTTCGTTGAAATGTGCTTCAAAGGATGATGTTGTATGAAGTTTCCGCTGGGGAGAGGTTGCAATTGGAATCACAACCCCAATTTGATGGAATCGGACCTTTGTGAGGTATTATCGAGTGTAGTTTGCAACAGCTATGATCATCGGTGTTGTGAACCCTATGTCTGGGCGAATACCAATGAGTGATATGTAGACCCACAGTTTGGTCTTTGAAAATCATGATTTCAGGCTTTTTCGCTTACTCGCGTAGCGTCTTTTTTCCTGATTTGACTTTTCAGCTTGTGAGACCTCCTTTGCAACTCAAATTGGACTAAGGTAGAGGGGTAGGACCCACCTGGGATAGGCGCAGGTGTTCCAGTTTAAGACCCATTGGTTGACTCTTACCTTGGAGGAGTATGAGCGTCTGACAGATTTATCGCTGGATAGGCATTACGCTCGGATGGCTGTAGGAGATACGAGCCGACAGTTAATGACCCTCACTGATTTGAGGTGTAGAGTAGCCCATGATGAGATCCCATTCGGGCATGTAGTGTCCATGCATTTTTTGATAGACAAATTTGGCTCCTTGGACAGTTATGTGCAGCACTCTGGGGATTTCATCACGTCGGAGGACGATTATCGTGTTGCCAGAGTAGACATACTTATGATATGTGTAGTGGCTTATATGTACATGCCACTATATATGGATCATTTAAACATTGATGTAGTCACGGCAGTGTGGGCTCTCCGGGAGGGACATACCATTGTACCGATGATTGTGGTAGAGACATTGAGGTCATCCATGTATTGCCACACCCATTATGCAAGGGTATTCATAGGCAGCTTGGTCTTATTGTATGTGTGGTTCATGTCACACCTGAGATCGATTTGCACATTCTGACTCCATGGGTATTTCTTTTCCCATGAGATAGCCATGTCTTACTCCTTTCAACCAGCAGAGTGTACAGACACTACATCTTGGTCAGTATTCTTGTTAGGGATCGAGGATCCATTTGACATTCTGCCGTGTTTAGGGCTTAGTTCTCCCTACAGCTTCGTTACTCATGCACCTGGCATGGATTAACTTCCTCTTGCTGGTTTGAGGGGTCTGACCACTTATCATCAACTGGCTGTGATGGCACAGTTTGACCAGTTTCAGGATGTTCATCCCTTTGAGGGGGCATTGGGTCAGCGTTTGTCTTCTTGGCTTTTGTCAGCAGAGGATATGTCTAGGGTGTATGCCTGTTAGGCCCAACGTGAGAGGATTGACTTCACTACTAGTCATCTGGGTCATTTTACAGAGTATTCTATATGGCTGGAGGCAGAGAGTACATTGGCTGGGGTTGTATCCACAAAGCCGGGTGTTGATTCTGACAGTGGGGAAACCATGGAGGACACTGATTCTCCCACTGAGGAGGAGCTATTTGCTGGGTTGACAGCAGCTCTGATTGATTCTCCTAGTATGACTCTTACTATGTGTGACACCCCCAAATCCGGGTTACCTGACTCCCAAGTTTAGTGCTCACGATCCACAATATAATAACATCTAACTACCCATTCATTTATAAGTAGCAATACATATCTCATTAACAGACGATGTTAATACATTAGTCCCAGGTTATATAACCTTCATATTACAAACATACCCTTTAGATATACAAAAAGGGTTTATAATTACAACATATTAATAATGTTCATAAAACTACTCCAGCATTTTGCCTTTGCCTTTGTTCTTCACAGCACCTTCAGTCACTTCATCCCTAACTATAATGTTTTATTTAGCAAGGGTGAGCAACAAATTGCCCCGCAAGTTAAGATATACAATAAATGTATAAGAATCAAAACAACGGACTATCTATTTGGATAGAATGACACCAAAGTTCGGAGAACTTTGAAATAGGTGGACAACTCTCTAATTACTAACAAGTCTTCTAGCAATCTATGCAACAGAATAATTTGATAATGAAAGAGTGCAACGCTTTCAAAGTTTCTACTATATTCTAAGGAATAACAATTTAGAAATATTCTCCAGAGTTTATACTGAATGATCTTAAATGATCTTGAAATTCTATTCTCGAGTAACTATCAAAGATTTACTTTAATATACCCAAATAACAAGATGAAAATATTTTCCAGAATTTATGCTGAGCGATCCGTTGGATCTTGAACTTCTCTTCTCGAGTAACTATCAAAGATTTGACTTTGATATACTCAGGTGTATCAGATAACCATAAAGATTAAATTATACCCATATGCAAGTACTTAGAGCGGCCAACTCTTTGTACCCTATATTATGCATAATACTCAAAATGCGCGCAAAAGCCGAATATACGACCAAATATTTTCCCTTTATATAAAAGGTTGTTCTTCTCAGTCTTTGAATCAGAATTTGATTTAACAATGAAATACAATGATTTCAATATCTAATCACTTATCTTCTCTTCTCTTCTCTTCTCAAACCTATCAAATTTTTTTTTGGATCTAGCCGAAACAACTGGCATTGATTTATCAGTAATAATTGAATTATCTTCTCTTCTCTTCTCGAACCTATCAAATTCTAACAAATGTTCGTCTAGCCAAAACAATTAGCTAAGACATGTTTCAATACGATTAAACAATAAACAGAATTTAACTATACTATTTAAAATCAATAATAGCTTCTACGGACGTGAATATCCAACAACAGTTATTCTACAAGTATATTCTCAGAATCACTAATTCAATTTGAATTAATAAACATGCACTAACTGCGAATATTCAATAATAAATTATTGGACGTGGTCTAATCAATAATAATTAATCACCATAGTATTTAAGCAGATATAACTCAAGGATGAGTTAGGAAACTTGTCTTCTCCGTGGATTACTGCTACACAATATATTTATTTGCGTTTACAAGACCTATAATCACAATATTGGTCTCACAATTAGAACAATTAAATCACAACACATAACACTGTAATTTACAGTCAGTCTTTCTCCTAGGCACATTACCACATAGCCACATCAGTGTTTATAACCTATATAAACACTTATCAAGTCTAACTAGTTCGGTCTGGTTGGACTTCGGTCTCATTTCGGTGTCTTGGTCACCCCTATCCGATAATTAACACTTATATTATCAATTAAACTCGGTCTCAAAGCTCCAATATTATTTTAGATAATTCAAATATCATTTATAATATTTTTCAGAAGCTTTTAATCATTTATAATCAATTATTATAATTTATAATAATTTTTCAAACACCGAAATCATTTTTAAATGATTTAAATACTAATTAATTCCATCATCATTAATATTTAATAATATTAAAATATTAATGACATACTTATCAAAAATATTAAAGTTATTATCAATAACTTAAAATATTTTAAATCATCAATATTCTACTTAAATGATTTTTAAAATAATTAAAATTATTTTTAAATCATCACCATTAATATTTAAATATTAATGAAATTATTATCAAACTATTAAAAGTCATTAATTATAACTTAAATTATTTTTTCTCATTTTTAATTCATTTATTTAATATAATAATTAAATAAATCTATTATCATTAACATTAAATTATTATTGAAAATCACTCAAAAATATTAAAAGTTACATTTTATAACTCAAAATATTTTTAAACACTTTATTCTTATTTAAAATGATTTTATAATATTAAAATCATTTTCTCTAATTTATTTATTACACTAATTAAATAATATTAATGAAAAATATTCAAATAATTATAAATATTAATGAAAAATATCTGAAATTATTAAAAGTTGTTTTTCATAATTTAAAATAATTTTTAAAACCATTTTTTGTAATTTTTAGAATTTATTTTCTATTTTTAATTAATTTCTGGAAATTCAGAAATAAAAAATATTCGAAACTGTCGTTATAGCCTATAGCGACACTAAGCGCCGCTGTTGGTGTTCTTGAGCATCAAGAACACTGACAGCTCAGTATTCAAGGGTCAACGTTTGACCACGTTTAATTTCATGTCTATCGTGTTTCTGTCCAATCTAAAACTCAGATCTTGTAGTATACATGTAGTACTAAAATTAACATCAATAAGCTAGGTCATACAACACCACATCATGAAGATCTGATCTCCTAAACTCGCTGTCAGACAGCAACTGGGTTTTCTGGGTAACCCAGAAACCCAGCAGCTTTGAGGGTCCACTTTGGGGCTCGATTAATATAGTGTTCTGGTAATTGTATTGGTGTTATAAAGGTTCACACCTATAGTACTCACGTCATAGAACACATACATAACCCTAACTCAGTCCAACAACATCATAATCGCCAGATTCAATCCGGTCAAAGGTTGTCAAAAATTATGTTCTTCCGATTTCTGGGTTTTCCAGAAATGGCAAGTCAGTGTAGAGTGGCCTAGTTTGACCACCCCCTACTTCGATCCTATTTGTGATATAAAGAATCTTAAAGCATGGATCTATAGTCCAGAAAACATACTACAACCTGGTTACAACCATATCAATAATACACATCAAACCTGACAGATCAATGCATTAGAAAATGTTGTCAGACCCAGTTACATGATTTCTGGGTTACCCAGAAATCAGCCAGTCAAGCTCAGTCAACGGGTTTTGACCGTTAATAACTTATGATCTAGACCTGTAATGGCTGTGATTCCACTTCCAGATCAAAGACCACATGACATGCTACAGATTACAACTTTAAAACAACAAAAATAATAAACAGGCAGAGATCTACAGCCACTGACATTATCTTGTCAGACGACTTTTGTGCTCTTGGATAGTTTTTGAAATTCTTCATTTTTACCCACTTTGATGCTATGGATCTAGTATAGATCATCATAGATCATCATAAAACACCTTCTAGCATGATTCTAAACACATAAACACGAAAATTTTCTGAAGCATACAAGATCAAAGTAGGGTTTAGGTTTATACATTTCTAATCCAATCTTTGATCCTTGATCCCTTCTACCGATCTTGATGATCTAGGAGCTTGGTTAGTGACTGATTCACTTAGGGATTTTGTGAGACCCCGAATTTTGTGAAATACAAGTATTCAATTTTTCTATTTTGGCAAATAGTTAAATTGATAAAAGTTTAAAGTTAAGGATGATATTTGAAAATTTTGCAAAGTAAGCAAGTTGTTATAAAATATTCGTTGTGTCGGGGAATATTCGATTTGTCAGGGAATATTCGTTTTAACAGGGAATATTCGTACGACGGCACAATCATTGGTGGACCCCACAATGGAAGTATTGTCGTAGTTAAAAATGATAGAATTATCTTTTTATAAAAATAACGGTGAAAGTGTTATCAAGTTAAAACATTGAACTACCCGGTAGTAAAAGTATAATGTCTGGCGTGGTTGCGTAGTAGCTATACGGTATTGATTATTGATGCTTACGTAAGAAGTCACTCAGTTATACTCAATTATTGCTACAGTAATTGCGGCATCATATCTCTCATATTATTGATTCAATTATTGTCACAGTATCATCTGCATAATATTTATTATTATTAAATCAATAATTGAGACGACAAAGTTATTCATATTATTATTTGCAATATTGGCAATGTCTAGAAGTTCTATCAAGTAGAGGTTTGGTCACCTAATTGCGTGCCAATAAGGAGAAATCCTTATCGGAAAGCTCCCTCTTTCCAGGGAACGACCTGGTTGTTAAATATTGTGAGTTATAATATTAATGATGAATAAGTTCTTGTTGATTAAAAATGAAATTAATAGTTCTATTGTGTGGAAATTATTAGTGTTAGTGGAAATCGACATTTATTTCGATAATAATTGATGTCTGGAGGTTATATTGACCAATCGGGTAATTAACAGGATAAATGAGTAATTAATTGCTATTAATTCACATGCTTATAATTATGTGTTCACATGTGTGTACTATTGATTCACATGATTTACTATTAGGGGAATTGGTGCAAGATTGATAATACTTGCATGACTAAATTAAAAATAGAGGTATAGTTAAAGGTACTATACTGTAATTAGTTTTTTCACATGATTATACTATTGAGTCACATGAATGAACTATTAATTCACATGATTTACTATTAGGGGAGGTGGTGCATGTTTGATAATACTTGCAAGACTAAATTAAAAATGAAGAAAAAGAGGAAGGTATTATACTGTAATATTTTGAGCCCCAAAATGTGCAATTATCGAAACTATATTTTCCTATAAATAGAAGCTCATTCTTCCTTTATTCTCACCAATTCACTAAGTCTCACAAGAGCAATTATAGAGATAGAAGCTATAGAGAGAGAAGCTATAGAGAGAAAGAAGAAGTGAAGTCTTCTACTTCACTACTCCAGTATCCAGTCTTCTTCTGAGGTAAGGGGTATTATTCTTTCGTATTCATAAAGAGGGTTATTTTCTTTCAATACTCGTAAGGGTTGTTATTCCATTCTTTATTATTATGTTGGAATAACTTTGTATATGCAATCCGCATACATGGTGAAATTCTTACATTATTCCATTCTTTATTATTACGTTGGAATATCACATGCATGCGGATTACGCATGATTTGGTTCCATTCTTTATTATTACGTTGGAATATCACATGCATGCGAATTACGCATGACCTGGTTCCATTCTTTATTATCCTGTTGGAATAACCTGTCTATGTGGATTACCGCATGCATGGTGAATGATCCTTCGTATTCATTCCTTATTAAAATGTGGAAATGATCTATCTATGTGGATTACCGCATGGTGGGCAAAAATCCATTTGCAGTTTCATATATTCTATTATACTCAGTTGGTTAAAGTTTTGGCTTCTATACTCCATGAAATTAGTAGAATATCCTGGATATTTGCGCTTCATCCAGTATCTTTTCATGGAAATATTCTTCTGAGCATTCTTGAATTTTACTCCACAAAACAGTATCATTTGACAATTTGGACGTTATTGAATTCTGGATAAATTAAATTATAAATCTTTAAAAATTTATCCTTGAACTTGTTTTATTGAATTCTTATATCATTGTCATCATCCTCGTGTTTATAATATGTTGAAAGTCATCTGTGGCCTGTAGTGCATAGATGGGCTTGGTGTGATTATGACCAGGGATTATTCGGTATAATCATGACCGTAATGTTACAAATGATGTGGTAAAAGTCCTCATTGGCCATAGTGCATTGATGGACAAGTGTTGGTATGATCATGACCATTTATGAATACACGAATATCATTGGCCCGTAGTTCATGGATAATTTGTGGTCGTGATACTAATGAATATCCTTGGCCGTAGTGCAGGGATGATATGGTTTATTTATTAAGCTGAGTCTCAGCGATAAAAGTGATGAAAAAACCTTTTAAATCATAGAAGATAGTAGATTTTATTCTCTACTTGACTCTTCTAATGGATTGCTTGTTCCACTGCAGTTAAACTTGATGTTTGTTATATTTTATCAGTTAATCAATGTTGAAGGCTAACGACAAATTATTCTGCATTATCTTAGTCATAAAATTTCTTACTGGGCTAGTTGAGCTCACCGTTTCTTTCACTGTTCTCTTCAGGAAATGAGAATATAGCTGGGACGAGTCGGGGAACGGATTGACGGTCCAGATGGTTGTTTTAGTAGTCCTCACTATTCTATAAAATAGTGTGACAATAAATGTAATGAGGACTCCATTGAGTGTGGATATTGTCTAGATGACAATATTCTTATTAAAACTCTTAGATTATGTTTTATCGTATTTTACACGACTATTGTATAATTAAGTTGTATTTGAGTTTTGTACCATGTATTTGGCGACTCAAGATGGGTTATGTATACCTATTTTGGGGGCGTCACAGTTGGTATCAAAGCTTAGGGATATGATCTCTGGCAGAGGTGTGAGACTAGAACTAGGAGGGGAGAGACGGGTAATTCCTTCGCTAGTATGACCTACCTAAGTTTATCTGTTATTTAATCGGTCGGTCAGAATATAGGGATAATATGTGGCATGTCAATTAACCCTTATTTTGAAACTATATTCTAGAATGATATCTGAAATACAAGAGATGAGCAATGGAAAAATTATGATACAGAGGAAATAACCTGGAAGGTACAATCCGAAAAGAAAGCATGGTATTCTAATCTCTTCGAACTACCAGGTACGTAAATTTCGAGGGAAAAATTTTATAAGGGGGGAGACTGTGAGACCCCGAATTTTGTGAAATAAAAATATTCAATTTTACTATTTTGGTAAATAGTTAAATTGATAAAAGTTTTAAGTTAAGAATGATATTTGAAAATTTTGCAAAGTAAGCAAGTTGTTATAAAATATTCGTTGTGTCGGGGAATATTCGATTGGTCAGGGAATATTCGTACGACGACACAATCATTGGTGGACCCCATAATGGAAGTATTGTCGTAGTTAGAAAATGACAGAATTATCTTTTTATAAAAATAACGGCGAAAGTGTTACCGTTAAAACTGTTGAACTACCCGGTAGTAAAAGTAAAGTAATACACGTTGTTGCATAGTAGCACTACGGTATTGATTATTGATGCTTACGTAAGAAGTCACTCGGTTATACTCATTATTATTGCTACGATAATTCTTTGCATCATATCTCTCATATTATTGATTCAATTATTGTCATAGTATCATCTGCATAATATTTATTATTATTAAATCAATAATTGAGACGACAAAGTTATTCATATTATTATTTGCAATATTGACAATGTGCAGAAGTTACATCGAGGAGAGGTTTGGTCACCTAATTGCGAGCCAATAAGGAGAAATCCTTATCGAAAAACCCCCTCTTTCCTGGGACGACCTAGTTGTTAAATATTGTGAGTTATAATATTAATGATGAATAAGTTATTGTTGATTAAAGATGAAATTGATAGTTCCATTATGTGACATTATTAGTGTTAGTGGAAATTGACATTTATTTCTATAATAATTGATGTTTGGAGGTTATATTGACCAATCGGGTAATGAACCGGATAAATAAGCATTTAATTGCTATTAATTCACATGTTTATAACTATGTGTTCACATGTGTGTACTATTGATTCACATGATTTACTATTAGGAGAATTGGTGCAAGATTGATAATACTTGCATGACTAAATTAAAAATACAAGTATAGTTGAAGGTATTATACTGTAATTAGTTTTTTCACATGATTATACAATTGAGTCACATAAATGAACTATTAATTCACATGATTTACTATTAGGGGAGGTGGTGCAAGTTTGATAATACTTGCAAGACTAAATTAAAAATGAAAAAGAGGAAGGTATTATACTGTAATATTTCGAGCCCCAAAATGTGCAATTATCGAAACTATATTTTCCTATAAATACAAGCTAATTCTTCCTTCATTCTCACCAATTCACTAAGTCTCACAAGAGCAATTATAGAGATAGAAGCTATAGAGAGAGAAGCTATAGAGAGAAAGAAGAAGTGAAGTCTGCTACTTCACTACTCCAGTATCCAGTCTTCTTCTGAGGTAAGGGGTATTATTCTTTCATATTCATGAAGAGGGTTATTTTCTTTCAATACTCGTAAGTGTTGTTATTCCATTCTTTATTATTATGTTGTATTAACATGTCTATGCGAAGTACCGCATACATGGTGAAATTCTTCTGTTATTCCATTCTTTATTATTCTGTTGGAATATCCTGTCTGTGCGGATTACGCATGACCTGGTTCCATTCTTTATTATTCTGTTGGAATATCCTATCTATGCGAATTACGCATGACCTAGTTCCATTCTTTATTATTCTGTTGGAATAATCTGTATATGTGGATTACCGCATACATGGTGAATGATCATTCGTATTCATTCCTTATTAAATTGTGGAAATGATCTGTCTATGTGGATTACCGCATGGCGGGCAAAAATCTATTTGTAGTTTCATATATTCTATTATACTCAGTTGGTTAAAGTTTTGGCTTCTATACTCCAAGAAATTAGTAGAATATCCTAAATATTTGCGCTTCATCCAACATCTTTTTATGGAAATATTCTTTTGAGCATTCTTGAATTTTACTCCACACAAAAGTATCATGTTGACAATTTGGACGTTATTGAATTCTGGATAAATTAAATTATAAATCTTTAAAAATTTATCCTTGAACTTGTTTTATTGAATTCTTATATCATTGTCATCATCCTCATGTTTATAATATGTTGAAAGTCATCTATGGCATGTAGTGCATAGATGGACTTGGTGTGATTATGACCAGGGATTATTCGGTATAATCATGACCGTAATGTTACAAATGATGTGGTAAAAGTCCTCATTGGCCGTAGTGCATTGATGGACAGTTGTTGGCATGATCATGACCATTGATGAATACACGAATATCCTTGGCCCGTAGTGCATGTATAATTTGTGGTCGTGATACTAATGAATATCCTTGGCCGTAGTGCAGGGATGATGTGGTTTATTTATGAAGCTGAGTCTCAGTGATAATAATGATGAAAAAACCTTTTAAATCATAGAAGATAGTAGATTTTATTCTCTACTTGACTCTTCTAATGGATTGCTTATTTCGCTGCAGTTAAACTTAATGTTTGTTATATTTTATCAGTTTAACACTGTTGAAGGCTAATGATAAATTATTCTACATTATCTTAGTCATAATATTTCTTACTGGACTAGTTGAGCTCACCCTTTCTTTCACTCTTTTCTTCAGGAAATGAGAATATAGTTGGGACGAGTCGGGGAACGGATTGACGGTCCAGATGGTTGTTTTAGTTATCCTCACTATTCTATAAAATAGTGTGACAATAAATGTAATGAGGACTCCGTTGGGTGTGGATATTGTCTAGATGAAAATATTCTTATTAAAACTCTTAGATTATGTTTTGTCGTATTTTACATGACTGTTGTGTAATTAAGTTGTATTTGAATTTTGTAACATGTATTTGGCGACTCAAGATGGGTGATGTATACCTATTTGGGGGCGTCACAGATTTTGGTTTTTTAGAGAGAGAGGGAGTTGTTTGAGAGCTAGAGAGCAAATGTGCAATTTTGGTGAACTTTCTTTCTCCAAAATCACCTATACTTAGTGCAATGAATCCAAGTGTGCAAGGTGGCATTCTAGATCAGATTAGGTATGGATTTCCAGCACATGGTCTTATCCAACATGGTGAGTCACCAAATCTTGCAATATCCCTTTACTTATAACTTAAGTAAAGGGGTATTTTGGATATTGGACATGAAATTTTAATGGCGTATAGGTAATTGTCCAAACCCTTAGGGTTTAACCCTGAGGTTTTGTAACTTTAACTTTTAGGATTTTCTAAATTAGGGTTTTAAAATAGAAAATTAATATTTCAAAAATATAATTAGGGTTTCCTAATAATATTAAAGATTACTAATCACAATAAAGTTTACTAATTACATTTGGCTTGCTAATTAGGATTAGGGTTTCCTAATTAGGGTTTAGGATTCCTAAATTTAAAATTAGGGTTTCCCTGCTTTTGATTAGGGTTCCTAACTACTCGTTAGGGTTTCTAATCCCTTATTAGGGTTTACTAATAGTGTACCCTATCCGATTAATCATTGATCAATATTCTATACAGTACAAACACGTACTCATCAATATAATTATTTTAATTATATTTTCTATTGAATCCCTATCCGGACTTAGGGTTAGGCTTTCTAAATATGTTAAGTACAATTC
Source organism: Panax ginseng (assembly GCA_020205605.1). Classification (NCBI taxonomy): domain Eukaryota; kingdom Viridiplantae; phylum Streptophyta; class Magnoliopsida; order Apiales; family Araliaceae; genus Panax; species Panax ginseng. Next base: position 107,916,503 of record CM035136.1, read on the forward strand.
TACTCTTATTTTCTCACTCAATACACAAATTGACCCCTTCTCCAGACTCATATCACAGATATTTGTCACAAAATTGATAATCAATATTAATATTAAATTAATAAAAAAGTATTCATAAAAATTTAGATTATTCAAAATCCTGGGTTATCACACTATGACCCCGCATTCTGCAGAGTATTTAGAGCAGAGTCTGCATCTGATGACATTTGAGAGAGATCAGGCTAGAGCCTTGATGTTGGCAGCTCTTGTTGTGAGAAATGCCGCTCTAGTAGAGAAAGATGATGCCTTAGCTCATAGAGACACTGTTGTTGCTGAGCGAGATGAGGCTAGATCATCCAAAGATGCAGTGGTTGTTGAGCGGGATGGCGCTATATCTGTTCGAGAAGCCGCTATTACAGATAGTACTGCATTGAGGTCCTATAATACTTATATCATTGCAGAGATGAGCACGTTCATTGATGAGTATAGTGTCATCATGCAGATGGTTGTGGATCTCTTGGCTCGTATTGATACCATAGGGCAGGAGCTTACAGAGTTACCCCCTTCTTCTGAGAGGGATGCAATATTAGATTTGATAGCACGCATATACACTGGTTTGTAGATGGGCTTGGATTTTCCTGCACGGACTGGCTTAGTCATTTTTGTCATGTATAGTACACATTATATATATATCAAACAGTATTATATATGGCAGGGAAATATATTTTGATCCACTTCCCTTTTTGTTATGCCTTGTTACTTGCTTGATATTTTTATGTTTCTCCAGGGCTTGTGATCTTGATGTATTCTGAACTCCCCCTTGATGGATACACATTGAGATGTCTCAGGATCTTTCAGAATGGATCGTTGATTTGTGTGTATTCCTTACCCTTTGGTGTCTTGGGACTAGTTTATGTATGTGGTTATGGAGAAGAGTGTGGCTTTTCTCTCTGAGGTTGACCGCCCCATAGATGGTTGTCGATACTCCTTTGTACTGGGGAGCCCAGGTAGTTCCATCTCTTATGGATTGGTGTTTCTCTTTGAGGACTCAACTGAAGCTTAGATGGTCGCCGATTCTCCTATTGGTGTGGGGAGAGTAGGTAGTTCCATCCCTTTGGTCTAAGACGATGATGTATGGTTTGAAAGATGATCCCAGAACCGTTTGACAAGTTTTTATATTTTGGTAGGGGGTAAGACCGAACCATGAATGGTTGCCTACATACTCCCATTGAGAAGAGGAGATCAGGCCTGCGTAGTTCAAACCTAGTGTGAAAAGGTTCAAAGTTATATATGGCGAAAAGGGTGTAGAGATGATTTTGTTTTTTCTGTGGTGAGACCGAACCATAAAAATAGTTACCTACGTACTCCCGTGTATTGGGGAGATCAGGTCTGCGTAGTTCACCCCATGTACAGGACAGACTGCAGATGAAAAGTTTGATCCCTGGTGGGACAAACTGAAAGTGTTAAAAGTTTTATCCCTGGTGGGAAAAAAATGAAAATGTGAAGGGTTTTGAAAAACCTGAGTTAAGTGATAGATCTGGTGATCTGGAACCAGGCTGATGGTTAGAAGGTGTGTTTTTCCCTGATGGGGTAAATGGATGTAAAGAAAGGTTGTATGTAGTGAAAAGGTTTTGAAAACCTAAATTGACTAGGGTTCTGGTTATCCACACCTAGGATGCTGGTTTGCTGGTAACTTCAGACATAGTACCGTTTCACCATGTTCGAGTTGATGAGCTGTGGAAATTCATCGCCATCCATTTTTTGTAATCTGAGGGCTACTCCTGTCAATACCTCCTTGACAACAAACGGGCCTTCCCAGTTTGGGGCGAATTTTCCTTTTGATTGATCTTGGTTGTCAAGAACCTTTTTTAAGACCAAGTCATGTTCTTTAAAACTGTCGTAGTCAAACTTTTCTGTTGTATGATCTAGCAATCCTTTGTTGGTATAACTGACCATGAAAGATGGATGCGTCCCGCCTTTCATCAATTAGAGACAATTGGTGGTACCTATCTTGTAACCATTGGTCTTCATCCAGCTGAGCGTCTATCAACAATATGAGGGATTCCATTTCCACTTCTATAGGGAGAACTGCTTCCGTTCCATAGGTTAATGAGTAGGGGGGTTGCCCCAGTGGAAGTGCACATTGACGTTCTGTAGGCTAATAGAGTCATAGGCACCAAGTCAGGCCATCCTTTGTGATTGGCGAACATCTTTTGCATGATCTTTTTGATATTCTTATTAACCACTTCAACAACACCATTCATCTTTGGACGGTAAATGATGGAGTTGAGATATTTGATGTGGAATTTACTGCATAACTCCTCCATCATTTGGTTGTTGAGGTTTTTAGCATTGTCTGACACAATCACCTCTAGTTATTTATATCGACAAATGACATTATTTCTGATGAAACCAATGATAACTTCTTTATTAACCTTGGGGGAAGAGGTTTCTTCTACCCACTTGGTGAAGCAGTCGATCATGGTGAAGATAAACTGATGCCCATTACTGGCTTTGGGCTCGATGGGCCCAATCACGTCCATTCCCCAAATTGAGAAAGGCCTGGGCGAACTCATATTGTGGAGCTCCCTTAGAGGGTCGTGGATAGCATTCCCATTAATTTGGCATTGGTAACATCTCTTAACGTGATCATCACAGTCAGCTTTGAGAGAGAGCCAGTAATGCCTTGTTATTAGGATTTTCTTAACAAATAGAGGGCCGCTCATGTGTGGGCTGCATACTCCACCATGGATTTCATCCATGAGCCTCTGAGCTTGGTCTTTGTCTAGACATTTGAGAAGAACTAGTCATGCATCTCTTCTGTAGAGTGTGTCTCCGCTCAGGTAGAATTTCATAGCCATTTTATGGATCCGCTTTCTCTTAGCCTGACTCACCTCAGCGGGTGTAGATCCATCTCGCATATACTCCTTGATATGTTGATACCAAGGGTGTTGGATGAGAGGTAGCTCATCTGATACTTCTCCAATGAAGTTCCCATAGGCTGGAGCCTTTTACAGGGCAAATGTTATATTTAGCGTGTCTTCCTTGTCAAGTATGTTGATCAAGGAGGCCAAAGTTGCTAGTGCATCCGCAAAGTCATTCCTATTCCGAGGAATATAGAGGAATGATATTTCTTCAAACTCCGAAGCCATCTATATAACCTACCGATGGTAAGGCAGTAAATCTAGATCTTTGGTGTGATAGATCTTAGTGGTTTGTTTGATTACCAATTCGGAATCTCCAAAGACAGTTAACCATCTAATACCCATGGATTGGGCTAGTTTCAACCCCATGATCAAATGACCTTCATACTCACGGTGTGTTGTTGTTGCAAAGCAACCTAATTGACTGGCGATGGGATACTTCTCCCCCAGAATGGATACTAGAACTGCTCTAACTCCAGAACCTTCCATGTTTACAGCTCCATCAAAATACATCTTCCATAGTTGGTGTGTATCGTCCTTATGGTGTTGCTGAACTGTCATTTCCCCTTCATTGGGGAAGTATGTCTCCAAGGGTTTGAAATCCTCTAAAGGTACGACGACCAGTTGATCTACAATTCTTTAACCTGTGATAGACTTTTGAGTCACGTAGACAATATCAAATTGTTGTAGGATCAACTGCCATTTGGATAGTCGACAATTCAACGTGGGTTTACTGAACACGTACTTGAGAGGAACAACATGGGATATAAGATGGGTTGTGTGACCATGGAGATAGTGTTGTAATCTCATGGAAGCCCATGCTAAAGCACACTAAATTTTCTTAATCAGAGTGTACTTGTGTTCACTGCTGCTAAATATTTTACTGAGGTAATAGATAGCTGGTTCTCGGCCTCTATTATCTTTATGTCCCAGCATGCAGCCCATGGCATTGTCATTGATTGACAGGTACATGAATAGGGGAACACCATCCCTGGGAGGTACCAAAACAAGAGCTTTGATTAGCTACTCTTTAATGAGAAGGAAGGCTTTTTGACACTCATCATTCTATTTCATGAAGGAGTTCTTCCTTAACAACTTGAAGATAGGCTCAAAGGTTGCTGTGAGTTGAGAGATGAATAGGCTAATGAAGTTGATTCTTCCCAAAAATCCTCATATTTCCTTCTCTGTCTGAGGTATGAGCATTTTCGTAATGGCCTAGATTTTTATAGGATCCAGCTCAATCCCTTTGTGGCTGACTAAGAATCCTAGCAACTTGCTTGATTTAACACCAAAGATGCACTTGGCTGGATTTAACTTGAAGTTGTACTTACGCAACCTATTGAAGAGCTTTTTGAGATGATCTAGGTGGTCTTCCTCCCTTTGAGATTTGACAATGATGTCATCCACATAGATTTCTATCTCTTTGTCATAGAGAAGAGCCGTCATGACTCACTGATAGGTAGCTCCGGCATTGATGAGGCTGAATAATAACTGTCTATAGCAAAAGGTTCCCCAAGGAGTGATGAATGCAGTTTTCTCACGATCCTCTTCAGCAACCATGATTTGATGGTACCCTGCAAAGAAGTCAGCAAAGGAGTACATGTTATACTGAGTTATATTGTCAATGAGTATGTGGATGAATGGCACGGGAAAGCTATCTTTGAGACAAGCTTTGTTCAGATCTCTGTAATCCATGCAAACTCGCACCTTTCCTCCAGGTTTAGGCACGGGGACTATGTTGGATAGCCACTTAGGGTATATTGACACCATGATGATGCCGGCTTGAAATTGTTTCATAATTTCTTCTTTAACTTTAAAACTCCACTCAAGTTTTAATCGCCTGAGTTTCTGCCTGACTAGCTTGAATCCCTCTTTGATGGGAAGGCGAGAAATGATGATGTCAGTGGACAAACCGACCATGTCTTCATGAGACCATGCAAACACATCCTGGAATTGGGTCAATAGAGTAACCATGTCATTCCTTTGGTTTGGAGTAAGGTCCATACCAATCTGGATTTTTTTGGGGTTTTCTAAGGTTCTAAGGTTACAAGAGGTGGTTTGATCAAGATTTGGCTTGGGTTTGTCTTCAACCCATTCTTTGATCTCCTAAGGTATCTCATAGTCCTCTTGTTTAATCTCCATCAAGTCTGAGTCAACTTTAGATCAAAGTTGTAGTCCTTGTGAAGAATAGGCACCTCAACAGCAAGTTTAGGCACATCTCACTTTAGAGTCCTAAAACAAAATGTTTTCACTTAATATATGAAACTGTTCAATCATACAAAGTGTTAGCATGAAATGACAAAAGCAACTACTAATACTGTACACCAAAAGTAAGCAGTTATTGCTATCTATAGGGCAGAAGGAGTTTCTGCCCTTTTTACCCTTATCGGTGAATGCAAGGAGTGTTGCTCCAATTGCCAAGGGTGAAGTCCTGGTGGATAGTAGTGATAAAGGGGATGGTGTCGTCCTCCTTCTCTTGAATGATGACCATGATGTCTGGACAATAATCATCCGAGATGTCTCTGTTCATATCCTCCGTATGGACTAGGACACGAATGTTTGACAGATGTCTAGCAATCTCTTGTTTGTGCCTTCAATTCCTTTCTTTCACCTCTGAGTCTGGAATCAAAACTTCTTTCCTTAGACTAGTATCGGCTTAGGAAATAGCATAGCTACCATATGGGTAGGAACCTTTAATGAAGGTCATAGAGGCTCAGCCTATGTAGGTTTAGGTAATCGCCTTGAAGATGAAGGAACCTATTTATGCTTGTGAGGGTTCCTATGACTGGACCCAGGAGAATATCCTTGTCCGGCTATCCTTGTCTGACTGGGAACTTGAATTGGGCATTTGATTCCCTGATGATCCTTTCCTAACCCTTGCCTAAGTTGAAAACCCAAGGATATCATCTCTTGACTTGCCGACATTACCTCGGCAGAAACTCTGGGTATCAGAGGTGGCGCCCCAATGGGTTGATAGTGAGTGTTGCTCACCTTAAGAGCCTGGAAGCTAACAGGCTCAACTTCTTCATTGAAACTGATGAATGATATGTCACTTTGTACAGGACATTCTGGCTCAGCATTAACAGTGACCAGGCTACTGTTAATGATGTATTTGAGTTGCTGATGGAGGGTGGACGAGATGGCTCCAGCCATATGAATCCACAGTGTTCCCAAAAGTAGATTATATCTTGTAGCTATCTTAAGCACATGAAAGGATAATCAGAATGTATGTGGACCAATCTCCACAGGTAGTTCAATCTCTCTGACAGCATTTCGTCGGGATCCATCAAAAGCTTTGATGATTGTATGACTGCTTCGGATCCTATTGAGATTGATGTTCATTTTCTCCAAGGTGGCATAGGGGCAAATGTTTAAGGATAATCCTCCATCTATCAGAACTCCTCCCACCACATATCCGGAGGACATGACTGCTATGTGTAATGGTTTATAATGACCCGTCCCTTCGGGAGGTATGTCATCATCGGTGAAGGATATCACATTACTGTTGAAGATGTGATCAACTAGATGATGGAACTTTTTAACATCCACTGATTTTGGTAAGTGGGCTTCTTCTAATACTTTCAGTAAGACCTTTCGATGATCCTCTGAAGAGAAAACCAAGTCCAGAATAGAAATATATTATGGAGCTTCTTTCAAGCTTAAAACCACATTGGCTTCATTGTGTCCCAAAGTACGGAGGAATTCTTCAATCTTCTCCATGGGCACTTTCCCTTTAGGTCTGATGATAGGCTTCATCACCCGTTCAGGAAGATATAGTAGATTTTCTTTCGACACTGCAGCAATTGTATTGGATGTAGATCATTCATCTTCTTCATAGTTTCATAGCACTTTTTGTAGGCTGACAACAGGATAATGTGGCCCGAAAGGAAATATGATTGGTTTTGGTGCAGCCACTTTCAAATGGTTTTCAACACCTTTGAGTTGAATTGGTTGTATTGTAAGTAGTGTGGTAGCCAAGTCTCCCTCAGAGGATATAACTACTATGACTTCCTTCCATCTTGTAGGAAATGTGTCCCCACTCTCAAGTAATACAACATCATTGTCTGCCATTTACAAATCACCGCTGTCAATCATGTTCTGAATAAGACGGCGGAGTGTCCAACATTCTTCAGTGCTGTGACAGCGAGAGTGGGAGTAGTATTGACATACTCCATTAGCATCAAACTACTTTGAGCGTAGGTTGACTGGAGGTAACAGTGCTATGATTTTTCCCTCATTAATCAGCATCTGCAATATCTCTTCCATCAGTTGGCCTAAATAGGTGAATTCCCTTTTGTTGGTGAAATCCTGACAGGCTTTATCTTTTGCTCTTTTTGTAATCTTATCTTTCAGTGTTTCACTTTCTGGAGCAAGTGGTAGAGTACTTGTAATAAGAGAAAGGAGGCTAGCATGCTCCTGACTAAATAATTGACGTGTGACTTGGTGCTGATGAACCACCAATTCTGCCAATTGATTGACTTGTTCGCCAAGAGCCTTCATCTCCCGTTCCATCATAAACCGGAACTGTGCATAATCTCATTTGTTAGAATTATCCTTGCTGGTTTGGGATGATCCACCCACATACATGAGGTACTTAAAGGTCTCTCCATTGCCTTTGTTGATCATATTAATCTCCTCTTCCTTGTGTTAAGGGAGAGGGTTATCTTGAACATAAGGTTGGTCGGGCTTGGTCACCACGATCTCACCGTTGTCAATTAAATCCTGGATCTTCTGCTTAAGGGCCCAATAATCCTGCGTGTCATGGCTTGGAGCTCTAGCATGGTAAGCACACTTCCTGCTTATATTGAAACCCTTTCCACTCGGTTTGGCTGGTGGAAAGAGATGAGTAATTTTCTTCTGAGCTGTCATGTGACACCCCCAAATCTGGGTACTTCATTCCCCTAAGACTTGGTGTTCACTTTCCATACATTCATACTATCTACCTAAATATGATAATATTTAAACCATAAATCCTCCCATTAAAGGGTTACATCATTAAATCAAAAAGTCTCCCAGGTTATCTAACCTTTAACATAAATCAAGTGCGGAAATAAAAATAGTTACATCACATCATTTAAATAAAGTCTATTAACATAAAGGCCAATAAATTACAAGTCTTCATCACTTGTATATCTTTCCTTTTCCTTTGTTTGTAGTAGGTTCATCAACCTTCTCAACCTTAGCTGCAATAATTATATTTACGCAAGAGTGAGCTAAACAAATGCTCACTAGATATAGCAATGAATCAACAAGAGAATAATAACTTCCAATGATTAGGCTCATCAAAACTGAATAGTACTCTCTCAACGACAACCAAAAACTAGAATCAAAATATGAAATATATATGAGGGTCATAAGACCACGAACTATGTCCACGGTTAAAAGTAATCTTTCAACTTTAACCTAAACAGTTATATTGTAGGGACTTCACGTACTTAGGGGGATCATCCCTTCATACCATGTATTGTGCACAAACATCTAAATGCATCGTGTATCCCCTATAATAGTGTTGTTCTTCTCAGTTTTAGAGTACAAGTCCGCACCAAAGAAAGTTTGGTTTGGATAAGCTTCAAGGGTAATTTAGAGTTTCACGATCATCAACTAAAGGATTAGTTGAATCAACAAAGTTTGCTAACACTGCGGTTGATCACTATCAACATAATATGGAACAATGAATAATCATAGGCGAACTGACTATTTATTAAACTCATGCTTGGATATAACTAAAAACATAAGTATTGAATGACACAATAAACCTTGCTTGAACAATAATAAGCTAAGGCTATGATCTTGAGATAAAAGAATTAAGTTATGAACATGTACTAAGGAATAACAAGCTTAGAATGAAACTTGCCCAAAATAACAATAATATTTTGATTCGTGTTAAGTAAATGAAATAAAACAACTCGGTTAGAGATTTGAGTTCAAGAATTTACATTTGTCATAAAAGAATAGAACTTAAGAAAACTTGTTTAACTATAAACAAGTTAGAATAGCTCAACAATGATTATAATTCAAAACTTGCTCGAATAACGTTAGGGTTAGAGTTTGCTCAAATAAAGTTTAGGATAAGGAACTTGCATTCATTAATAAAGAGAATGAAGTTAGGAAACTTGCCTCGCGTGTAAGCTATAAATTTATAACTCACGTTCACCTACACATAGTATTAGAATCACAATATCTATTAGATATACTAACATCCACTTTCCAAAATAACACTCACTTTTAGCTAAACTTGTTATTTTAGTACAAGTCTTACGTTACCATATACATTTCAGAAATCTCAAGTGTTAACTTCACAACACTTATTTACTATTCATTGTGTACACTAAGTCATAACATATCACATTCGTAACTTACTAATCCTTTTACAACTTTGAAACTATTAATGACATGATACGGTTCTGTTTTAACCTCCTCATTACACGTTTGATACCTTAGCACATCATTAGACTAGGTTACATTAAGCGTTCAAAGTCTGCAGAAGTAGCATACTTCACTATCTCAGAACATGGTATGGCATGGTAGTGCACCATACATAAGCTTTTGGGACCGTACAAGATTTGCACTGATTTCTCGCCTTGACACTTCAAAGATCTTGTTGTTATTTGGTGCACGTATGTAAACTAAGTGACCGAATAATGTGATACTCCATTTTAGCCCAACTAACACGAATTTCACCCACAAAACAGTAAATTTAACATATACAATTGGTATAGAACTAACACAAACATGATTCCTCACATATTCATCAACTTAGAGCAATTAAACAACAACTTCAACTAATTTAATTCCTTAATTTTATGTTTTCATACAAAAACTCCATTTTTGACATCTTTCATAGAAATTCACAATGTGATCACAATTCTACACCAAATTAATTCATTCAAACTACGTTCTCTTCGTTTCCTACCGAATTAACATATTCAAGACTCAATTTACAAATTAGTATACAAATTAACCACCAAATTTGGTACTTTCATAAGCCATATGAAAAAATACACTATAATTACTTTTCATCCTTCTTAAACATAATTAACATACAAATTCTTGTCTAAATGCTAGTTCTAACATCACAAACCCATATAAACACAATAATTCAGTTGTATATCAAAAAAATTTAATTTTGAATTCACAGAACTTAGAAACTTGAAATTTTTGTCATAAAAATATATATATATATATATATATATATATACACACACAATATCAAGGTTATAGAACATACCTTCAATTACTTAGTAATCCTTGCTAACCACAAAGAATTGCTTGGAAATTTAGAAATTTCTCTTAATCCCTCTCTAGTCTTTCTCAAATTCTCTGTAACTCTTCTTTCTTCTCTAAGTATCAGAATAGACCACTAACACTATGCGCAAAATAAAACTGATGGGGCCATAATACGCCTAATTACTAATTTAGCAGTTACAAAGTAATAAACGTATATCAGTTATAAATATATTTTATATTATTTGATTTATTTTATTTATTATAATTCAAATTCAAAATTTAAAAGTCATAAGGCTTTGTTTGGCAAAAACTCTTTAAAATAAAGACTTTAATATTTTAAGCCGTGTTTGGGTAAATCCATTTAATTTGTTTTAATAAATCATTACACTATAGTTTATAATCTCATATTATTTATTTGAATCCCATATCCAACATTAGTCAAATAAGCTAATTACATATACTATATTTTAAATTAATTTTCCACTTGAACAATTATCATAAAATTATAATGGAAAGTATAATTTTACTTAATAAATTCACATACCATTTTAATTATTAAATTAAAGAAATAATATAACATCTCATGTTATCTTACAACTCTCTAAATTATAAATTAAATTAATTTAGAATATTATCTAATAAATTTAATTCATAAATATTTACTAACAACAACCACATCAATAAAATATTTATTTAATTTAATAAATATTTTAAATTACAAATAATTGGATTGTTATATGTCAGAAGTTTGAGAATATTTTCAAGTAAGTCCCCTAAGGGTGTGAACACTCTTGTACGTCTGACTTCTCTACTTTTTGGCAATGGAGGGTTTGAAGACTGCGTGGATAGGGAAATAGTTTCTACTCTGAATAGGCATGTTTTGATTGCCTTTTTGTCTTTGTAGTATCAAGGAAACATCATCTTCTTTCTTCTTATGATCCCTCCGGGGGATGTTTCCATAACTTCCAGACTGGATGTGCTCAGCTACAGTTTTTAGAACGACAAGGTCTTGAATCTTCCCAGATTTCAATCTCATTTCAGCCATTTCTCCGTGTTTGATCATTTTAGAGAATGGCTTGCATATGCCAGCTAAGACCCTCTCATAAAAGGGAGCTTCTTGAATGTCTGAAGGTCATCACCATTTCAGACTCAGTCATAGACGGGATAGCTTGAGCAGTCAGACGCCTCCATCTTTGGGCATACTCTCTAAAAGACTCATTGACTTATTTCTTGACCTTGGTAATTTGGTACCGGTCTGGAGCCATCTGAGTTTGGAAACTATATTGACTGAGGAAAACATGGGCTAACTCCTTCCAGCTGTGAATTTTGGAGTTGTCTAATCTGCTGTACCATGCTCTGTCTTCTCCAGTCATACTTTTCTGAAATAGCTACATTTTGAGCTTTTCATCCTCGGCATAAGATCCGAGCTCTCCAATGAATACCTTTAAGTGGGTATAAGGATCTCCCAACCCATCATATTTCTCCAAATCGGGAGTCTTAAATTTTTCCAAAGAATGAACCCCGGGGAAGATGTAAAGGTCTGAACATGAAACACTCCCGTGTGATCCAATCCCTTTGATGGACCGACTGGTCTCTTCCATTTGTCGAACTTTCTTCTGAATATCACCGGTGTCTTAATCTTTTTTAAGATGGGTGATTTTAGGGGTTTTGTTGAATTTATCATACTGAGACTCAAGTGCTAGAACTTCTTTGTTCGGACCTTGTGTTCCTCCATGTGCAGAGGATTCTATATGGATGGATATTTGTGGACCCTGAATGGACTTGTGTAGTTCTTTGAGCAGAACAACCAACTCTGTAATTTAATTGCTTAATCCTTCAAACTCCTCTCGAAAGACAGGAGTAGGATTAGACTGGCCAGATGTAGCCATGCTTGGCTATAGGCTTAGTGCCTTTTTCGACTTGGAACGGGTAACAGGACCAATTGCTTCCCTACAAAAAGACTTATATAGTTTAGTCTTAGGGAAATGTGGAAATGTTACATGTTATGTAATGTGTCCATTTTTAGGAGTATTATCCTGCAAAACAGATGTCAGTTATTTAAATGACAAGATAGCATGACAGGGTTTGATAAGATATGGAATACATGTACACATATTCTTTTATACTTTCCATTACATTGAGACTGACATGAAAATAAAATTACAAGTAATTGAAATGGGAAGGTATGAAGAGACTTCCATCCGCATTTGGTTTATCAGAGGCTGACCTATCTTAGGCTACTCTCGCGGATTTTTGGCATGAAGGTTCCCAGATCATCGCAATTTACTCGACGGGAAGTTAATTCGGTCTTTCAACTGGAGCGAATCTGAGTGGTGCCTTTCCTGAGCCTCGTTAGAATTAGTCTACCTACGAGTCCAGTAATCAAACACCGACAGGATAGCCTCCTGGTGGAGGGACCACACAATATACATTCACATACATCGTGTCTCACCATATGGAAATGATGACATATGTAAAGCACTAATATCACAAGCAGATATAGTGCGAAGCACTAAGTGCAGTAAGTAAATGCATTGGTACACATTCATTAAAATGTAAATGCAACATCCACACACAAGCAGATAAAAGTTTTGAAAAGCTTTTAATAGCAGCTTAAGCCCTCTTACTGGATATCCCTAGCAGAGTCGCCACCTATCGACGTCAAAATTTTTATTTGTCCATTTCTGTTCTTGTCTTTTGGTGTTCTCATGTTAGGTGAGATTTGTTTGAAAAAACAAGTTTGAAAAGGTCCGACATGTATATGTCGACGATTTGACTGTAAGAGTCGCCAATTGGTATTTTTAAATGGCTGCACTAACTCAACGTAGAAAAAGTTTGCACAAAGACCTAGAGACACTATTTAACTGATCTGTGAAACCAAGATTTGTTAGGGTCTGGGGGCTTGGTTAAGCGGAGGGAAGGTGTTAGGCACCCCCCGACTTCCATGGTGACACGGTTGCTGCCACTTTTTAATTTAAACTTTTATCTGAATGTGTGTGTGTAGGTCAATATGCAATTATCTGGAAGTAGTGTTATGCCTCGTTTGCACCTATATACAAAGGGTTTGAATTTTGTATAAAAGTTCAATTTTAACAAGATATGGAAGTGATATTTTGTAAAGCAGGTTTTTCAAACTCTTGTGCTCAATAGTAATTGAGGCCTTTGATACTTCAATTTTATTATATGTTCGGCTTGATTACTTTTATTATTTTTGAGATGCGAGGCATCTTTGAGAAAATAAGATACATAGCAGTGTCAAACTCTTTGTGGGCATGAAAGTCATCTAAGGAAATTCAGACACCGTGAATAATTTACAAGCTGTCTGCAGCTGAAAATGTCCATCACGGGAACCGATTCAAGAACCGAATCTAGATTTAGGAACTAAATCTGTGATAACATGATTCCTAGGCTCACATGATGATGCAGTATGTACAAAAGTTGTAAACAGTTATTATATATATATATATATATATATATATATATATATGAACAATCAACTGCCACGAAGTAAACTCCAGGCAGGACGTGAAATGTAAATATATATTAAGATCCCCAACTTTTATGAATAAAGATTAATTTTTCTAGAAATATATTTTTGAATATTATGGTGTGAATTTGATATAATGTTATAGTTCAGGTATTATTTACAATTTTTGCAAAGTAAGTAAGTGGTTATATAATATTCGATTGGTCTGGGAATATTCGTTTTAACAGGGGAATATTAAATGCGATACAATCATTAGTGGACCGCATAACATAAGTATCATTCGTAGTTAGAAAATGATAGAATTATCTTTTATAAAAATAACTACGAAAAGTTTTACCGTTAAAGCTGTTGAACTATCCGGTGGTAAAAGTACAGTAATACGTGTGGTTGCATAGTAGCACACGGAATTGATTATTGATGCTTACGTGAGAAGTCACTCAGTTATACTCAATTATTGCTACTGATAATTCTTGCGATAATATCTTTCATATTATTAATTCAATTATTGTCACATTATCATCTGCATAATATTTATTATTATTAAATCAATAATTGAGACGACAAAGTTATTCATATTATTATTTACAATATTGACAATGTCTAGAAAGTTCGTCAAGAGAGGTTTGGTCACCTAATTGCGGCGCTGATAAGGAGAAATCCTTATCGGAAAGCCCCCTCTTTCCTGGGAATGATCTGGTTGTTAAATATTGTGAGTTATAATATTAATGATGATTAAGTTCGTGTTGATTAAAGATGAAATTAATATTTTCATTATGTTGGGATTATTAGTGTTAGTGAAAATCGACATCTATTTCGATAATAATGGATGTCTGGAGATTATATTGACTAATCGGGTAATTAATCGGATAAATGAGCAATTAATTGCTATTAATTCACATGCTTATAACTATTTGTTCACATATGTGTGCTATTGATTCACATGCATGTACTATTAGGGGAGGTGGTGCAAGATTGATAATAATTGCATGACTAAATTAAAAATTAAAGAAAAGATGAAGGTATTATACTGTAATATTTTGAGCCCCAAAACGTGCAATTATCGAAACTATATTTTCCTATAAATAGAAGCTTATTCTTCCTTCATTCTCACCAATTCACTAAGACTCACAAGGGCAATTATAGAAAGAGAAGCTATAAATAGAGAAGCTTTAGAGAGAAAGTAGAAGAGAAGTCTGCTACCTCACTATTCCAGTATCCAGTCTTCTTCTGAGGTAAGGGATATTATTTTGTTCAGTATTCATAGGAATAATATTTTTGTCCATACTCTGTTGTATTTGAGTAATATTATTTCATCTCGTATTCCTGATTATACCCTCATTTTGTTAAAGTATTGCTTCTATACTCCGTGAAATTAGTAGAATATCCTTAAAATTTGTGCTTCATCTAGTATCATTTCACAAGGATATTTTCTACACATTCTTGTTAAATTTTAAGCTTTTCATGCCGGAGTACTGTCGATGAGTAGTATTCATTTTTACGGGGTACTATTCATAAAGTACTATTCACGGGTACTATTCACAAAGTAGTATTCACGAGTACTATTCACAAAGTACTATTAACGAGGTACTATTTTTGAAGTACTATTCACGGGGTACTATTCACTCAAGCACTATTCACCGAGGGAATTATTCATTACAAAAATTAATTTCTTTGTTGTCCAAATCATTTTTGATATAATATTATTCTTGAATTTTACTCCACAAAGCACTATCATGTTGACAATTTGGACATTATTGAATTCTGGATAAATTAAGTTATAAATCTTTAAAAATTTATCCTTTGCTTTCTTTTAATTGAATTCTTATATCATTGTCATCATCCTCATGCTTATATTGTGATAAAAGTCATATGTGGCTTACGTGCATAGATGTACTATTGATTGGTTTGATTATGACCAGGGATTATTCGGTATAATCATGACCGTAATGTTAAAAATGATGTGGTAAAAATTCTCATTGGCCTGTAGTGCATTGATGGACAGTTGTTGGTATGATTATGATCGGGGATTATTCGGTATAATCATAATCATTGATGATTACATGAATATCCTTGGCCCGTAATGCAGGGATGATTCGATGATGTGGTTTATTTATTAAGCTGAGTCTCAGCGATAAAATTGATGATAAACTTTTTAAATCATAGAAGATAGTAGTTATCATGCTCTACTTGACTCTTCTAATGGATTGCTTGTTCCGCTGCAGTTAAACTTGATGTTTATTATATTTTATCAGTTTAACACTATTGAAGGCTAACGATAATTTATTCTGCATTATCTTAGTCATAATATTTCTTACTGGGCTAGTTGAGCTCACCCTTTGTTTTCATTGTTCTCTTCAGGAAATGAGAATATAGCTGGGACTAGTCGGGGAACGGAGTGACGATCCAGATGTTTGCATTAGAAGTCCTCACTATTCAGTGAAATAACGTGATCATAATTATAATGAGGACTTTATTTGAGTTTGGATACTCTCTACGAGACATTATCCGTGTTGAAACTCTCAGCTACGTTTTATCGTACTGTATAAAAAAAGTTTGTATTTAAATTTTGTATCATGTATTTGGCGACTCAAGATGGGTGATGTATACCTATTTTGGGGGAGTCACAATATATATATATATATATATATATATATATATATATATAAGCGGTAAATGGTCACGAAGTGATCTCCAGGCCTGACAAAAATGTAAATATATATATATAAGCAGTAAATGGCCACTATATATATATAAGCAGTAAATGGCCACGAAGTGATCTCTCTGTGCCTATATATATATATATATATATATATATATATATATATATATATAAGCGGTAAATGGCCACTAAGTGATCTCCAGGCTTGACAAAAATGTAAATATATATATATAAGCAGTAAATGGCCACGAAGTGATCTACAGGCCTGACAGAATATAAATATATATATATATATATATATGTGTGTGTGTGTGTGTGACGCCCCCAAAATAGGTATACATCACCCATCTTGAGTCGCCAAATACATGATACAAAATTCAAATACAACTTAATAATACAACTGTCGTGTAAAATACGACAAAATATAAATCGAGAGTTTTAATACGAATATTATCTTCTAGATAAAGATTCAACTCAAATGGAGTCCTCAATACATTTATTATCACACTATTTCATAGAATAATGAGGACTACTAATGCTATCATATGGATGATCATCCTCCGTCCCCGACTAGTCTCAAATTTACGTTCTCATTTCTCAAGAGAACAATGAAAGCAAAAGGGTGAGCTCAACTAGCCCAAAGAAAAAAAATATTATGACTAAGATAATGCGTATTAATTCATCGTTAGCCTTCAACAATGTTAAACCGATAAAATATAACAAACATCAAGTTTAATCAAGATCGAACAAGCAATCCATTAGAAGAGTCAAGAGAGCATAAAATCTACTATCTTCAATGATTTAAAAGGTTTTTCATCACTTTTATCGCTGAGACTCAGCTTAATAAATAATCCACATCATCGAATCACCCCTGCTCTACGGCCAAGGATATTCTTTAGTATCACGACAACAAATTATTCATGCACTACGGGCCAAGGATATTCGTGTATTCATCAATGGTCATAATCATGCCAACAACTGTCCATCAATGCACTACGGGCCAATGAAGACTTTTACCACATCATTTGTAACATTACGGTCATAATTATACCGAATAATCCCTGGTCATAATCATATCAAGTCCATCGATGCACTACAGGCCACAGATGACTTTCAACATAATATAAACATGAAGATAATGACAATGATATAAGAATTCAGTAAAACAAGTTCAACGATAAATTTTTAAAGATTTATAATTTAATTTATCCAGAATTCAATATTGTCCAAATTGTCAACATGATACTGCTTTGTGGAGTAAATTTCAAGAATGATAATGTATCAAAAATGATTTGGACCGAAAAGAAATCAATTTTTGATATGAATAGTACCGGTGAATAGTACCCGAGTGAATAAGTATTCGTGAATAGTACTTCGTGAATAGTACTACGTGAATAAGATTTTGTGAATAGTACTCGTGAATAGTACCTGTGAATAGTATTTTTGTGAATAGTATCGTATAAATAAATAGTACTCATAGACAGTACTCCGGCATGAAAAACTTAAAATTTAACAAGAATGTGCAAGAAAATATCATTGTGAAGCGATACTAGATAAAGCGCAAATTTCAAGGATATTCTACTAATTTCACAAAATATAGAAGCAATACTTTAACCGAATGATGGTATAATCAGAAATACGAGACGAAATAATATTACTCACATACTACAGAGTATGGAAGAAAATATTATTCCTATGAATACTGAACAAAATAATATCCCTTACACTACAAAAAAATGGGGCTTCAGTAACAATCGATTTTCGTTGCTAAAGGTGCCAAATTTCGTTACTAAAAGTTTTTGGCAACGACTTTACTGTCATTGCGTCTTTCGTTGCGCAATGAGCATTGCTAATTGTTCCATAACGAACGTATTTTTTTTGTTGCCAAAAGTAATACATTTTGCAACGAAATTGGCTTTCGTACAGATACATCGATCCTTTAGCAACAAAATGTATTGTTGCAAAATAATTAAAATGTCGTTGCTAAAAACCTCATTTCGTTGCAAAAGCCTGCTAATTGGCAACGAAATGAACTCTCTTTTTTGCAACCACCATGCATTTTCGTTGCAATTGATACCATTTTGCAACGCCATTTTTCATTGCAGTAAATTATGAAAATTTTTGCCTAAGCTTGCTTTCGTTGCGAAATGTAAACTTTTTAGCAACGATTTTCGTTCTTGATTATATTATTTGGCAGCGACATTATGCTTAGAATCAACAACGAAAATGTTTGATGTCGATTATTTTCAATAGCAACGAAAAGTCGCCGATTAAAGAATTACATTATATGTTGTTGCTTTTATATATGCAACGAAAGTTGATATGATTTGCAACGATAAAAAATATTACATTTTATTTTAGTATTAGCAATAATATCCTCTCAGTTGTTATTAGACTAAATTTTTTGTTACCAAATATTATATTTTTAATGCCATTAGCAACGGAATTTGTTGCTAATTGTATAAAAAATTGCTGTTATATTAAAACTTGTTATATTATTGCCAAATCAAAATTTGACATTCTTTTTGTAAGCCTGACTAGCTCAATGTGCCCATAGCAAATAATGACAAAAATACAAAAAACTAAAATATTATTAACTTACTAAAATCATCCACTACATAATCATTCATTATCTTTACAAATATTTCAAATATTCGGGGCATTTAGTATAATCTGAAAATTTTCTTAGTTTTGGAGACAAGATGTGTTTTAGCCTAATTGCTTTTTAAGTAGCCTGATTCATCAACAAACTTGTGCAACTGGGAAAGAAGCCAACACGACTACTTTGCTGAGGCAACCAGAACAAATCTGGTTCGCGTGAAAGTAGCAATCAGTGCGCCAAGCTGCAATTTATCATTGCACCCAAAACTCAACCTATACCTGCACACACCAAAAACAGTAAAGCAATTAAACCCTTGTGTATCTAAAACCCAATTGAGATGCAGTCCTTCTACCAAGTTTGCGGAAATACATTAGAATCAGAGAATAAACCCAACTACCCACGTCTATATGTCCATCAACATACAAATGAACATCATTTTCTGTTCGTAATAAATAAATATGATTTTTCAAGTTATATCAGGCAAATAATTTGTGCAACAAACTCAATTGATTCAGGGATAGAGCTTTACTGGTTAGTAAATACTAATTGAGTTGAACAGTTTCTTGAGTGCACAATCCTCCAGTACAAGAAAGCCTATCATGCATTCACTAACACCAAACAGTACTAGTTGAAGTCAAGGAGAAGTTACAAAATTCCTACTTATGTGCTTGCTCGGAATATATGTTACAGTGTTGTCATAAAATAAATAAACGTTTATAAGAGGCTGGGTACCTGTACACCTTGCTTGGCTTTTGATTCCAGTAAAGCATCAAGCCGGGAGGATGCATGAGCATGAAAAGGACGTCTTAGATACAGTTTTGGGCAAACCCACCAGCCACAAATGAATATCTGCACGAAACTCTCAATCATCCAAAAACACCATTAAAAAACATCAAATAATCAATGTGCACTGAAATTAATAGCTAACAACGATAAAGCAGCACCTCTGATTTTGCTCCCTCAATTGCCAAAGCAATAGCCTCAAATGCTGCTCGACCATCGACAAACCACTGAGCATGACTACCATCTTCAGTCAAACCCCGTGGAGGAGCATAAGAGCCAAAACGGTAAGGATGACACCAGCCCTCTGGAGGCCAAAGAGCAGCTTCATTAATTGCAGTAACCCATTCTTTAACTTTAGCACTATTCTTAGATCTTAACCTTATGCTCCGGCTCCCACAAGACACCTGTAGTAATTTAAAATTGTCAGAAAATCAAGTTTTAAGTGGGAGCATTATTCATTGGCAATTCGACAGAGAGAGTTCAGCCTGTGAGAAGTTTCCCTTATTTTCTGATAGTTATGTTCATTAATGTAAGAAGAGAAAAAGAAAAATAGAATGTCAACTACACTCTATAAAGGACATAAAAAAAATAGTCTCTGGGCACATATAGACCTAACTTCAACATTAATTACACAAAGTTACCCTCAAATTGGAACCTGCAATTCCTTGACTTAGTATTTACCCCAAGTACTGCCCACTCCTATGCAAAATTTATCACAATAAACCTTTAGTTCCACTCTGTATGGCAAGTACTAGAACTGTAGAATATACATAAATTTTATGAAAAAACCCATTCGCCTGCCTTAACCCTTCATCCACTAGGCCAACCACGATGAAAAGGTAAAGTTGATGTCAAATATCTATCATATTTAAGAATTCTCTTTAGCTACTACTGCTTTCTTCAACTTTTACGCAGTTTTAATGAACAACACTATATTCAGAAACTGGCACTGATTGAGCTCAAAAAAAGCTAGAGGATAACTTCAGATTAGCAATTGCACTGAAACTGACACTGATTGGACAACCAAATGATTTAGCACGATTAGAAATCGCCAAGCCTATCCTGCCCAATCCTAAAATGTCAACTGATGTGCCACTGAACTACAAGAAGGATTAAGAGGGCCCTAACATGAGCACCATAAGTCATGAAAAGATGATCAAAAAAATGGCTGTTCTCCATCAACCCAAAACTTAGTATAAGTGAAGAATCGCGTATAAAACTATTTGTCCAACCTTTTAATAACGCAAACTGAAATAACTTTAAATGTAGTCCACCTAAATCTTCTGCTATATTAAGTTGATAACCACATCAAAATATTTAATTGATTAATAACTCCAAAGGATATCCGTGATTTATTGCTCATGTTCGTTAAATACAAGTAACTTTGTTATGTTTGGTTTTCAAGTCTACTAGAAAACAAAGGAATGAAAAACTCTTGCACATTCTTGAAAATATTTTGAGCAGTTGTTAAAATGGTGAATTCATGTGACAAAACAAATATGAGTATTATAATTTGTGGGCTAAACGCATAAAAAATTTCACACTAGCACAGAAGGGGAAAAAAACCTTTGTAGTCAATTTGAAGTCCCCATTCTTGATCCAGAGCCCACTTCTGACATAGCGATCGCATTCGCAAATCTTTCAGCATAGCCAATACTAGCGAAATCGCCAAGTCAGCAACTTCATCGGTCAAGATATCGAGCGTGTAAGTAACCCTAATCCCCTTTTCTCTGCACCTGACCAAATCGATCTGGTCCAACCCGACACTGTGACTGGCGACGATCTCCAAACTGGGGAGGGAGTCGATCAATTTGGAGTCAGCCTTGAGAAGAATAAATTGCGAATCAGATCAAAAAAAAATAGATCGACCATTGTAATCAAACCTAATTACTTCCATATGAATGAAGAATCAAAAATTAAAATTTAAGCAGATAAAAACGTAATTACCTGAAGCTCGTGGTGACGGTGACTGATAGAACTGTAGAAGCTAAACTCTCCGATCGCAAAGAGCACAAAGCGGCGTTGAAACCCTAGAGATAGGAACAGAGGGGGAGTGAGTTTTTTTAGATAGAGAAGACGCGGATGTGAAGGTGGACTTGAATTACAAATAACAAATCCACATCTATCCGTCTATTTTCTCTAATAATTCTTTCTACCAAACGATTAAATAATGTCCTAACCACCCTAGTTATCGTATGTCAACCATTAATCCATCCGTTAATTAAATTTATTTTTTATTATAGACCCACATAATTTGTTTCTCCCTTCAATATCGACAGTTGGTAAAGTGTCATGCCGGTGCAATTGGATTATGGTCAATAATAATAAAGTCAATGAGTTATGAGTCTATCCTCATAAGTCAGCCCAAAATTAATATTCTATCCATTTTTTAATATAAATCGTTTTAAAATTATACATAATTATTAAAAAAAAATTTGTATAATACTCCCTCCGTCCCAAATTAACTGCTCAGTTTTGACTTTTTAAAGTCAAATTGACTATTTTTAGAATTAATAATTAAACATATATAAATATATTTCTAAAATTATAAAAATTAGGATTGGTAATAAATTGTATATACTTTCTTTTGGTTATAATCTCTTCACCTATATTTTAGCAAAAATAGTAAAAAGATTAATTTTAAAAATGGTCAATTTGACTTTAAAAAGTCAAAACTGAGCAATTAATTTGGGACGGAGAGAGTATTAATTGTCTATATTATTCTTATATTAAAAAAAATATTATTTATTAGGTAAAAAATAATGAATGAACCAACGTTATATATATATATATATATATATATATATATATATATATATATGGGTTCCGATTTTTATTGTCGTTACCGAAACTTTTTTTGTTACAATTGAATAAATGTACTCTCAAAAATTACAAAATAGTCATTATTTTTAATTTCCGTCCAAAAAACGGATGGAATGCTGACTGTGCATATTTTTGCTGACTGTGCATATTTTCGATGCCAAAGATTAATCTTGAAGTCTAATGCAGTGCTCATTTGCTATATTTTGGCCTTATGCTCTTGTATTGTCTTAGAATTTGAGTTTCACTGTTTGTCATATTGAGTTCCCTTTCTTGACATTTTGTATCGATCTGGGAAATGCCCCTAAGTATATGTATCTCTTTTCTTTTATGTACATTTAAATTTAGCAAATAATAAATTAAATAATATGGAACAACTTATAAGTACAATTTATAAATAATTTATTAAATAAATTTTAAATATGACATATTTTAATGACAATATTTATAATAATAATTTGATTAATTTTAAGTGATATCATTATAATATATCACTTTAATTGGAATAAGAATATGAAAAAAGGGACACCATATATGCATTTGGTTTGCGAATTTGAGAAGTTATTGTAAGTTTATGAATTTGATAAGCTATTACAAATGAATCTATGATACACAAACAAAAATACCAATGAAAACGAAAAACTTTAAATATATTCGAATTCGTATTCCTATTTGAAATTTGTATTTGAATAACTTTATATATATATATATATATATATATATATATATATATATATATAAAACCTTATTAACTACATACAATTTAAATTTTAATCTTAAGTAATATTTCATTATTATTATTATTATTATTATTATTATTATTATTATTATTATTATTATTATTATTATTATTATTAGTAGTAGTAGTAGTAGTAGTAGTAGTAGTAGTAGTAGTAGTAGTAGTAGTAGTATTGTTATTGTTATTGTTATTGTTATTGTTATTATTATTATTATTATTATTATTATTATTATTATTATTATTATTATTATTATTATTATTATTATTGTTATTATTATTTTTATTATTATTATTATTATTATTATTATTATTATTATTATTATTATTATTATTATTATTATTATTATTAGTACTACTATTATTATTGTTATTGTTATTATTATTATTATTATTATTATTATTATTATTATTATTATTATTATTATTATTATTATTATTATTATTATTACTACTTCATTGTTCCTGCGTTAGAAAACTCCTCATGTGAACGAATGAATTCCTTCACAAAATTTTTATAATTTTTGGAATTGACACAAAAAGAAAAATAAATAATGGCACTCAAATTCAAGTCTTTTCACGAGTTTGATTTATGTTCTTAAATCTAACAACGGATAAAACCGAATAACTGAATCAGATATAAAAAAATTTAGATTTAAAAAAAAATTACTCATTTTGAACTAATTTACAGTTTGACCTCATTTTATGATTTAAATAAGCAGATCAATAAATTGTATGATCTTATATCTATTTATTGATTTTATCTTTATTTTTAGATATATCATTTATAATTATATAATTTATAATATTATTTTAATAATAAATAAAAACATATTCCTCAACTAACATCGTATAGTTTATTACTAATCTCATTTCAATGAGTAATTAGTAATATCTTTTAAATAGTTGCAATAATTACAATTGTATAATTATAAATTAGATAAATCAATACAAGTATATAACAAGTCAAGATGAGATCTTATCCAAATTAATTTAGTTGGTCATTTCAAAGGTAAATTGGACATCAACTTATAATTTTTAAATATAAAGTACATAATTATAATAATACATGTTCAAATTCAATGAATATAATTATAATTTGATACATATAAATGCATGAATGTCATAATAAAGTAAGAGAAACGTCATAAAAAAATATTAATAATATCACACACACACACACACACACACACACACACACACACACACACACACACACACACACACACACACATATATATATATATATATATATATATATATATATATATATGGGAATCCATCCATGGCAATGAGTTGCCATGGACATCTATATAAGAACCCACTTTTAGACCGTTGATCAACTTATTAGAAGGCTTAGATTGAATGTCATAATTGCCCAGTCGGCACAAGCTTTACCGGCTTTTATTTTAATATATTGCATTGTATGGTCAACTGTTGTCATTTTAATAATTTTAAAACAATTTTTTAATATTAAAATACTCCAAATTTACATTAACACAACTTGTAATCTTAATTAGGATATTTTTTTTTTAAGCATTCTCTATTATATGGGATGACTCAAAGACATTAAAGTTACATTAAAAAATAAAAATAATCTAATTTGCATAAATAAATTTACTGAGAGACTATTTCTCTATTATATGTGAATATGTCTATTTGTCTATTTCATATGTTATAACAGTTTCTAATAAGTTGACATATTTTTTTTATTGTTAATTAGTTAAAAATATATTATTTTGACATATATTTTTTTATTGTTAATTAGTTAAAAATATATTGTTTTCACATATTTTTTTTTATTGTTAATTAGTTAAAAATATATTGTTTTGACATATATTTTTTTTATTGTTAATTAGTTAAAAATATAATGTTTTGACATATTTTTTTATTGTTAATTAGTTAAAAATATATTGTTTTGACATATTTTTTTTATTGTTAATTAGTTAAAATTTATTGTTTTGACATATTTTTTTATTGTTAATTAGTAAAAAAATATATTGTTTTTGACATATTTTTTTTATTGTTAATTAGTTAAAAATATATTGTTTTGACATATATTTTTTTTATTGTTAATTAGTTAAAAATATATTGTTTTGAATATATTTGTTTTTTTTAATTAGTTAAAAATATATTAAGTTGACATATATAATTGTTGCAATTCAAATAGACATATAATAGAGAAATAGACAAATAGACATATAATAGACATATCATCTCTCAGATAGTTTAGTTTTCTGATTCGGATTATTTTTTATTTTTTTAATGCAACTTTAATGTGCTGAATCATCCCATATAATAGAGAAATGCTTTAAAAAAATACCCGGGCGGTAAAAGTTGTGCCGGCTGGAGTATTTTAATATTAAAAAATTGTTTTAAAATTATTAAAATGACGACAGTTGACCATACAAAGGTAATATATTAAAATAAAAATCCAGAAAGCTTTGTGCTTACCGGGCAATTATGGCATTCAATCTAAGCCTTCTAATAAGTTGATCAACGGTCTAAAAGTGGGTTGCTATAACAGTGTCCATGGCAACCGGTTGCCATGGATAGATTCCCTATATATATATATATATAAAATAATCTAAAAAAGGAATTTACAATTGAATTATTTTGGTAAATAAAAAATATATAAGAAAGATAATTCGTGTTATGTGGTAATTGTTGTAAGACCCCGAATTTTATGAAATGAAAGTATTCAATTTTCTTATAAGTATTATTTTATTTCGTAAATGGTTAAATTGATAAAAAGTTTAAAGTTAAGGGTGATATATGAATTTTTTTGCAAAGTAAGCAAGTGGTTATAAAATATTCGTTGCGTCGGGGAATATTCGAATGGTCGGGGAATATTCATTTTAACAGGGAATATTGTACGACACAATCATTGGTGGATCTCACAACGGAAGTATTGTTGTAGTTAGAAAACGACAGAATTATCTTTCTATAAAAATAATTACGTGAGGTGTTACTTATTAAAACCGTTGAACTACCCTTAGTAGTAAAAGTACAAGAATACGGCGTGGTTGCATAGTAGCAATACCAGATTGATTATTGATGCTTATGTGAGAAGTCACTCGCTTATACTCAATTATTGCTAGAGTAATTGATGCATCATATCTCTCATATTATTGATTCAATTATTGTTACAGTATCATCTGCATAATATGTTATATTATTAAATCAATAATTGAGACTGCAAAGTTATTCATATTATTATTTGCAATATTGATAATGTCTAAAAGTTTTGTCAAGGAGAGGTTTGGTCACCTAATTGCGCGCCAATAAGGAGAAATCTTTATCGAAAAACCCCCTCTTTCCTAGGAACGACCTGGTTGTTAAATATTATGAGGTATAATATTAATGATGAATAAATTCGTGTTAATTAAAGATGAAATTGATAGTTCCATTGTGTTGGGATTATTAGTGTTAGTAGAAATCGACATTTATTTTGATAATAATTGATGTCTGGAGGTTATATTGTTCAATTGGGTATTCAGGACACTTTTCGTGTCAGAGTATTATTCACGAATTACTATTCAAGAGTTACTATTTACGAGTTTCTATTCATGAGTTACTATTCACAAGTTACTATTTATGAGTTACTATTCACGAGTTACTATTCATGAGTTACTATTCATGAGTTACTATTCACGAGTTACTATTCACAGGGTACTATTCACCCGTAAGATATATTTCTTTTCGGTCCAAATCATTTTTGGGTACAATATTATTCCATGAGGAGATGTGCTAATTTTTCAGAACCGTTGGTTGAAGATATAATAGTAAATCAATATGGACGCTGGTGGAAAGTTATAATAGTAAATCAGTATGGACCGTTGCTTTAAGTTTTAATAGTAAATCAATATGAATGCTCGTTTAAAAGTAAATCAACTGGACCGTTCATGAATTAGTTACTATTCAACTATTCTCCTATAAATAGAAGCTCATTCCTTCATTATTTCTTACTTAATTCTTTGAAACTCTCTAGAGAGAAACTATAGTGAGAAGAAGAGAAGTATTCTGCTACTTCACTACTCCAAAGATTCAGCTTTTTCTAAGGTAGGAGATATTATTTGTTGTACTCGTAAGGGGTATTCTTTCTTTCGTATTCGTGAAGAGAACTTCTGTTATTCCATTCTTTATTATTTTGTTGGAATAAGTCAGAGCACGCTGGATACCCTATACTTGGTGAAATTCTTCGTTATTCCATTCTTATTATTCTCATTGAATAACTTTTGCTTATGGCAAGACCGCATACATGGTGAAATTCTTCTAATATTTCGTTCTTTACTATTTTGTCGGAATATCCTGTCTGTACGTTTACGCCGGACCTGGTCCCGTTATTTATTATTCTGTTGGAACAACATGTCGGTGCTTTATGCATGACCTGGTTCCGTTATTTATTATTCTGGCGGAATATCCTGTTTGAGCGTTTACGCCGGACTTGATTCCATTATTTATTATTCTGTTGGGAATAACCTGTTTGTGCAGTCTATCGCACGCATGGTGAATCCTTTTGTTATTCCATTCTTTATTATTCTGTTGGAATAACCTGTCTATATGGATTACCATATGCATGGTGAATGATCATTCGTATTCATTCCTTATTAAATTGTGAAAATGATCTGGCTACGTGGATTACCGCATGGCGGGTGAAAATCCATTGCAGTTTCATATATTCTATTATACTCAGTTGGTTAAAGCTTTGACTTCTATACTCCATGAAATTAGTGGAATATCCTTGATATTTGCGCTTCATCCAGTATCTTTTCATGGAAATATTCTTCTGAGCATTCTTGAATTTTACTCCATAAAGCAGTATCATGTTGACAATTTGGACATTATTGAGTTCAGGATAAATTAACTTATAAATCTTTACAACTTATTCTTGAACTTGTTTTATTGAATTATTATGTCATTGTCATAATGAGTTATGTTGGTTATTATGTGAAAACATGAAAGTTTCTTAGAAATCACAAAGGGTTGAAAATCATATTTTGGTAAAAATGGAGTATGAAATTCAATTGACCATATCTCCTATTATATTTTGAATTTTTGAGTGTGGTCAAGTTCTAGAGTTAGATCTATGAGTTTTCTAACTTATCCAAGTGGAATCACTGGAAAAGGTGTTGTAGATTTTCGTGTGGACTGATTTTAGCAAAGGAGTCAAAAACCAAAATTTCCAAAAAGGCTACAGTCCAAAATTTTAAAAGGGCATTTTCGGCCACTTAAATTGTGAGAAAAATTCTGGCCTTTTGGGACATGAAAATATATGGTATAAAGTACCTCCTGTCCAAAAATGAACTCATTCCGACTTAAAATGAGCAAGTTATGACTATTTCAATATTTAGGTTTTTTCGACGAAAAACGTTATAACCGGAGTTCTATAACTCCGATGACCATGAAATTTAAATTGGAAGCTCATGTTAACATGTATAAGATTGTGTCAAGATTTAGGAATTTCTGGAGTTAAACTTGAGGTAGCTAATTTCTTAAGGAATTAATTATAAAATGATTTTTGAAAAATAGTAAATGAATTTTAAAAATTTCGAGAAAAATATATGTTCAATATGGGACTATATTCTGCCTAATCCCAGAAAAGAATAATTTTTGGGACTGATTTGGTATTTTTCATGAAAATAGTTTAGTTACAAACATATGAGTTAAATATGTTATGTGAAGTTAAAGAATTGGTAAATAGGATTTTAGGGCTTGAAAATCATATATAAGGTATATGAAGATTTTTGATAAGGGATTTAATCATTGGTGATGAAATCTTATGAGTATGGCATTTTTGAATGATTAAATGCATTATTTGGTAAAGTGTAAGCAATTAAAATAAATTGTTTATAAGTTTAAGAAGTGATTAAAATATTGTTATAATATTAACAATATTAGATTATGAGTTTATTAAGTGATTGATAATATTTGGATAAATTAAAGTCTTTAATATTTATCCTTGTTTTCGTTTGATTAATGCTTATATTATTGTCATCATCCTCATGCTTATATTATGTTGAAAGTCATCTTTAGCTTACGTGCATAGATGGACTTGATATGATTATGACCAGGAATTATTCGGTATAATCATGACCGTAATGTGACGAATGATGTGGTAAAAGTCCTCATTGGCTTTCAGTAGTGCATTGATGGGATGATTATTGGTATGATTATAACCGTGGATTATTCAGATAATAATGACTATTGATGATTACATGAATATCCTTGGCCGTAGTGCGTGGATGATTCGATGATGTGGATTATTTATTGTCGAGTCTCAAATGATAAAATATCGAGTATACACTTTAATTCGTAAAAGATAGTAGATATCATGCTCTACTTGACTCTTCTATAATACAGTTGTATGTCTTTGGCCTGTAGTGCAAAGATGAATTGTTAATGAATATCTTTGGTCGTAGTGCAAAGATGAATTTATTAGTATGATTATGAACAAGAATTGTGATTTAGTATAACCATGATTTTTGATGTTTGGTGAAGATAGGTGATGAAAATTATCTTCATTCACCGGGTGCTAAGAGGAATTTAGAATCACAATTATGATTATGAAGTTATTCATATGATTGTGTGGACGTGGAATTGTTGATTGATGTTACAGGGAATAAACATTATTGGTGGATTTTTAACATGAAGAAGATAATAGATCGATGATCTATTTGACTCTTCTAATGGATTGCTTCGTTCACCGCAACTATGGTTGAAAAGTTTTATCATCTACCATATGTTCTAAATCTCGATTTATTATTGATGAAAGCTATTGATAATTTAATTATCTTTAGTCATGATATTCTTTCTTCGGTTTGGTTGTGCTCACCCTTTTTGCTTCACAATTCCTTTTCGTGTAATAAAAGTGTAATTTGGGTCGAGCTGGGTATTAAGAGGATTAGAACGGTGGTCTATAGCTGTTGAGGTTCTCCCTAAATAGTATGGAAATAATTTTGTTGAGAACTTTAGATAAGTTTATCGTATTGTATACGTCATTGATAAGTAGGATTTACACCTACTTATGGAGTACCAATTCATGCGAACTATGCCCATCTCAAGTACATTTTAGTGGGTTTTAGCTGCATTTCATGATAATTTGCATTTTGCATACTTAAAACTCCTTTTGGTGAATAAGTGCAGGAATCGGCCTATTTTGGTGGTGTTATTGAGCACAAGCCTAATGGATGCTTGAGACGAGGCAAAAGATGGGATATGCATGGCATGAAGATTCAATGGAGCAAGGAGATGAAGCATGACGGAACAAGTAGTGCTTAGCAATTAGAAGAGTATGATAGAACCGTAACAAGAACCGGGATCTCGCAGATTAGAAGCCATGGGTCGCTATGGCAACAGAATAGCTAGCCTCGAGAGCGCTGGCTACCGCGATTATTACCCAAATGACCTTGGAACCCACCGCAAGTTGTGGTGGCGCGAGAAGGACAAGTTTAGGGAGGCATACCATGCCGTATGACCATTTAAACATACAAACTTATTACAAGTCTCGCGCATGAAAGCATATCAGCCGGGAGGATGCATGCCTGCGAGGCCTCTAAATCTTGACTTGTCTTATTTTATTTCCAAACTTTAAGGGTTGTAATTAATTTAAAACGATTCTGACCGTGTCGTGGGTATCACTTGACATTTTATTAAGTTTTTCACGTATCTTTCTTTGGGAATTAGGGTTTTACTCTCAGAGAGATTCCAAACATGAAGGAGGCCACAACTCAACTTTTCTACTTCTTCTTGGGATTTTCTACCGAGTGGATTATTAATACTCGCTTTATTGGATTCTTATGAGGATCTGAATATTGATTTATATTCAGTAATTGGGTTTGATAGTTTTATCTTTCATCTTTTAATTGTCATTTATTGACTATGTTTAGATTTGATCCCATAATGGCTTTTGGTTCAGTCATGAACTAAACTCCATTATGAGATTCTAACGAATTTTAATATGTAGTTTGATTGCATGCTTAAATACTGGTTTGTTTTGCATATCATATGGGATGTCTGTCATGATTGTTTTGCATGTATGAATGCTTGATCATCATTCGTTTCAGTATTTGCATGGAATTGACAATGAACATGCAAATATGGACTGTAATCATGATAGTATACGTAGATAGGGCTGTGTGATATGGTTTATGTATTTCATGAACTAAATAGACATATATTGTTTCACCGTATAAGTTAGAATAAGGGCTTGAACTTAAAATCAATATAGTTGCAATTTCACATAGACATATAGTGATTTTGGTTATATTGGTAATTACATAGAGTCTATCATCTGTGGATGCTGTGTAAGTAGGTCTTAGTGCATTGAAAAATGTCTAATACTCTTTTAGTGCTCTTGGCTACTTTCTTGTGATATGTGAACAAGTCATGCATGATAGTGGCGATTAAATGAAGTATTAAAAGAAGTTAGGATCCCATTAGTTCCAATATCATTTATTCTATCGTTATTATTGTTTTAGTTGTTATTTGCAATTCAAGAACAAACCAAGTTTTGTCATTAGTTTGAGCATATAAATATAGTGAATTAATTAATGAATAGTAGTTTAAGTTAAACAACTTTCTCTGTGGGATCGATACTTTACTTGCTCTGTATTACTTGTTAACGCATATATGCTTGCATGAGTTAGAGCTCTTTTGTTAAGACTAAAAAAAGAGGCAACAATCATTTGATATTTAATTTTGGTCAACCAAATAGGGTGAGGTGAACCTAACTTTGGAAGGGTGTTTTGTCACTATTATACAAGATGTCTAATGACATACAACCTCGTGTTATCATAAGACATGGTTGTGCACATCCAATTGCTGAGTATATCTACGAGCACTACTTATATGATCTTGGAGTTTATTTGAAATATAATTTTCACTTGGAGACAACGGAGATAGTTATATGTCAGGAGAAGACTCACCATTGGAAATAAGATTATAGTAATCTTCTTGTTTTTCTTTGGGGACTTTTGGGTCAACCAAGGATAATTCTGTGGACATATGATATCTATCATAACCTAGACGCATGGCCTCCCATGTACGAAGGTTTCCTTGAGCACTTCCCAAAGATTTTAATTTTTAAAACAGTTTTTGACCATACTTTTATGTAAAATACCATTGTAAGGTTGTGGTCGAGGCACCATGAGAGTTATATACATTTGTATTAAAACTTACAGCTTATCTGTTGTCGTGCTCTGCACGACAGTTCAACAGTTGTATAAATGAAGTTTGTATTTGATTTTTATAGTGTGATATCTGGCGATTCAAGATGGGTAATGTATACCTATTTTGGGGGTGTCACAATTGTCATGTAATGAATTTTGTGTTATATATATATAATGAAGTAAATAAAAGATAGGAAATTTTTAAGAGATGTTAACTTATATTAGTTAATTATTTTATAAGAAAAATATTATATATATATATATATATATAATGAAGTAAATGAAAGATTTGTTTAGTATTTTATTTATTTTGATAAGAAATTTTAAAAAGAATATGTATATACACATACGTATATATATCATATGGACTAATGACGTGATTTAATATTGAACTTTATCTCAAAAAATATGTTGATGCACAGATTCGATCCCAAGACCTATAATTTGGAATATTGATCCAATGACCACTCAAGCACCTGGGCCTAGTTGCTATTATTTTGCAAGGATTATTATTATTATTATTATTATTATTATTATTATTATTATTATTATTATTATTATTATTGTTATTATTATTATTGTTATTATTATTATTAGTACTATTATTATTATAACTGTTATTATTATTATTATTATTATTATTATTATTATTATTAGTACTACTATTATTATTATTATTATTATTATTATTATTATTATTATTATTAGTATTTTAATATGTTATACAACTATGGTAAAATTTTAGTATTTTGATATGTTATATAACTATGGTAAAATTTTAGTATTTGAGTAAAATTTTAGTATTTTAGTATTTGAATTTTAGTATTTTGATTAAATGATGTAAATATGATAATATGTTATGATGTAAATGATGTAAATATGTTATGATTTTAGTATTTTAATGATGTAATTTGAATTTTTGTTCTTTTGATTAATTAACAAAATAATTTGAATTTTAGTATTTTAGTTTTTTTTGAATTTTATTATTTTTGAATTTGATTTTTTTTAGTATTTTAGTATTTATTTAATTAGTATTTTTAGTATTTGATGTAAATATGTTATTAGTATTTTAGTATTCTAGTGTCGGGTAACTGACTTTATAATAAGCTTAGTTGGTTTGAGCATTTGTTTAAAGAGAATGGGAGGTCTAGAGTTCATTTCTCAAGGAGAGCATTATTTTATTTTATTTTTTAAAAAGCCCACGGGTTGGGCCAGACTTTTTCATTATTAGTACTATTATAATTATTGTAATAATTATTATTATAATTATAATAATAATAATAATAATTAATAATTAATAATAGTAATAGAAATAATAATAGTAATTATAATAATGATTAATAATAACAATAATAATAATAGTAGTAGTAGTTATAGTAATAGTAATAGTAATAATAATTATAATTAATACTAACTATTATAATTATAATAATAATAATAATAATAATAATAATAATAATTATTATTATTATTATTATTATAGTAATAATAATAACAACAATAATAATAATAATAATAATAAAATAATAATAATAACAACAACAACAACAACAATAATAATAATAATAATAGAAATTATAATAATTATAATTATTATAATAATTATTCTAATAATAAATATTAATAATGATAGTAATAATAATAATAATAATAATAGTAATAATAATAATAGTAAATATAATAATAATTATAATAATAGTAATAGTAATAGTAATAATAAAAAAAATATAGCACATGAAGCATGAAAAAATTTAATAATGACTTATAAGTAAAAAAAATTAAAATTTAAGTTATTGTCAAACACTAAATAATAACAAATGACTTATAACTTAGTTTAACCAACTTATAAGTCATTGTCAAACACCCTCTAATACAAGATATAAAGAGAAATTAATATTTGATTATAAAAAAAATTACAAGTCAAGAAAAAGGAGAATTTGAAAAATGGGAGTTAAAAAAAATTTACACACCATTGGTGCAACTTTATTATTATTGTTATTGTTATTATTATTAATTTTTTATTAGTACTATTATTATTATTATTATTATTATTATTATTATTATTATTATTATTATTATTATTATTATTATTATTGTAGTATATAACTTCTTGAGATTATATTAATGATATGTAGTGAAGGAGAAGAAAGAAATATATGGGGGAAATCTCATGTTTTGATATAAATATTAATCCTTGCAAGATATTAACAGATAACTTGTGTTGCTTCAAATACTAAAAATGACCAAAGTTCCAAATGATAGGTCATGTGTTAGAATATGTTTCAGATTTGGATATAATTTTAAATAATAAATATGAATATTTTTTGACAATTCTCCAGAATCTAGAATATGGTCTTACAAAAACATGTTTATTGGGATTATCTTAATTTAAGGCAACATTTTAATAGTCGTTGCAAAAAGTTGTATAAGATGTGCAATCTAAAATAAAATTATTGCCAATGAATGTGGTCCATATTAGGTAACGAAATATAGCAACAAAATTTTTTTTTTGTTACTTACGATGAGAGAAATCAAGTGGTTAGAAATTTTGCAACTAATTTCTAAACGAATTTTGTTTTCAAATTTTGCAACGACTTATGAATTTCGTTGCAAAAAGTGAAAGCCTGACACAATCTGCAACGAAGGACAAGTTTCGTTGCTAAACATACACTTTTAGCAACGACTTATAAAGCTGTTGCTTGAAAAATTGTTGCTAAAGCCCCATTTTTAGCAACAAAAAAAACTTTCGTTGCCCACGATGACGGGAAATCAAGTGACCGAAAATTTTGCAACAAATTTCTAACGAGATTTTTTCCCGCCAATGAATTAGCAACGAAATTTTGCAACGACATATGAATTTTGTTGCAAAAAGTGAAAGCCTGACACAATCTGCAATGATGGACAAATTTCGTTGCTAAACATATACTTTTAGGAACGACTTATAAAGTCGTTGCCCGAAAAATCGTTGCTAAAGGCCCATTTTTTTTGTAGTGTTACAACTATTGAACGAAAATAATATTCCAACGAATATTGAACGAAGATAATATTCCTACGAATATTGAACGAAAATAATATTCATACGAATACGAAAAATAATATCTCTTCAGAATATGAAATAAATAATACCCCTTACCTCAGAAGAAGACTGGATACTAGAATAGTGAGGTAGCAGACTTCTCTTCTACTTTCTCTCTAAAGCTTCTCTCTCTATAAATGCTCTTATGAGTCTTGGTGAATTGGTGAGAATGAAAGAAGAATGAGCTTCTATTTATAGGAAAATATATTTTTGATAATTGCACGTTTTGGGGCTCAAAATATTACAGTATAATACCTTCATCTTTTTCTTCATTTTTAATTTAGTCCTGCAAGTATTATCAAACTTGTACCACCTCCCCTAATAGTACATCTTGTGAATCAATAGTACAATCATGTGAATCAATAGTACAATCATGTGAAAAAAATAATTACAGTATAGTACATTCATCTATACCTCAATATTTAATTTAGTCATTCAAGTATTATCAATCTTGCACCATCTCCCCTAATAGTACATGCATGTGAATCAATAGTACACACATGTGAACAAATAGTTATAAGCATGTGAATTAATAGCAATTAATTGCTCATTTATCCGATTAATTATCTGATTGGTCAATATAACCTCCAGACATCCATTATTATCGAAATAGATGTCGATTTCCACTAACACTAATAATCCCAATATAATGGAAATATCAATTTCATCTTTAATTAACACGAACTTATTCATAATTAATATTATAACTCACAATATTTAACAACCAGGTCGTTCCCAGGAAAGAGGGGGCTTTTCAATAAGGATTTCTCCTTATTGGCGCGCAATTAGGTGACCAAACCTCTCCTTGACAAAACTTCTAGACATTGTCAATATTGAAAATAATAATATGAATAACTTTGTCGTCTCAATTATTGATTTAATAATATAAAATATTATGCAGGTGATACTGTGACAATTATTGAATCAATAATATGAAAGATATTATGCAGCAATTACTGTAGCAATAATTGAGTATAATTGAGTGACTTCTCACGTAAGCATCAATAATCAATACCGTGTGCTACTATGCAACCATGCGTATTACTGTACTTTTACCAATGGGTAGTTCAACAGTTTAATGGTAAAACTTTCGCCGTTATTTTTATAAAAATATAATTCTGTCGTTTTCTAACTACGACAATACTTTCGTTATGGGGTCCACCAATGATTGTGTCGTCGTACGAATATTCCCTATTAAAATGAATATTCCTCGACCAATTAAATATTATATAACCACTTTCTTACCTTGCAAAATTTATAAATAATACCCATAACTATAACATTATATCAAATCCACACCATAATATTCAAAAATATATTTCGAGAAAAATTAATCTTTATTCATAAAAGTTGGGATCTTACAACCTCCCCTTCTTATGAAATTTCATCCTCGAAATTAGGGTGTGTACCTGGTATGTCGAAGAGGTGAGGATACCTTAACTTCATTTCAGATTCTAACTCCCAGGTCATTTCCTCAACATCGTGGTTTCTCCACAAAACTTTGACTTGAGGTATAACCTTGGAGCGTAGAATATGATCCTTCTTATCCAAGATTTTAACAAGTACCTCCTTATACGTTAAATCTTCCGCTATCTTGTCCGGTTCTAATTCAATAATGTGGTTCGGGTCTTTCACATATTTACGTAACATAGATACGTGAAAAATATTATGAACACGAGACATACTTGGCGGTAAGGCGAGTCTATATGCCACAGTTCCTACTCGATCGAAGATTAAAAATGGGCCAATGAATCGATGATTGAGCTTTCCTCTCTTTCTAAATCTTGTAACTCCTTTCCATGGAGCAACATGTAACAACACATGATCTCCAATATTGAATTCCACGTCATTTCGATGAAGATCAGCATAACTCTTTTGTCGATCTTGTGAGGTTTTTATATGTTGTTGAATCATTTGAATCTTTTCCGTAGTCATACGTACCAACTCCGGTCCCAACAACGTTGCTTCACCCACCTCATCCCAGCATACTGGAGAACGACACTTTCTTCCATACAACGCCTCAAATGGAGCCATGCCAATACTTGATTGATAAATGTTGTTGTAGGAAAACTCCACCAATGGTAAGAACTTGTCCCAACTTCCTCTGAAGTCAAGGACACGGAGTCTTAATAAATCTTCAAGAGTTTGAATAGTCCTCTCCGACTGCCTGTCCATTAGAGGATGATATGCCGAACTAAATCGTAAATTCGTGCCCATAGCTTTTAACAAACTAACCCAAAATCGTGAAGTGAATCTTAGGTCTCGATTAGAAACTATGGATACTGGCATACCATGCAATCTTACAATCTCGTTTATGTACATACAAGCAAGACGTTCAAGTGTATAAGTTTCTTGTATCGGTAAGAAATGAACAGATTTGATCAATCTTTCAATAATGACCCAAATCGCATCTATGCCTTGAGAAACCTTTAAAAGACCAATAACGAAATCCATGGTAATGTGCTCCCACTTCCATTCTGGAATTTCAAGTGGTTGCAATGGACCTTTTGGCACTTGATGCTCTACCTTGACTCGTTGACAAGTTAGACACCTTGAGCTAAACCCCGTTATCTTTCTCTTCATATTGCTCCACCAAAATGTATGTCGAAGATCATGATACATTTTGGTACTCCCAGGATGGATTGCAAATGGTGTGTTGTGCACCTCCATCATTATTTTATACTTTAAGTCAGAATCGTTAGGAACACAAAGTCTGGAGTTGATTCGAAGTATTTCTTCTTCATCGATTCGTGCTTCCGAAATAGCACCTTCTTGTACTTTCTTCCTCATATGCATCAGCTCTAGGTCTGTAGCTTGAGCAGCTTTAACTTTATCGATTAAAGTCGGTTCTACTCGTATATTTGCCATCATCACATGGGTCCCTGGAGTCTTTAACTCTATCTCCATCCTTTGTAAGTCATACAAAATGGGCCTTTGCGTTGACAATATCACACTCGTACCCGCATATGATCTTCTACTCAATGTGTCAGCAACTACGTTCATTTTTCCAAGATGGTATTGAATGGCATGATCGTAATCTTTCAATAGCTCAAGCCATCATCATTGCCGCATATTGAGTTCTTCTTGAGTGAAGAAATATTTAAGGCTTTTATGATCAGTATAGATCTCCACCTTCTCTCCATACAGGTAATGCCTCCAAATCTTATGCGCAAAAACGACAGCTGCCAACTCTAGATCATGAGTAGGATAATTCCTCTCATATTCCTCGAGTTATCGTGAGGCATAGGCTATGACTTTCCCATGTTGCTTGAAAACACATCATAACCCTTTGCCTGAAGCATCACTGTAGATGAAAAATCCTCCGAAATTTAGATGGTATTGTCGTCGAGCAGTCTTTGAAATGAGTCTCCTCTTTAGTTCTTGAAAACTCTTCTCATATTCCTCGTTCCAACCAAATTTTATATCTTTCCGAGTCAGCTGAGTTAATTGAGTAGTGATTCGAGAAAACCCTTGTACGAATCTCCGATAATAATCAGCTAAGCCGAGAAAGCTACGTACTTTGATCACTGACTTTGGTTGCTCCCAGCTTTGAATTGCTTCAATCTTTGCCGGGTCAACAGATATTCCATGATTTGATATCACGTGCCCAAGGAATGCTACATTCTCAAGCCAGAACTCGCATTTCTTCAACTTGGCATATAACTTGTTTTCATGAAGCTTTTGGAGTATCAGCCCCAAGTGTTGCTCGTGATCTTCACGGCTTTTGGAATATATGAGGATGTCATCAATAAAGACGACCACAAAGTAATCCAAATATTCCTCGAATACTCGGTTCATCATATCCATGAAGGCAACATGAGCATTAATCAATCCAAAAGACATGATTAGGAATTCGTAATGTCCGTACCTAGTTCTGAAAGCAGTCTTTGGAATGTCATCAGTTTTAATCTTCAACTGATGATATCTAGAAGGAAGATCGATCTTTAAAAAGAATTTGGCGCCTTGCAACTGGTCAAACAGGTCATCAATGCGAGGCAATGGGTACCTATTTTTGATGGTGACATGATTCAACTCCCGATAATCAATACAAAGTCTCATACTTCCATCTTTCTTCTTCACGAATAGAGCAGGAGCACCCCAAGGAGACGTACTAGGTCGAATGAAACCGATGTCTAACAATTCATGCAGTTAGGTTTTTAATTCCTGAAGTTCAATAGGAGCCATTCAATATGGGGCTTTGGAAATGGGTTTTGTACCGGGTTCAAGGTCGATACCAAACTTGATTTCATGCTCCGGGGGTAGGCCATGAAGTTCTTCGGGGAATATGTCAGGAAATTTATTAACAATAGAAATATCATTCAAAATTGACGTATTTTTGTTTAAATCCGTGACATGAGCTAAGAAAGCTTGACATCCATTTTTCAATAAACGAATAGCTTTATGGCTTGAGATGACAGTGATTGATTTTAATGCTTTGGATGCTTGAATTCGTATAATAGGCTGGTTAGGAATATGAAAGCTAACAATCTTACAAAAATAATCAGTTTTTGCATGATGAGTAGTTAACCAATCAATCCCTAGAATTACATTAAATGCAAGTATTTTCAATGAAATAAGATCGACAGGTAATTTGAGGGTACCGATTTGAACCAAACAAGACTTATAAACAGTGGATATGATGAAGGTTTCTCCCAACGGAGTTTCAAAAGATAAGTCAAAGTCTAATTTCTCCGGAGTCAAATTTAAACGTTGAGCGTAAGTAGGAGAAATAAAAGAATGGGTAGAAATGGTATCAAATAAGATATATACTTCGCTAGAGTTTATGATAAGCTTACCCGTGATGAAATCGTTCGGGTTCCTTACTTTCTGGGAGGTCACAACAAACGCTCTCCCTTGAACTACTGGTTTTGACTTGTCTGGGACGACATTTGGTGTCACCGTTCCAACTGGACTTGGCTTCCCAGTACGACAAAATATAGCTAGGTGACCTTCTCTTCCATAATTGTTACACTTTTTGGACTGCTGCACACAGTTTGGACCGATGTGTCCCTCCCCTCCGTATTTGAAGCGTATGATAGGTGGTCGTTCTCCTTCCTTAACAACGGGTGCTGGTGATGACGTCTTTCTATCATTGTTGAATCTCCTCTTCTTGAAATGTCCACTTTTATTGTCTTGGCAATGATTACCACCGAAGTGGTTACCATTTTTGGCATGTTGATTCCCTCCACGTTAGTTGTCACCGCTTCGATGATTGTTACCACTGGTATTATCATTTTGCCAGCTGTTTTCTCTCAGTTGGGTTGACTCATTATCGCGCTCCAATAACTGAGCCCTATTTACAACATCTGAATACAAACACAGTTTATGAGAAATTAAGTATTGATGTATCTCGGGTTTTAAACCTCTTAGAAACATTCGCATCATTCTCTCCTCATTATCAACCAAGTGGGACGCAAACCGGGACAACTCGACAAACTTAGCTTCGTACTGTGACACGGTCATATTGTTCTGCTCCAGCTTGATGAACTCTACCTCCTTCATGTGACGAATACTTTCGGGAAAGTACTTTGTTAGTTCCTAATTGGCACAATAGTTATCTAGAAGGGGGGGGGGGGGGGGGTTGAATAGATATTTAAAAAATCTTTTCGGTTTAAACTTGTTCTTTAAAGATGATTAAAACTTAGCGGAATTTATGTTTGTTTTAATCTTCTTTACAAAGCAGTGGAGTTTTGAGAGTGAGGCAGTTATAAAAGTTATGGCAGATATAGCAGTTATAGTATGAATGTAAAAGACACAGTCGTTTTTAAGTGGTTCAGAGCACTTAAAGCTCCTAGTCCACTCTTCTACTCAACGCAGTAGGATATCCACTAAGGATGTCTTTTACAACCACCGAATCACACTGATTCCTTCTAGACCCAAAGTGATCCAGGAACTTCTTCGTTCACTCTTGAACTCTTCAAGTCCAAAGCAGACTTGGCTCTCTTACGATTCACTTAGAACTCTTCAAGTCCAGTCCAGACTTGGTACTCTTCTTGAGTTGATTGATAGATGTTGAGTTCTTGATGGTTGCTACTCAGTTGGTGTTTAAGCACTTGTTCGAAAGAACTGAGTAGCTGAGCAAACTTTTCAAATTCTCAGATCGTAGAGTTGAGCTTGAGAGCTATTCACGTTGTTTGTTCAATGCTTGCTTTAATTTCTCTCTCATCTATCTGATTTGCATATATGTGATCTTGAAAACTATCTGTTGGATCCATCTGTTGAAGCATTAAATGCATTTGACTTTTCTGATCTTTGATGGAGACATTTCTGCACATCTGCTGAAACTGCATTCTAGCCCACTGACACAGCAAACTGCTTTCTCACCTAACACCTGAAAAGGTATTTTTCCCCCTTACCAATGGTACTTTCATTAGCTTCTTCAATACGCTTCTTTGTTGCATACTAAGGATATTTCATATTACTTTGGGACTGATGAGTACTGCAACGTCTAGAATCCATTCCTCATATGTTGGAATATGTCTTCACACATATCATGAGGCTCGACATTTTCTGACATAAGACAGATGATGCTCGACAATTTATATCGTGATACTCTACGATTCAGATCGTAGTGACTTGTCGCCTTGGTGCTTGATTTGATGATATCAGCTGAGAGCACTACGATTTCTCTTAAACCTTTGCACACTACGATCTTTGCTTGCTAGGTTCTAACTCTACATTTTCGAGAGCACACTACGATCGTTGACTTGTAAACTCTACGTTTCCTTCAGCATGCTACTATCGTTGAGTTGGCTCGATAAATGTTAGGACCACTCTATAATTTCCGAAGAAGTCCTTTAAGGCATGCACACTATGATCTTTGAACTCTACGTTTCTGCCTTGACTTCTGCAATGTTGATTAGATGATACACTACGATTTCTTTGAAGCTTATCTATTACATTTCAAGATCAACCTAACAGCTTTGATCTTTCTATCTATACATTCTATTACATAATGATACACGTTAAAGATCTTAGATCAACCTAACAAATTTGATCTTA
This sequence comes from Panax ginseng, assembly GCA_020205605.1. NCBI lineage: Eukaryota > Viridiplantae > Streptophyta > Magnoliopsida > Apiales > Araliaceae > Panax > Panax ginseng. The sequence continues at coordinate 107,958,968 of CM035136.1, forward strand.
TCACTAAGTCATTGTACATATCTTACTTGAAGGACTTTACAAATAATCATGAGCATATACATTAAAACATCAAATCATAATATGCATTCTCCCAACAATCTCCCCCTATTTGATGTTGACATAACCAAGGAGATTTGTTGTCATGATTATTAATGTCTGTATGCATTTGCAGGAAATTTAAACATGACTTAGTATTTCAGTGAGCAGCTGAAATTTCTAGAGAATAAGCATGAATTTATTGATGTTCAAGAAATATTGCAGTTTAGCTTTACATCAATAAGAATTTAAAGTTTCAACTTATCTCTATTTCTTTGACCTTTTCCTTAGAGGATTGACATACTCCTCAAACCCTTCTTTTCCTCGCTAGCTTCATCTCTTACGCTAACTCTTCCGGCTCAATTTCAACTTACTTATCGGGTTGTGATCATGCCTATTCATGAATTTGGATCTCCACTTGGCATTCTTAGGCTGTGGTGGTCATATTTGGTGAGTGATAGTTGGCCCTTGATTTCTTAAAATTTGAGCCATCAAGACTTCATTGATCGATCGTTGAGGACCGATTGCTTGATCGTCTTGATCTGTTGGTGGGGCTGTCTTGCAGGAGGGCTTCGTGAAAATTGTCCTCTTCCCTTTCTTGGTTTCCTTGACCTCCTCCTCTGCCTCCGCCTCGATCTCCTGTGCTCCTTGAACTCCTTTCCTTTATTCTCCCCTTTATGTCAAGATCAAGGGTTCGAATGTCTGCAGAAATTTGATTCACTCCTTGGACAAGCTCATTCAGTTGGCTTTGTGTCTGAGCAATGTCCTCTCGACTTTCCTTGATCTGTGAGAACAATATCATTCTGTCGTTCCTGATTGACATAAGATTTCTGGAATTCTTGGACTGAAGCTTTCAAGTTGATGATGTTCTCCAGCATAAGTTTATTTTGAACTTCTTGATTTTTTTGCGTTTCAATAACATCCTCTCTTTGCTTGGTGGCTATCTGGTAGTGAATCTCATCTCTGTCCTTCATGCTCTTAAGAATTTCTTGAATAATTTCCCTCAGCTTCTTTGTAAGCTCAGCGTTCATAGTGCCAGGAAAATTATTTCAATTTTGTGATCATTTGATTCAAATAGGATATGAATGAGGTCGGAGTGAGATTCCAGGCTTTCTTCTATGTTTTTGACCATGTTCTTGGATGCTTCCTTCAAGTCATCCTTTATGGGCAGATTTTGGAGAGTATCATTGGTTTGAGGATTGTTGAATGGAGGGGTTGGTTTTTGGGATTTATCTTGCAATGAGTAGAGAGCAAAATCAAAACTAAAATAGTCATTGGAGGAGGAGGATGGTATGTCTGATGGAGGGGCCTGAGTGTCGATGTCTGGAATATGTGGCTCTATGATTTCAATTTGGGACTCTACGATGGGGCTAATCGTAGAGGTGGTGGTTTGTGGGAACAAGGTGAGGTCGACTGCATTTGGTTCCTCAGTTACAGAATTTTGGGATTCTGCAACTGGAAATTGATTTACTGGATTAAGAATCACTTCCAACCATCGAGGGAATTCATAGAATTGACTAAATGAGGATGATGACAAGTGATTAATTCTGAATTGGGTAGGGATAGACAGTACCTCAAGTTTATCCTTTGAGGAAGAGTTGTTGGTAGTCAACTTCTTGGGAAAGTTGAATCTCCCTGGGAATCCATGAGCCAACACTGAGATGGCTGGATACTCTTTGAAACTCTAGATCATGTGATCCCAAGAGTTTAGGATTTGGGCTTAATGGTATAGCATCATGGGTAGGTATGAGAACATCTGATTAAAAAGATAGCTTGTATACCCATCTCTGCCCACACCAGTGATCTGAAGGTCATCATCATCTTCTTCCTCTTCTCTTTCTTCGTTGGAGGACTCCATTATCTCAATGGGCTCTTGATGATCTGGCACTAGTTCTTCTTCATTTATGGTAGGGACCTCTCCTTCTGTCATAGAGATATCCTGAGGTTCCCCCTCAACTTGATCATCTTCTTGTAAGCTCAAAAACTCCCCCTCAATTGGAGCATCTTCTTGAGTTTCAGGCATCTCCCCCTCAGCTGGTGTATTCTCTATCATGAGAATTTTAGGGATCTCCCCCTCAGCTGGAGCATTGTCCTATTGACTTGCTCTTGATAGTTCCTTCTTGGCAACCATAGTCTTTGCTTCCTTCTTGAGCACTTTTTCATTTTCAAGAATGTAATTCTTAACCAGCTTTCTCCTTGATTGGCTAGGCTTAGCCACAACTGCAGGACTTTCTTGATTCTCAGTTTTATCCTGTTCAACAGCTACTATGCTTGAAGTAGCTACCTCCTTGCCTATCATGCTTGGTCTGGTCTCTACGAACAGTAGAGACTCTACGATTGAGGTGACTGATGGCCTTTTGGACTTATGACCAACTTTATTCTTCTTCAGGATCTGGGATATGGTAGCCTGATCCTCACCTGCTTCATCTTGTTGCTGCTTTCTTCTTAGCATCCTCAGAGTCTCTATATCAGAGGACTCTAAAGGTATATCAGTGGTAGATCCTTGAGGCTCTTCTACCAGTCTAGCCCTTAACTTACTCTTGCCCTTACTTTCTCTGGTAAGGACGGAGGGTCTTCTTTGTTGATTTCTTCTTCTCTTTCTATCTCTCTGACCACATATATGTTTCCTGAAAAGCCTGAGTCCTTCAGATCCCCAGTTCTTCCACTGAATTCTGTCATCATTCGAATATACTCAGTTGGGTTCCTCTTCCAATTTTCAAATAGCTGCTGGGTCATTCGCCTATTTGGGTTGATAGCTTCTCCTTCTTCATCACCAATTATGTCACCCAGGGCAGACTGTAGAAGGATGCATATGAATCTCCCATATAGCATCTTCTGAGGGCTTTTTGATTTCTTAGAGTTGACTATCCACTTCCCAATCCATTCGTGAAATAGGGCTCCATAGTTGAGTTATATACCATAATACATGGCCGTCATGAGCTTAAGTTGTACTTCGTTGAAAGAGTCATGACCTGAGCTCTTGCAGCATATATATTTCCCAATAATATCAGCCAAAAATTCGTACGTCTGTGGGAACTCCTTCTTCTTATACCCTTTCACAGAGGGGTTTTCCTTGTGATGCATTTTTCTTATTCCGTCTTGGAAATCTACGCTGTCTATGACTGGATGCCCTTCATTTTTGAGACCTAGGGCAAGATTGATGTCTTCTGCCTTCAGTCTGATTTTTACTTCCCTTACTCTTGTAGTGATGGTGTCTTTATCAAGCACACCATTTTTGTAGAAATCTTTTACCAGCTTGGGGTATATCAGTGTGTCTGCGCCCAAAGCCTCTTCGAGACCTGCCTTCTTCAGTAGCGCCAGAGTCTTGTGAAATTTAGGTTGAGCTATTTTGAACTCGTCAAAATAGAGTTTGTAGCCTGAGATAACACTGGATGACGCCATTAATTTTCTAACTAGAAGTGAGATTCGACTGAGCTTTCTTCTAAGTTAGGGTTTTTTGCTTTGAGAGAGAATGGGAGAGAGATAATCTTTTGAACTTCAGATTTCAAAAATACGATTTCAATTTGTACTTGTAACTTCCCTCTCTCCTTTTTCTCTTAGTGGGACAGGTGTCGACTTTTGCTTGGCTCTACGATTTTGTCAGATAAGGATTGTACTGATTTTCCCTTGGCTCCTTCAGAGCTGAGGTGTCCTTAGGGAGGACTACGATCGTTGAGGTAGTTTAGTGATCGTTGAGTGCTTTGCCTTTATTGAGTCTGAGCTACGATCGTTGAGTCTGTTCATCAACCATCGTGTCTGATCTACGATCGTTGAGTCTGTCCATCATTCGTCGTGTCTGATCTACGATCGTCGAGTCTGTCCATTATTCGTCGTGTCTGATCTACGATCGTCGAGTCTGTCCTGATCCTTGTGATGAGTTTTTGATAAAGCATTCTTTTAAGGCAACTCAGGAAGGCCAACCTCTTGGAGTGAGTCAAGGGTTAGGTTTGTTCCTGAGACGCTTATCAGAAGGATTGCTTTGTTTTGAAGCTTATCATCACAGGCTGTGCTCTTGCTTTGTTGATGAGGCTTTTGTCATCGTTGAGTCTGTTCTACGATGGTTGAGTCTTTTCTACGATTGTTGAGGTGGTTTTATCTCTCCAGCTCTACGATTGTGGACTTCCCTTGATCATGTCTACGATTTTGAGTTCAGCCTTTGTATCTGTTATGGTTAGCACAATCTACAGCATATATTTTAAGGTTGTAGATTTAACATGCCTAGCTCACTTATTAACTTATTAAATCTGGATTCATCTAGAGGTTTTGTAAAAACGTCAGCAAGTTAATTTTTAGTAGGGATATATTGTAAGGATATAGTTTCATTTTGCACATGATCCCTAATGAAGTGATACCTTATTTCTATATGCTTAGTCCTAGAATGCATAACATGATTATGAGTTATTGCTATGGCATTAGTGTTATCACAGTGAATGGGAATAGATTTGAAATAAAACCCATAGTCAGCTAGCTGATTTTTCATCCATAGAATCGAAAATGAAAAGAATGCCAACAACAATGTATTCAAACCTGCGGTTGAAGTAGATAATTGAGTTTTGCTTTTTTGCTAAACCAGACACCGATCCATTTCTAGCAATTGACAGGTGCCACTGGTACTCTTTCTATCTATTTTGCATCCTACAAAATCAACATCTGTGTATCCTGGTATTTCAAATGAGGATTCCTTGGGGTACCAAAGCCCCATGTAAGGTGTACCCTTGAGATACCTGAAGATCCTCTTTATAGCAGATAAATGTGACTCTTTAGGGTTAGCCTAAAATCTAGCACATATGCATGTTGCAAACATTATGTCTGGTCTACTGGCAGTTAGGTATAAAAGAGAACCTATCATACCTCTGTATTGAGTTATATCAATAATTTTACCCTTTTCATCTTTGTCAAGCTTGGTTGCAAGAGCAATTGGTGTTTTCATGGGAGAAGCTGATTCCATGCCATACTTCTTGAGTAAGTATTTGATGTACTTGGCTTGGTTTATGAAAATTCCTTCATCATCTACTTTACTTTGCGGTCAAGGAAGAAATTGGCTCACCCATCATGCTTTCATTTCAAACTTGCTCTGCATCAGCTTAGAGAATCTCTTGCATAACTTTTCGTCAGTAGAACCAAAAATAAAGTCATCAACATATATTTGAACTAATAAGACTTTGTCTTTATGCCTTCTAAGAAACAATGTGGTATCTACTCTACCTCTAGTAAACCCATTTTTAATTAAGAAGTTAGTTAGTGTTTCATTCCATGCTCTAGGTGCTTGTTTAAGACCATATAAGGCTTTGTTTAATCTATAAACATAATTTGAAAGAGATGGATTGATGAAACCTAGAGGTTGCTCTACATAGACTTCTTCTTGGAGTTCTCCATTTAGGAATGCACTTTTGACGTCCATCTGAAAGACTTTGAACTTCATGTGAGCAGCAAAGGCAAGAAAGATTCTGATGGCTTCTAGTTTGGCAACATGTGCAAATGTCTCATCGTAGTCAATGCCTTCTTCTTAAGAGTAGCCCTTTGCCACTAATCTTGCCTTGTTCCTGGTTATAACTCCATCCTCATCCATTTTGTTTCTGAAGACCCACTTGGTTCCAATGACAGGATGACTCTTTGGTCTTGGTACCAATCTTCATACTTTGCTTCGTTTAAATTGGTTGAGTTCTTCCTGCATGGCTTCTATCCAACTAGAGTCTTCCATAGCATCCTCTATCTTGTTTGGTTCTATTTGTGATATGAAGCTTAGATAAAAGCATTCATTTTGAGTAGCAGCTCTTATTTTGACTCTAGCACTTGGATCTCCAATGATTAGATCCTAAGTGTGATCTCTGGCCTATCTATTACCGGTTGGGACATCTGTCCTGATGCATTCTTGTCTTAAGTCTTCAAGATCTATTTCTTCTTCTTGGTGTGGAGGTTCACTATCTTGTATAGATCTCTCTACGATTTCATTTTGTTGCTCGACGATTTCACTATCTGGCACTACGATTGTAGTTTGGGCTCGACAATTTCATTCATAGTGTCTGCACTATCGGTCGTAGTGTCTTACAGTACTGTGTTGTCTGAGTCTGTTTCATTGAAGATGATATGAATTGAGACTTCAACACTCAGTGTCTTTTTGTTGAACACTCTGTAAGCCTTACTGTCTATGGCATATCCAATAATGATTCCTTCGCCTGACTTGGGCTGAAATTTTGTCAGGAACTGCTTTCCATTGTTGAGAATGTAGCATGCACAGTCGAAAACATGAAAGTAGCTGACACTTGGCTTTCTTCCTTTCCACAGTTCGTAGGGCGTCTTCTTGATCGTAGAGTGTATTAGTGATCTGTTCTGCGTGTAGCATGCTGTATTGACAGCTTCTGCCCATAAGTATCCAGGCAGATGTGCTGCTGCAAATAGAGTTCTTCCAGCCTCTATCAAAGTTCTGTTCTTTCTTTTAGCTACTCCATTTTGTTGAGGAGTTCGTGGAGCTGAGAAGTTATGACTGATTCCACTGTCTATGCAGAACTGGTCCATTTCTGAGAAGTCGAATTCTCTGCCATGATCACTACTTATGGCCTTGATTTTCTCTCCTTTCTCGTTCATCACCAGTCTGAACATCTTGATTAATTGAGAGCTCGTTTCATCCTTTGAAGTTAGGAAGAATACCCATGCGAATCTGGTGTAGTCGTCGACTATAACTAGAGAGTATCCTTTTCCTCAAAGACTAGTTGTTGGAATTGGCCCAAATAGATCCATGTGAAGCAACTGCAAGGGCTTGTCAATAGAGTTAGCAGTTTTGCTTTTGAATGAGCTTCTGTTTTGTTTTCCAAGCTGACAGACATTGCATGGCCTTTCTTTTACAAAGTTGAACTTAGGTAGGCCAGCTACAAGATCTTTTGATGCCAGTTTAGACATGCTCTTGAAGTTTAAGTGAGACAACCGTCTATGCCATAGCCAACTCATTTCTTTAGATGTTTTTACCAGAAAACATATTGTCTCATCTGAGCTTAGTTGACCAAGATCCACTATATAGACATTTCCTTCTCTTGTCCCGGTTAGCTTTACAGCAGATGTCTTCAAATCTCTGACTAGACATTGGTTGTTGAGGAATGTCACTTGATGACCCTTGTCGTAGAGTTGACTGATGCTTAGAAGGTTGTGTTTGAGACCTTCTACATATGTTACCTTGCTGAAAGATACTGCACCATTGCCAGCAGAGCCATATCCTCTTGTCTTGCCCGAGCCGTTGTCTCCAAAGATGACTGAGGGACCCTCCTTTTCTATGTAGTTAGATAGAAGAGCTTTATTCCCTGTCATATGCCTTGAGCATCCACTGTCCAGATACCATGTAGTGATCGTGGAGCTCTTTTCCTATCAAAATATTGAACCTTCATTTTGGTACCCATATTTGCATGGGTCCTTCTTTGTTAGTGCCTTTGGCGACCCAAATCTGTTTAATCTTGGGTCTTACATGCATGGAATTATAATAACACTTAGCAGCCTTGTGACCATTTTTATTGCATATAAAACATCTAGTATGATGCATGCCAGTGTGTGTATGATGATTCATCCTCCATTTGGACTTGTGTGGTTCTTTAGTTGTCCTTCTGTTAAACTGATTCTCATTCTTCCATGTGTCCTTGGATTTCATAAATAGCGATGAGTGTGCCTTACCTCTACTGTACCTTCCCAGTTGATTCATAGAGTTGGTCTTGCTTGACTCTACGATTCTTCGAGGTTGGTGAGTAGAGGTTAGTTTACTCTTCTCTTTTATGAATCCCAGACCAGCATGAGATCCTCTACTCCTTTAAGTACGAATGAAGACAGTAGGACAAGGTTGAACTTGTTCTTCCTTCTGTGAGGATTTCACAAAGGTAATGCTTCTACTAAAACTTGAGGCATTACTAGTGCTAGTTTCCTTTGTCTTTTCCACACATGACTCTGGAATGGATTCCCAGAAGCCTAAGCCTGTTCTGTCGAATGTGCTCCTCTGACTAGAGAGCAGGGAGTCCATGGATGATGATGATTTGTTCCATGTAGAGATAGTCTTTTCTAGATCCTCAATTTTGGAGATTAGATTATACTCCCTTTGTGCATTGAGTGTGCTTGTATGTTTTAAGGTCTCATTCTCAGCCTCAAGCTCGGAGAGAATGTTAGTACTTAGAAGGGCTATTTCAAGCTCTTCTTGAAATTTCTTTTTTTCATCTTGAAGAAGTGAATGATCCTTAGACAAAACCTTGAACCACTTCATGTATTGATGTAGATCAGTGGTTATGCCATACAGTTCAGTTCTTAAATCATTTATATCTACATCAGGTGAGTTGAAGTCAAATACCTCATCGAGACTTACATCATGAATGTTGAGGTTTTGTTTGTCCTTTGCATGTTTGGCCATTAAGCACAAATTAGCCATTTGTGGTTCTTCATCATCTCCGGAGTCAGGATTGGAGTCATTGTCTGAATCGCTCCATGATCCTCCAGCTACCAGGCCTTTGTCTCTCTTCTGAGGCCTTTTGTTTCCTTTGTAGTCCTTCTTTGCATGCTGTTTCTTCTTTAGTTCTTCTCTTAGAGGTTTGTTGCAGTTGGCAATGAAGTGGTCAGGCTTCTTGCAGTTGTAGCATAGATCATTTATTTACTCCTGGATGCTGTAGTTGCTGACCTTCTTTGGCTTGCTGGTTTTGCCTTGACGCATGAATCTTCTCAGTCTTTTTACCAGTATGGCAAGATCTTCATCATCATCTTCATCATAATCAGAGTCAATCTCAGTGTTGATCTTTGATACACTTTCAGTTGCCTTGAGAGCAACACCTTTATCCTTCCTTCTTCCTTCTGATAGGATTTCAGCTCGTTGAGTCAGCTCCAGTTCATATGTCAGGAGATTTCCATATAGCTGTTGAATTGTCATCTGGTGAAGATTCTTTGAACCTCTTATAGTAGTGGTTTTGGCATCCCATTTACTCGGTAGCGATCTCATGAACTTTATGATCAGATCTTTGTTAGGATAGATCTTCCCATATGCTCGTAGAGAGTTGAGCAGAACGTTGAATCTTTCATAGGTGGCAGTCACGTTCTCTCCTTGAACATGAGCGAAAATCTCATACTGCTGTGTCAGGAGAGATTGTTTGTTTTCTCTGACTTCTTCAGTTCGTTCATGCATGATCAACAATGCTTCCCAAACCTCCTTAGTTAATTTGCTGTTGACAACGTTTTCAAACAGATCGTCTTCTAAGGATTGGAACAGGATGTTCTTGGCCTTTTTGTCAAGTTAGACAGCTCTCTTCTCATTGTCTGTCCATTCTTCTTTAACCTTGATTTGTATTCTGTTTGGATCATCAGTAGTTGGTGCAAGCTTCATTGGAATATAGGGCCCATTTTGAACGGTCTCAAATAGATCTTCATCTATTGAGTCCATGTAAGCTTGCATCCTTACTTTCCAGTTTGCAAATTTATCCTTGTTGCACATTAGTGGCTTGTTGCCTCCTCCAGTTCTAGATTTTCTTGGTACGTGTGCCTACTAAAGCTTGTAAGCTGTATAATAGAACCTGCTCTGATACCAATTGTTAGTTCCTAGTTGGCATAATAGTTATCTAGAAGGGGGGGGGGGGGGGGTTGAATAAATATTTAAAAAATCTTTTCGTTTTAAACTTGTTCTTTAAAGATGATTAAAACATAGCGGAATTTATGTTTGTTTTAATCTTCTTTACAAAGCAGTGGAGTTATGAGAGTGAGGCAGTTATAACAGTTATGGCAGATATAGCAGTTATAGTATGAATGTAAAAGACAAAGTCGTTTTTAAGTGGTTCAGAGCACTTAAAACTCCTAGTCCACTCTTCTACTCAACGAGTAGGATATCTACTAAGGATGTCTTTTACAACTTCTGAATCACACAGATTCCTTCTAGACCAGTAGTCTAGGAACTTCTTAGTTCACTCTTGAACTCTTCAAGTCCAGTAGACTTGGCTCTCTTATAGTTCACTTAGAACTCTTCAAGTCCAGCAGACTTGGTACTCTTCTTCAGTTGATTGATAGATGTTGAGTTCTTGATGGTTGCTACTCAGTTGCTGTTTAAGCACTTGTTCGAAAGAACTGAGTAGCTGAGCAAGCTTTTTAAATTCTCAGATCGTTGAGTTGAGCTTGAGAGCTGTTCACGTTGTTTGTTCAATGCTTGCTTTAATTTCTCTCTTATCTGTCTGATTGCATATATGTGATCTTGAAAACTATCCGTTGGATCCATCCGTTGAGGCATTAAATGCATTTGACCTTTTTGATCTTTGATGGAGACATTTCTGCACATTTGCTGAAACTGCATCCTGGCCCACTGACACAGCAGACTGCTTTCTCACCTAACACCTGAAAAGGAGTTTTGCCCCCTTACCAATGGTACTTTCCTTAGCTTCTTCAATACGCTTCTTTGTTGCATACTAAAGAATATTTCATATTAGTTTGGGACTGATGAGTACTACAACGTCTAGAATCCATTCCTCATATGTTGGAATCTGTCTTCACACATATCATGAGGCTCGACATTTTCTAACATAAGATAGATGATGCTCGACGATTTATATCGTGATACTCTACGATTCAGATCGTAGTGACTTGTCGCCTTGGTGCTTGATCTGATGCTATCAGCCGAGAGCACTACGATTTCTCTTAAACCTTTGCACACTACGATCTTTTCTTGCTAGGTTCTAACTCTACATTTCTGAGAGCACATTACGATCGTTGACTTGTAAACTCTACGTTTCCTTTAGCATGCTACGATCGTTGAGTTGGCTCGGCAAACGTTGGGACCACTCTAAAATTTCTGAAGAGGTCCTTCAAGGCATGCACACTACGATCTTTGAAGCTCTACGTTTCTGCCTTGACTTCTGCAATGTTGATCAGATGATACACTAAGATTTCTTTTGAAGCCTATCTATTACATCTCAAGATCAACCTAACAGCTTTGATCTTTCTATCTATACATTCTATTATAGAATGATACACGTTAAAAGCTTAGATCAACCTAACAAATTTGATCTTATCACTAAGTCCTTGTAAATATCTTACTTGGAACTTCTCCCAAGATATCTTCAGTGCGGCAGGTTGAGTACGCTTTACCGATTCCCACCAGTAATCTGCCTCTCCTCGCAACATAAAGTTGGCAAAGGGAACCTTTTACTCATCGGAGCATCCTAAGACATCAAATATCTTGGTGATCTGCTTTATCCACGTCTCCGCCTTAAGTGGTTTTGGCTCTCCAATAAACTCTGGTGGTCCCAGCTCCTTGAACTGTTTAGTAGTGACCGTCCGAGAGTTGCCAGTGTTTCCACCTGCATTTTGAACAGGAGCCGCGCTAGCCTGATGTTGCATGAATTGCATAAAGCCTCTGAACATCCCATCGTTCATCATTTGGTCAGCGTTGTTATTTTCTTGAGGATTATTGCCATCCTGATGCACATTATCCTGAGTATTGATCGTTGGTGACTCAACGGTCTCATGTGATTCATTGTTTATCTCAACATTTTTGGATGCCATTTTCAAATACTGCCACAAAATAAGGGTTAATTGACATGTCACATATTATTCCTATACTCTAACCGACCAATTAAATACCAAATAAACTTAGGTAGGTCATACTAGCGAAGGAATTCCCCGTATCTCCCCTCCTAGTTCTTGTCTCACATCTCAGCCAGGGATCATATCCCTAAGCTTTGATACCAACTGTGAAGCCCCTAAAATAGGTATACATCATCCATCTTGAGTCGCCAAATACATCGTATAAAATTCAAATACAGCTGTCATGTAAAATACGACAAAACATAAACTGAGAGTTTTAATACGAATATTGTCTTCTAGAAAGTATTCAACTCAAATGGAGTCCTCAATACATTTATTATCACACTATTTCATAGAATAGTGAGGACTACTAATGCTATCATTTGGACCATCACTCCGTTCCCCGACTAGTCCCAACTACGTTCTCATTTCCTGAAGAGAACAATGAAAGCAAAAGGGTGAGCTCAACTAGCCCAGTAAGAAATATTATGACTAAGATAATGCAGAATAATTTATCGTTAGCCTTCAACAGTGTTAAACTGATAAAATATAACAAACATCAAGTTTAACTGCAGCGGAACAAGCAATCCATTAGAAGAGTCAAGTAGAGCATAAAATCTTCTATCTTCTATGATTTAAAAGGTTTTTCATCACTTTTATCGCTGAGACTCAGCTTAATAAATAATCCACATTATCGAATCACCCATGCTCTACGACCAAGGATATTCTTTAGTATCACGACCACAAATTATCCATGCACTACGGGCCAAGGATATTCGTGTATTCATCAATGGTCATGATCATGCCAACAATTGTCCATCAATGCACTACGTGTGACGCCCCCAAAATAGGTATACATCACCCATCTTGAGTCGCCAGATACATGGTACAGAATTCAAATACAACTTAATAATACAACTGTCGTGTACAATACGACAAAATATAAGTCGTGAGTTTGAATACAAATATTGTCTACTAGAGATTATACAAACTCAAAAGGAGTCCTCATTATAATTATTATCACACTATTTCATGCTGAATAGTGAGGACTACTAATGCTATCATCTCGTCCATACACGCAAGTTCGACTAGTCCTCGCTACGTTCTCATTTCCTGAAGAGGACAATGAAAGTAAAAGGGTGAGCTCAACTAGCCCAGTAGGAAATATTATGACTAAGATTGTGATGCCCCCAAAATTAGGTATACATCACCCATCTTGGGTCGCCAGATACATGGTACAAAATTCAAATACAACTTACTAATACAACTGTCGTGTATAATACGACAAAACATAAACTGTGAGTTTGAATACAAATATTGTCTACTAGAGATTATACAAACTCAAAAGGAGTCCTCATTATAATTATTATCACACTATTTCACAGAATAGTGAGGACTACTAATGCTATCCTCTTGACCATCACTCCGTTCCCCGACTCGTCCCAGCTATATTCTCATTTCCTGAAGAGAACAGTGAAAGGAAGGGTGAGCTCAACTAGCCCAGTAAGAAATATTATGACTAAGATAATGTAGAATAAATTATCGTTAGCCTTCAACAGTGTTAAACTGATAAAATATAACAACATCAAGTTTAACTGCAGCGGATCAAGCAATCCATTAAAAGAGTCAAGTAGAGAATAGAATCTACTATCTTTTTTGATTTAAAAAGTTTTTCATCACTTTTATCGCTGAGACTCAGCTTAATAAATAATCCACATCATCCCTGCACTACGGCCAAGGATATTCATTAGGGTCACGACCACTTATTGCATGCACTACGGGCCAAGGATATTTGTGTATTCATCAATGGTCATGATCATGACAACAACTGTCCATCAATGCACTACGGGCCAATGAGGACTTTTTACACATCATTTGTAACATTACGGTCATGATTACACCGAATAATCCCTGGTCATAATCATACCAAGTCCATCCATGCTTTACTGGCCACATATGACTTTCAAAAAAATATAAACATGATGATGATGACAATGATATAAGAATTCAATAAAACAAGTTCAAGAATTAAATTATTCAGGAACTAATAACGTCCAAATTGTCAACATGATACTGATTTCTAGAGTAAAATTCAAAATTTCTTAGAAGAATATTTCCATGAAAAATACTGGATGAAGAGCAAATATCAAGGATTTTCCACTAATTTCATGGAGTACAGAAGTCAAAATTTTAACCAACTGAGAATAATAAGGAATGGAATAACAACAGAAATCACCATGCATGCGCAGATTGACAAAGCAAAAGTTATTCCAATAGAATAATAATAATGGAACCGGTCGGTGAAAATACATCGACGTGGATGTTCCAATGTATAATAATAAAGAAATAAAGACGGAACCAGGTCCAATAAAGTATGAGCGAGGATGTTCCAACGGAATAATAAAGACAAAATAATAAAAAGCAGAATCAGTCCTACAGATAGACATGTATGGATGTTCCAACGGAATAATAAAGACAAAATAATAAAAACAGAACCAGGTCCGGCGTATAGCACAGACAGGATGTTCCAACGGAATAATAAAGACATAATAATAGAAAAATGTCACCACATATAGGGTATTCACAGATACAAAAGTTATTCCAATGTAATAATAAAGAAATGGAATAACTGAAGTTCTCTTCTTAAATACAAAAGAATAATATCCCTTACCGTAAAAGAAACCTGATTATAAAAGTATTTAAGTAGCGTAATACTTTTTTTTATCTCTCTATAGTCTCTCTATAGTTTCTCTCTCTAGAGTTCAAATTGAATTGTAAGAAAATAATGAAGGAATGAGCTTCTATTTATAGGAAAATGGAATGCATAAGAATTAATCCATGAGCGGTCAGATTGATTTACTTTAATCGACGGTCCATATTTAAAGCAAAATCTTTTAAATAAAATATATATATATATATATATATATATATATTATATAATAAGGCACATGTTTGTTTGAAAATAAAAACACAATCCGTGAGAAATTCAAACTTTTTCCCCAAAATTCTTCTTCCAACATGTGGGCCCCACCCACACGTCATTATCCATCATATATATATATATATATATATATATATATATATATATATATATATACCAATCCCATCTTTTACGTAACCTCCTCCCATAAATCAATATTCCCCACCAAATTGACAATTTCCATAATGCATATATAATATAACCCCACATCACTTAATAATGTAAATCCCCACCAAAACCCACTAACACACAAATACTCTTACACACACTAAAAACACACACACACATGATATATATATATATATATATATATATATATATATATATATATATATATATATATATATATATATATACGTTATAACTTCCTTCCGATAATTTTGAAAAATGGGTAAGTAGGGATCCAAATAATAAGCAAAAGCGAAGTGACTTATCACGTAAGCATCAATAATTAATACAGTGTGCTACTATGCAACCACGCCAGACATCGTATTCTTTAACACCGAAGGTGTTTCAACAGATTAATGGTAAAACTTCCGCCGTTATTTTCATAAAGTATTTTGTCATTTTCTCAATCCGATAATAATTCCGTTGTAGGGTCCACCAATGATTGTGCCGTTGCATTTAATATTCCCCGTTAAAAGCGAATATTCCCCGACCAATCGAATATTATATAACAACTTGCGTACTTTGAAAAATTTATAAATATTACCTACAACTATAAGATTATATCAATTTTACTCCATAATATTCAAAAATAATATTTATAGAAAATTCATCTTTATTCAAAAAGTTGGGGTTTTACAATCTCCCCTTCTTATGAAATTTCACCCTCGAAATTAGGGTACGTACCTGGTATATTGAAGAGGTAAGGATACCTTGATTTCATTTCAGATTCTAACTCCTAAGTCATTTCCTCAACATCATGGTTTCTCCACAAAACTTTGACTTGAGGTATAACCTTGGAGCGTAGAATATGTTCCTTCTTATCCAAGATTTGAACAGGAACCTCTTCATACGTCAAATCTTCCGCTATTTCATCCAGTTCTAACTCAATAATGTGGTTCGGGTCTTCCACATATTTATGTAGCATGGATATGTGAAAAACGTTATGAACACGAGACATACTTACAGAAGTAAAAGCGAGTCTATAGGCCACGATTCATACTCGATCGAGGATTAAAATGGGCCGATAAATCGAGGATTCGAACTTTCCTCTTTTTCCAAATCTCAGTAACTCCTTTCCATGGAGCAACACGTAACAACACATGATCTCCTATATCGAATTCCACATCCTTTCGATGAAGATCAGCATAACTCTTTTGTCGATCTTGTGAGGTTTTTATACGTTACCGAATCGTTTGAATCTTTTCTATAGTCATACGTACCAACTCCGGTCCCAACAACATTGCTTCACCCACCTCATCCCAAAGATCTTCGAGAACGACACTTTCTTCCATACAACGCTTGAATGGAGCCATGCCAATACTTGCTTGATAAGCTGTTGTTGTAGGAAAACTCCACCAATGGTAAGAACTTGTCCCAACTTCCCTTGAAATCAAGGACACGAGTCTTAATAGATCTTCAAGAGTTTGAATAGTCCTCTCCGACCGTCTCATCCGGTTCGAGGATGATATGCCGAGCTAAATCGTAAATCTGTGCCCATAGCTTTTTGCAAACTAACCCAAAATCGCGAAGTAAATCATGGGTCTCGATCAGAAACTATGGATACTGGCATACCATGAAATCTTACAACCTCGTTTATGTACATACGAGCAAGATGTTCAAGTGTATAAGTTTCTCGTATTGGTAAGAAATGAGCTGACTTGGTCAATCTATCAACAATGACCCAAATCGCATCTATGCCTTGAGAAACTTTGGGAAGACCCAGAACGAAATCCATGGTAATGTGCGTCCCACTTCCATTCTCGGAATTTCAAGTGGTTGCAATGGACCTTTTGGTACTTGATGTTCGCCTTGACTCGTTGACACGTTACACACCTTGAGATAAACAAATATTATCTCTCTCTCTTCATATTAGCCCACCAAAATGTATGTCAAGATCATGATACATTTGGTACTCCTGAGATGGATTGAAAACGATGTGTTGTGCGCCTCCATCATGATTTTATACTTTAAATCAGGGTCTTTAGGAACACAAAGTCTGGAGTTGACTCGAAGTATTCCTTCTTCATCGATTCTTGCTTCTGGCATTGCACCTTCTTGCACTTTCTTCCTCATACGCATCAGCTCCGGATCTGTAACTTGAGCAGCTTTAATTTTATCAATTAAAGTCGGTTCTACTCGTATATTTGCCATCATCATGTGGGTCCCTGGAGTCTTTACCTCTATCTCCATCCTTTGCAAGTCATACAAAATGGGCATTTGCGTTGACAATATTGCACTCGTGATTCAAGATATGATCTTCTACTCAATGCGTACCACTACCACTCGCTTTTCAGGATGGTATTGGATGGTATGATCATAATCTTTCAGTTCAAGCCAACGTCGTTGTTGAATGTTGAGTTCCTTTTGAGTGAAGAAATATTTGAGGCTTTTATGATCCGTAAAGATCTCCACTTTCTCCCCATACAAGTAATGCCTCCAAATTTTAAGTGCGAAGACAACAACTGCTAACTCTAGGTCATGGGTAGGATAATTCCTCTCATATTCTTTGAGTTGTCGTGAGGCATAGGCTATGACTTTCCCATGTTGCATGAGAACACATCCTAACCCTTTACCCGAAGCATCACTGTAGATGACAAATCCCTCCTAACCAGATGGTATTATCAAAATAGGTGCTGAAATGAGTCTCCTCTTGAGTTCTTGAAAACTCTTCTCACATTCCTCGCTCCAACCGAACTTTATATCTTTCCGAGTCAGCTGAGTTAGTGGAGTATCGATTTGAGAAAACCCTTCTATGAATCTCCGATAATAACCAGCTAAGCCGAGAAAGCTACGATTTCTTGATCATCGATTTAGGTTGCTCCCACTTTGAATAGCTTCAATCTTTCTTTGGGTCAATGAGATATTCCATGACTTGATACCACGTGCCCAAGGAATGCTACTTCCTCAAGCCAGAACTCGCATTTCTTCAACTTGGCATAAAGCTTATATTAATGAAGCTTTTGGAGTATCAGCCTCAAGTGTTCCTCATGATCTTCACGACTTTTGGAATATATTAGGATGTCATCAATAAAGACGACCACAAAGTGATCCAAATATTCCTTGAATACTCGGTTCATCATATCCATGAAGGCAGCAGGAGCATTAGTCAATCCAAAGGACATGACTAGGAATTCATAATGCCCGTACCGAGTTCTGAAAGCCGTCATTGGAATATCATCGGTTCTAATCTTCAATTGGTGATATCCGGAATGAAGATCAATCTTTGAAAAGAATTTGGCTCCTTGCAACTGGTCAAACAGGTCATCAATATGTGGCAATGGGTACCTATTTTTGATGGTGACATGATTTGACTCCCGATAATCAATACAAAGTCGCATACTCCCATCTTTCTTCTTCACGAATAGAACAGGAGCACCCCAAGGAGAAGTACTAGGACAAATAAAGCCAATGTCCAACAATTCCTGCAGTTGAGTCTTTAACTCCTGAAGTTCAATAGGAGCCATTCGATATGGGGCTTTGGAAATGGGTTTTGTACTGGGTTCAAGGTCGATACAAAATTCAATTTCAAGCTTTGGGGGTAGGCCAGGAAGTTCTTCAGGAAATACGTCAGGAAATTCATTAACAATAGAAATATTATTCAAAACTGACGTATTTTTGTTTATATCTGTGACATGAGCTAAGAAAGCTTGACATCCGTTTTTCAATAAACGAATAGCTTTATGTCTTGAGATGACAGTGATTGATTTTAATGGTTTGGTTGCTTGAATTCGCATAATAGTTCGATTAGGAATATGAAAGCTAACAACCTTACAAAAATAATCAATTTTTGCATGATGTGTAGTTAACCAATCAATCCCTAGAATTACATCAAATGCAAGTATTTTCAAAGAAATAAGATCGACAGGTAACGTGCAGGTACCGATTTAAATCAAACAAGACTTATAAACCGTGGATGTAATGAAGGTTTCTCCCAATGGGGTTTCAACAGATAAATCAAAATCCAATCTCTCTGGAGTCAAATTTAAACGTTGAGCACAAGTAGGAGAAATGAAAGAGTGGGTAGAACCGGTATCAAATAAAGTATAAACTTCGCTAGAGTTTATGATTAGCTTACCCGTGATGACCTCGTTCGGGTTCCTTGCTTTCTTGGAGGTCACGACAAATGCTCTACCTTGCACCACCGACTTTGACTTTTCTGGGACGGCTTTTGGTACATCCATCCTAGATGAACTTGTCTTCGGAGAACGACAAAATCAGGCTAGGTGATCTTCTCTTCCACAATTATAACACGCTTTGGATGGCATCGTGCAATTTGGACTGATGTGTCCCTCCCCTCCGTATTTGAAGCATATGATAGGTGGTCTTTCTCCTTCCTTTACAACGGGTGCTAGTGCTGACGTCTTTCCATCATTGTTGAATCTCCTCTTCTTGAAATGTCCATTCTTATTGTTTTGGCCCTGATTACCACCGAAGTGGTTACCATTTCTAGCCTGTTGATTCCTCCACGCTTGTTGTCACCGCTCGATGATCGCTCACCGGTATTATCATTTTATTCGGGTCGCTCTCTTTTGGTTGCGTTTACTCGTTATCGCGCTTCCACCAATCGAGCCCTATTTACAACATCTGAATACAAACACAGTTTATGAGAAATAAGATGTTGACGTATCTCCCGCTTCAAACCTCTTAAAACATTTGCGTCATTCTCTCTTCATTATCCACCAAGTGGGGACGAACGGGATAACTCGCAAATTTTGCCTCGTATTGCGACACTGGCCATATTGTTTTGCTGCTCCAATTTGATAAACTCCACCTCCTTCATGTGACGAATACTTTGGAAAGTATTTATCGTTGAATGACTCTTGGAACTTCTCCCAAGACATCTTCAAGATATGGCGAGTTGAGTACGCTTTTCTCGATTCCCACCAAGAATCGCCTCTCGCGCAACATAAAGGCGCAAAGGAACCTTTACTCCTCGGAGCATACCAAGACATCAAATATCTTGGTGATCTGCTTTATCCATGCTTCCGCCATAAGTGGTTTTGGCTCTCCCTTAAACTCCGGTGGTCCCAGCTACTTGAACTGTTTAGCGGTGACCGTTCGAGAGTTTCCAGTGTTTCCACGTACATTTTGGACCGGAGCCGCTATTGCCTGATGTTGCATGAATTGCATAAACCCTCTGAACAGTCCATCATTCATCATTTGATCAGTGTTGTTGTTTGCATGAGGATTGTCACCTTCCTAAAGCACATTCTCCTTATTATTGATATGTGGAGACTCAATGGTCTCTTGTCCTCCATTGCTATTCTCAACATTCTCGGATGTCATTTTCAGATACTGCCACAAAAAAAAGGTTAATTGACATGTAACATATTATCTCTAAACTCTGACCAACCAATTTAAATACAAACTAAATTTAAGTAGGTCATACTAGCGAAGGAATTCCCCGTCTCTCCCCTTCTAGTTCTAGTCTCACATCTTAGCCAGGGATCATATCCCTAAGCTTTGATACCAACTGTGACGCCCCCAAAATTAGGTATACATCACCCATCTTGAGTCGCTTGGATACATGGTACGTAATTCAAATACAACTTACTAATAAAGCTGTAGTGTACAATACGACAAAACATAAACCGTGAGTTTGAATACAAATATTGTCAACTAGAGATTATACAAACTCAAAAGGAGTCCTCATTACAATTATTATCACACTATTTCACGCGAATAGTGAGGACTACTAATGCTATCCTCTCGACCATCACTCCGTTCCCCGACTCGTCCCAACTATATTCTCATTTCCTAAAGAGAACAGTGAAAGGAAGGGTGAGCTCAACTAGCCCAGTAAGAAATATTATGACTAAGATAATGCAGAATAAATTATCGTTAGCCTTCAACAAAGATGTTAAACCGATAAAAATATAACAACATCAAGTTTAACTGCAACGGATCAAGCAATCCATTAAAAGAGTCAAGTAGAGAATAGAATCTACTATCTTTTTTATTTAAAAGTTTTTCATCACTTTTATCATTTGAGACTCAAATTTTAATAAATAATCCACATCATCCCTGCACTACGACCAAGGATATTCATTAAGGTCACGACCACAAATTCCATGCACTATGGGCCAAGGATATTTGTGTATTCATCAATGGTCATGATCATGCCAACAACTGTCCATCAATGCACTACGGGCCAATGAGGACTTTTTACACATCATTTGTAACATTACGGTCATGATTACACCGAATAATCCCTGGTCATAATCATACCAAGCCCATCCATGCTTTACAGGCCACAGATGACTTTCAAAAAAATATAAACATGAGGATGATGACAATGATATAAGAATTCAATAAAACAAGTTCAAGAATTAAGTTATCCAGGAACTAATAACGTCCAAATTGTCAACATGATACTGATTTCTAGAGTAAAATTCAAGATTTCTCAGAAGAATATTTCCATGAAAAATACTAGATGAAGAGCAAATATCAAGGATATTCCACTAATTTCATGTAGTATAGAAGTCAAAATTTTAACCAACCGAGAATAATAAGGAATGGAATAACAATGTAAATCACCATGCATGCGCAGATTGCAGACAGTGAGTTATTCCAACAGAATAATAATAATGGAACCGAAGTCGGGTGAAAATCACCAAGACAGGATGTTCCAAATGAGAATAATAAAGAAGGAAATAATAAAAAAGCGGAACCCGGGTCGGCCAGAAAGCTTACTGTATGAGGATGTTCCAAGCGGAATAATAAAGACAAAATAATAAAAGCGGAAGCAGTCCCAGATAGCATGTATGAGGATGTTCCAACGGAATAATAAAGACAGAATAATAAAAATGGAACTAGGTCCAGCGTATAGCACAGACAGGATGTTCCAATGGAATAATAAAGACATAATAATAAAAGAATGTCACCACGTATAGGGTATTCCGCGTATACAGGTTATTCCAATAGAATAATAAAGAAATTGAATAACTGAAGTTCTCTTCTTAAATACAAAAGAATAATATCCCTTACCGTAAAAGAAACTGAATATAAAAGTAGTTAAGTAGCAGAATACTTTTCTTCTATCTCTCTATAGTCTCTCTCTATAGTTTCTCTCTCTAGAGTTCAAGTGAATTAAGTAAGAAAATAATGAAGGAATGAGCTTTATTTATAGGAAAATGGAATGCATAGTAACTAATGCATGAACGGTCCAGATTGATTTATTTTAATCGACGGTCCATATTTAAAACAAAATCTTTTAAAAAAAATATATATATATATATATATATATATTATATAATAAGGCACATGTTTGTTTGAAAATAAAAACACAATCTTTGAGAAATTCTCAGCTTTTTCCCCAAAATTCTTCTTCCAACATGTGGGCCCCACCCACATATCAATATCCATCATCATATATATATATATATATATAGAAATCCCCATCTTTTACGTAACCTCCTCCCATAAATTAAAATTCCCCACCAAATTGACAATTCCCATAATGCATATATAATATAACCCCACATCACTTAATAATGTAAATCCCCACCAAAACCCACTAACACACAAATACTCTTACACACACAAAACACACACACACACATATATATATATATATATATATATATATATATATATATATATATATATATATATATATATATACTTTATAACTTCCTTCCGATAATTTTGAAAAATGGGTAAATAGGGATCCAAATAATAAGCAAAATTGAGTGACTTATCACGTAAGCATCAATAATTAATACTGGTGTGTGCTACTATGCAACCACGCCAGACATCAGATTTTTAACACCGTGTGTTTCACAAGTTAACTGTAAAACTTCATTGTTATTTTCATAAAAGTATTTTTGTCGTTTTCTCAATCCTAACAATAATCCGTTAATGGGGTCCACCAATGATTGTGTGCAGTTGTACGAATATTCCTGTTAAAACAAATATTCCCCGACCAATCGAATAATATATATATAACAACTTGCGTACTTTGCAAAATTTATAAATATTACCTACAACTATAACATTATATCAATTTTACTCCATAATATTCAAAAATAATATTTATAGAAAATTCATCTTTATTCAAAAAGTTGGGGTTTTACAAAGATAATGCAGAATATATTATTGTTAGCCTTCAACAGTGTTAAACTGATACAATATAACAACCATCAAGTTTAACTGCAGCGGAACAAGCAATCCATTAAAAGAGTCAAGTAGAGAATAAAATCTACTATCTTTTATGATTTAGAAGGTTTTCATCACTTTTATCATTTGGGACTCGACAATAAATAATCCACATCATCGAATCACCCCACACACTTCGGCCAAGGATATTCTTTAGTATCACGACCACAATTATCCATGCACTATGGGCCAAGAATATTTGTGTATTCAATAATGGTCATGATCATGCCAACAACTGTCCATCAATGCTCTACGGGCCAATGAGGACTTTTTTCACATCATTTGTAACATTACGGTCATGATTACACTGAATAATCCCTTGTCATAATCATACCAAGTCCATCTATGCACTATAGGCCACAAATGACTTTCAACAAAATATAAACACGAGGATGATGACAATGATATAAGAATTCAATAAAACAAGTTCAAGAATTAATTTATCCAAGAATTGATAACGTCCAAATTTTTAACATGATACTGCTTTGTAGAGTAAAATTCAAGAATGCTCAGAAAAATATTTCCATGAAAAGATACTGGATGAAGCGCAAATATCAAGGATATTCCACTAATTTCATGGAGTATAGAAGTCAAAACTTTAACCAACTGAGTATAATAAGGAATGGAATAACAAAAGAAATCACCAGGCATGCGATAGAATCGCACATGCGAGTTATTCCAACAGAATAATAAATAACGAGAATCAGTCGATTGTAAAAGCGTAAAGACAAGATATTCCAACAAAATAATAAAAAAGCGGAATCAGTCCGTACAGAAACGCGCCTGAACATGATATTCCAATGAATAATAAAAAAGGCGGAATCAAATAAAGGTGTAAAAGCATATGAGACAAAATATTCCAACAGAATAATAAAGACGGAACTAGATCCGGCGTAAAACACATAGACAGGATGTTCCAACAGAATGATAAAGAATGGAACAATGGAAGAATTTCACCAAGTATAGGGTAGCCCGCGTATACAGGTTATTCCAACTGAATAATAAAGAATGGAATAACAGAAGTTCTCTTCATGGATAAGAAAGAAATAATACTCCCTACAAGTACAACAAATAATATTCCCTACCTTTAGAAAAACTGGATACTGGAATAGTGAGGTAGCAGACTTCTCTTCTTGTTTCTATAATTTCTCTCTATAATAATCGCTCTAAAGCTTTTATGAATTGGTGATAAATGAAGGAAGAATGAGCTTCTATTTATAGAAAAATATAGTTTCGATAATTGCACGTTTTGGGGATTGAAAAATTTCAGTACAATACCTCCACCTTTTCCTTTATTTTTAATTTAGTCATGGAAGTATTATCAAACTTGCACCACCTCCCCTAATAGTAAATAATGTGATTCAATAGTAAATTATGTGAATCAATAGTTCTAGACATGTGAAAATATGAATTACAGTATAGTACCTCCATCTATACCTCCATTTTTAACTTAGTCATGCAAGTATTATCAATCTTGCACCAACTCCCCTAATAGTAACAAGAATGTGAAACAATAGTATACACATGTGAACAAATAGTTATAATCATGTGAAATAATAGCAATCAATTGCTCATTTATCCGGTTAAATATCCGATTGGTCAATATAACCTCCAGACATTAATTATTATCGAAATAATTGTCGATTTTCACAAACACAAATAATTCCAACACAATGAAACCATTTTTATCAAAAATATAAATTTTGAAATTTCAAAGTTTGACTTTTCCCGGAAAAGTCAAATGTTGACTTTACTACCAAATAGTGAATTCCGGAAAATTTTGTGTTTATAGACTATTTTTACTAATTTCATCGTTCCAGACTCAAATATCACGTCCGCGTCTCCAAATTCAACTCCGAACACAACTTCAATTTTAGTAACATTCATCATTAATATTATAACTCACAATATTTATCAACTAGGTCGTTCCCAGGAAAGAGGGGGCTTTCCAATAAGGATTTCTCCCTATTGGCGCGCAATTAGGTGACCAAACCTCTCCTTGACAGAATTTCTAGACATTATAAATATTGTAATTTAATAATATGAATAACTTTGTCATCTCAATTATTGATTTAATAAAATAACATATTATGCAGATGATACTACGATAATAATCGAATCAATAATATGAGAGATATGATACAGCAATTACTGTAGCAATAATTGAGTATAACTGAGTGACTTCTCACGTAAGCATCAATAATCAATATCGTGTGCTACTATGCAACCACATGTATTACTGTACTTTTACTACCGGGTAGTTCAATAGTTAACGGTAAAACTTCCGTCGTTATTTTTATAAAGTATTTTTGTCGTTTTCTCAATCCGACAATAATTCCATTGTGGGGGGTCCACCAATGATTGTCTTGGTTATACGAATATTCCCTGTTAAAATGAATATTCTCCGACCAATCGAATATTATATAACAACTTGCGTACTTTGTAAAATTTATAAATATTACCCACCACTATAACATTATATCAAATCCACAGCATAATATTCAAAAATATATTTCGAGAAAATTTAATCTTTATTCAAAAAGTTGGGGTCTTACAACCTCCCTTCTTATGAAATTTCGTCCTCGAAATTAGGGTGCGACTGGTATGTCGAAGAGGTAAGGATATCTTGATTTCATCTCAGATTCTAACTCCCAAGTCATTTCTTCCACATCGTGGTTTCTCCACAAAACTTTGACTTGAGGTATAACCTTGGAGCGTAGAATATAATCCTTTTTATCCAATATTTTAACAGGTAACTCTTCATACGTTAAATCTTCCTCTATCTCGTCTGGTTCTAATTCAATAATGTGGTTCAGGTCTTTCACATATTTACGTAACATAGATATATGAAAAACGTTATTAACACGAGACATACATGGCGGTAAAGCGAGTTTATACGCCACAGTTCCTATTCGATCGAGGATTAAAAATGGGCCAATGAATCGAGGGTTGAGCTTTTCTCTCTTTACAAATCTCGTAACTCCCTTCCATGGAGTAACACGTAATAACACATGATCTCTAATATCGAATTCCACGTCCTTTTGATGAAGATCAGCATAACTCTTTTGTCGATCTTGTGAGATTTTTATACGTTGTCAGATTGTTTGAATCTTTTTCATAGTCATACATACCAACTCCAGTCCCAACAACGTTGCTTCACCCACCTCATCCCAAAGCATCTTTGGAGAAGCGACACTTTCTTCCATACAACGCCTCAAATGGAGCCATGCGATACTTTCTTGATAACTATTGTTGTAGGAAAACTCCACCAATGGTAGGAACTTATCCCAACTTCCTTGAAGTCAAGGACACGAGTCTTAATAGATCTTCAAGAGTTTGAATGGTTCTCATTGACTGTCCGTCCGTCTGAGGATGATATCTTGAAAGCTAAATCGTAAATCTGTGCCCATAGCTTTTTGCAAACTAATCCAAAATCTTGAAGTGAATCTTGGGTCTCGATCGAAACTATGGATCTGCGATATACCATGCGATCTTACAATCTCGTTTATATACATCTGAGCAAGGCGTTCAAGTGTATAAGTTTCTCGTATAGGTAGGAAATGAGCAGACTTGGTCAATCTATCAACAATGACCCAAATTGCATCTATGCCTTGAGAAACCTTGGGAAGACCGATGCTTGAAATCCATGGTAATGTGTTCCCACTTCCATTCTGGAATTTCAAGTGGTTGCAATGGACCTTTTGGTATTTGATGCTCGCCTTGACTCGTTGACAAGTTAAACACCTTGAGATAAATTCTCGCTATCTCTCTCTTCATATATTGCTCCACCAAAATGTATGTAGAAGATCACGATACATTTTGGTACTCGAGATGGATTGCAAACAGATTGTGTTGTGCGCCTCCATCATGATTTTATACTTTAAATAAGGGTTATTAGGAACACAAAAGTCTGGAGTTGACTCAAGTATTCCTTCTTCATCGATTCTTGCTTCCGAAAGATAGCACCTTCTTGTACTTTCTTCCTCATACGCATCGACTCGTGTCTATAGCTTGAAAGCGACTTTAACTTTATCGATTAAAGTCGGTTTCTACTCGTATATTCGCCATCATCACATGGGTCCCTAGAGTCTTTATCTCTAACTCCATCCTTTGCAAGTCATACAAAATGGGCCTTTGCATTGACAATATTACACTGCATGCCGCATATGATCTTCTACTCGGTATAAGATCGACTACTACGTTCGCTTTTCTAGGATGGTATTGAATAGTATGATCATAATCTTTCAATGATTTGAGCCAACGCCATGTTGCCGCATGTTGAGTTCTTTTAGAGTGAAGAAATATTTGAGGCTTTTATGATCTGTATAGATCTCCACTTTCTCCCATCTGAGTAATGCCTCCAAATTTTAAGCTTAAAAAGCAGCATTTGCTAACTCTAGATCATGAGTAGGATAATTCCTCTCATATTCTTTGAGTTCTTAGTGAGGCATAGGCTATGACTTTCCCATGTTGCATGAGAACACATCCTAACCCTTTTCCCGAAGCATCACTATAGATGACAAATCCCTCCGAGCCAGATGGTATTGTCAGAACAGGTGCTGAAATGAGTCTCCTCTTGAGTTCTTGAAAACTCTTCTCACATTCCACGCTCCAACCGAATTTTGTATCTTTTCGAGTTAGCTGAGTTAATGGAGTAGCGATTCGAGAAAACCCTTCTACGAATCTCCGATAATAACCAGCTAAGCTGAGAAAGCTACGTACTTCGGTCACTGATTTAGGTTGCTCCCAGCTTTGAATTGCTTCAATCTTTGTTGGGTCAACAGATATCCCATGATTTGATATCACGTGCCCAAGGAATGCAACTTCCTCAAGCTAGAACTCGCATTTCTTCAATTTGGCATATAGCTTGTTTTCACGAAGCTTTTGGAGTATCAACCCCAAGTGTTGCTCATGATCTTCACGGCTTTTGGAATATATGAGGATGTCATCAATAAAGACGACCACAAAATGATCCAAATATTCCTTGAATACTCGGTTCATCATATCCATGAAGGCAACAGGAGTATTAGTCAATCCAAAGAACATGACTAGGAATTCATAATGCCCGTACCAAGTTCTAAAAGCCGTCTTTGGAATGTCATCGGTTCTAATCTTCAATTGATGATATCCTGAACAAAGATCAATCTTTGAAAAGAATTTGGCGCCTTGCAACTGGTCAAACAGGTCATCAATACGTGGCAATGGGTACCTATTTTTGATGGTGACATGATTCAACTCCCGATAATCAATACAAAGTCGCATACTCCCATCTTTCTTCCTAACGAATAGAACAGGAGCACCCCAAGGAGACGTACTAGGACGAATGAAACCAATGTTTAATAATTCCTACAACTGGGTCTTTAACTCCCGAAGTTCAATAGGAGCCATTCGATATGGGGCTTTGGAAATGGGTTTTGTACCGTATTCAAGGTCGATACAAAATTAAATTTCACGCTCTGGGAGTAGGCCAGGAAGTTCTTCGCGGAATACATCAGGAAATTTATTAACAACAGAAATATCATTCAATACTGACGTATTTTTGTTTAGATCCGTGACATGAGCTAAGAAAGCTTGACATCCGTTTTTCAATAAACGAATAGCTTTATGGCTTGAAATGACATTGATTGATTTTAATGGTTTAGTTGTTTGAATTCGCTTAATAGGTTGGTTAGGAATATGAAAACTAACAACCTTACGAAAATAATCAATTTTTGCATGATGAGTAGTTAACCAATCAATCCCTAGAATCACGTCAAATGCAAGTATTTTCAATGAAATAAGATCGACAGGTAATGTGAGGGTACCAATTTGAACCAAACAAGACTTATAAATAGTGGATGTAATGAAGGTTTCTCCCAACGGAGTTTCAACAGATAAGTCAAAGTCTAATTTCTCCGGAGTCAAATTTAATCGTTGAGCGCAAGTAGGAGAAATAAAGGAATGGGTAGAACCGGTATCAAATAAGGTATAGACTTCGCTAGAGTTTATGATAAGCTTACCCGTGATGACCTCGTTCGGGTTCCTTGCTTTCTGGGAGGTCACAACAAATGCTCTCTCTTGCACTACTGGCTTTGACTTTTCTGGGACGGCCTTTGGTGCCTCCATCCTAGCTGAACTTGTCTTCGGTGAATGACAAAATTGGGCTAGGTGACCTTCTCTTCCACAATTATAACACGCTTTGGATGGCATCGCGCAGTTTGGACTGATATGTCCCTCCCCTCCGCATTTGAAGCATATGATAGGTGGTCGTTCTCTTTCTTTAACCACTGCAGTTCTTTGGTCTCAGACGTCTTTCCATCATTGTTGAATCTCCTTTTCTTGAAATATCCATTTTTACTGTCTTGGCCATGATTACCACCAAAGTGGTTACCATTTCTGGCATGTTGATTCCCTCTACGTTTGTTGTCACCGCTTCAATGACTGATACCACTGGTATTTTCATGCTGCCGGCTGCTTTCTCTTGGTTGCGTTGACTCCTTACCGCGCTCCAATAACTGAGCCCTATTTATAACATCTGAGTACAAACACAGTTTATGAGAAATAAGATATTGACGTATCTCCGGTTTCAAACCTTTTAAAAACATTCGTGTCATTTGCTCCTCATTATCGACCAAATGGGATGCAAACCAGGATAACTCCGTAAATTTAGCCTCGTATTGCGACACGGTCATATTGTTTTGCTCCAACTTGATAAACTCCACCTCTTTCATGTGACGAATACTTTCGGGAAAGTACTTGTCGTTGAATAGCTCTTGGAACTTCTCCTAAGACATCTTGAGTGCGTCAGTTTGAGTGCGTTTTCTGATTCCCACCGATGTCGCCTCTTCACGCATAACATGAAGGTGGCGAAAGGAACCTTTTGCTCCTCGAGCATCCCAAGACATCAAATATCTTGGTGATCTACTTTATCCATGCTTCCGCCTTAAGTGGTTTTGGCTCTCCAATAAACTCGGGTGGTCCCAGCTCCTTGAACTGTTTGGCGGTGACCATCCAAGAGTTGCCAGTGTTTCCACCTGCATTTTGGACAGGAGCCGCTCTCGCCTGATGTTGCATGGATTACATGAAGCCTCGGAACATTCCATCGTTCATCATTTGGTCAGTGTTGTTGTTTGCATGAGGATTGTCGCCTTCCTGATGCACATTGTCTTGGTTATTGATCTGTGGAGACTCAACGGTCTCTTGTGCTCCATTAATGTTCTCAATATTCTCGGATGCCATTTTCAAATACTGCCACAAAACAAGGGTTAATTGACATGATACATATTATCCCTACACTCTGACTGACCAATTAAATACCAAATAAACTTAGGTAGGTCATAGTAGCGAAGAATTCCCGTCTCTCCCCTCCTAGTTCTAGTCTCACATCTTAGCAGGATCATATCCTAAGCTTTGATACCAATTGTGGACGCCCCCAAAATAGGTATACATCACCCATCTTGAGTCGCCAGATACATGGTATGTAATTCAAATACAACTTAATAGTACAAACCGTAGGTGTACAATACGACAAAACATAAGCTGTGAGTTTGAATACAAATATTGTCTACTAGAGATTATACAAACTCAAAAGGAGTCCTCATTACAATTATTATCACACTATTTCACAGAATAGTGAGGACTATTAATGCTATCATCTGGCCCATCACTCCGTTCCCCGACTAGTCCCTGCTACGTTCTCATTTCCTGAAGAGAACAATAAAAGTAAAAGGGTGAGCTCAACTAGCCCAGTAGGAAATATTATGACTAAGATAATGTAGAATATATTATCGTTAGCCTTCAACAGTGTTAAACTGATACAATATAACAACCATTAAGTTTAACTGCAGCGGAATAAGTAATCCATTAAAAGAGTCAAGTAGAGAATAAAATCTACTATCTTCTATGATTTAGAAGGTTTTTCATCACTTTTATCGCTGGGACTCAGCTTAATAAATAATCCACATCATCGAATCACCCATGCACTACGACCAAGGATATTCTTTAGTATCACGACCACAATTATCCATGCACTACGGGCCAAGAATATTTGTGTATTCAATAATGGACATGATCATGCCAACAACTATCCATCAATACAGGCTAATGAGGACTTTTTCCACATCATTGTAACATTACGGTCATGATTACACCGAATAATCCCTGGTCATAATCATACCAAGTCCATCTATGCACTATAGGCCACAGATGACTTTCAACAAAATATAAACATGAGGATGATGACAATGATATAAGAATTCAATAAAACAAGTTCCAGAATTAATTTATCCAAGAATTAATAACGTCCAAATTGTCAACATGATACTGCTTTGTAGAGTAAAATTCAAGAATGCTCAGAAAAATATTTCCATGAAAAGATACTGGATGAAGCGCAAATATCAAGGATATTCCACTAATTTCATGGAGTATAGAAGTCAAAACTTAAACCAACTGAGTATAATAATGAATGGAATAACAAAAGAAATCACCAGGCATGCGATAGACCGCATAAACATGTTATTCCAATAGAATAATAAAAAGGCGGAATCGAAGTCCCAGTAAAACGCATACATGAACATGATATTCCAACAAAATAATAAAGGCGAAATCAAGTCCGCGTTAAAACGCATGCACAAGATATTCCAACGGAGAATAATAAAGAGCGGAACCGGTCCGGCGTAAAGCGCATGACGTGTTATGTTCCAACAGAATGATAAAGAATGGAACAATGGAAGAATTTCACCAAGTATAGGGTATCCTGCGTATACAGGTTATTCCAACAGAATAATAAAGAATGGAATAACAGAAGTTCTCTTCGTGGATAAGAAAGAAATAATACTCCCTACGAGTACAACAAATAATATTCCCTACCTTTAGAAAAACTGGATACTGGAATAGTGAGGTAGCAGACTTCTCTTCTTCTTTCTATAATTTCTCTTTATAATAATCGCTCTAAAGCTTTTGTGAATTGGTGAGAAATGAAGGAAGAATGAGCTTCTATTTATAGAAAAATATAGTTTCGATAATCAGACGTTTTTGGGGCTCGAAAAATTTCAGTACAATACCTCCAATTTTTCCTTTATTTTTAATTTAGTCATGGAAGTATTATCAAACTTGCACCACCTCCCCTAATAGTAAATAATGTATTTCAATAGTAAATTATGTGAATCAATAGTTCTAGACATGTGAAAATACGAATTACAGTATAGTACCTCCATTTATACCTCCATTTTTAACTTAGTCATGCAAGTATTATCAATCTTGCACCAACTCCCCTAATAGTAACAAGAATGTGAAACAATAGTATACACATGTGAACAAATAGTTATAATCATGTGAAATAATAACAATCAATCGCTCATTTATCCGGTTAAATACCCGATTGGTCAATATAACCTCCAGACATTAATTATTATCGATATAATTGTCGATTTTCACTAACACAAATAATTCCAACACAATGAAACCATTTTTATCAAAAATATAAATTTTGAAATTTGAAGTTTGACTTTTTCTGAAAAAGTCAACTATTGATTTTTTGACCAAATAGTGAATTAGGAAAATTTTGTGTTTATAGACTATTTTACTAATTTCATCGTTCGGACTCAAATATCACGTCGCGTCTCCAAATTCAACTCAACATAACTTCAATTTTAATAACATTCATCATTAATATTATAACTCACATTATTTATCAACCGTGTCGTTCCCAAGAAAGAGGGGCTTTTCAATAAGGATTTCTCCTATTGACGCCGTGATTAGGTGACCAAACCTCTCCTTGATGAGAACTTCTAGACATTATAAATATTGCAATTTAATAATATGAATAACTTTGTCGTCTCAATTATTGATTTAATAAAATAACATATTATGCAGATGATGATACTACACGACAATAATCGAATCAATAATATGAGAGATATGATGCATCAATCATCGTAGTAATAATTGAGTATAATGAAAGTGACTTCTCACGTAAGCATCAATAATCAATATCGTGTGCTACTATGCAACCACGCCAGACATCGTACTTTTTTTACTAGGGTAGTTCAACAGTTAACGGTAAAACTTCCGCCGTTATTTTCATAAAAAATATTTTGTCGCGTTTTCTCAATCAAATAATAATTCCGTTAATGGGGGTCCACCAATGATTGTACCAGATTGTTATACGAATATTCCCTGTTAAAACGAATATTCCTCGACCAATCGAATATTATATAACAACTTGCGTAATTTGCAAAATTTGTAAATATTACCCACCACTACAACATTATATCAAATCCACACCATAATATTCAAAAATATATTTCGAGAAAATTTAATCTTTATTCAAAAAGTTGGGGTCTTACACTACGGGCCAATAAAGACTTTTACAACATCATTTGTAACATTACGGTAATCATTATACCGAATAATCCCTGGTCATAATCACACCAAGTCCATCTATGCACTACAGGCCACGGATGACTTTCAACATAATATAAACATGAGGATGATAACAATGATATAAGGATTCAATAAAACAAGTTCAAGGATAAATTTTTAAAGATTTATAATTTAATTTATCTAGAATTCAATATTGTCCAAATTGTCAACATGATACTGCTTTGTGGAGTAAAATTCAAGAATGATAATGTATCAAAAATGATTTGGACCGAAAAGAAATCAATTTTTGTTATGAATAGTACTCCGGGTGAAAAGTACTCGAGTGAATAGTACCCCGTGAATAGTACTTCGAGAATAGTACTCTGTGAATAGTACTTTGTGAATAGTACTCATGAATAGTACTTTGTGAATAGTACCCATGAATAGTACTTTTGTGAATAGTACCGTATAAATGAATAGTACTCATGGACAGTACTCCGTCATGAAAAACTTAAAATTTAATAATTTGGACACGACTGTTGTATAATTAAGTTGTATTTGAATTTTGTACCATGTATTTGGCGACCCAAGATGGGTGATGTATACCTATTTTCGGGGCGTCACAGTTGGTATCAAAGCTTAGGGATATAATCCCTGGCTAAGATGTGAGACTAGAACTAGGAGGGGAGAGACGGGAAATTCTTTCGCTAGTATGCTCTACCTAAGTTTATTTGGTATTTAATTGGTCGGTCAGAGTATAGGGATAATATGTGACATGTCAATTAACCCTTATTTTGTGGCAGTATTTGAAAATGACATCCAAGAATGTTGAGAATATCAATGGAGCACAAGAGACCGTTGAGTCTCCACATATCAATAATCAGGATAATGTGCATCAGGAAGGCGGCATTCCTCATGCAAACAACAACACTGACCAAATGATGAATTATGGAATGTTCAGAGGCTTTATGCAATTCATGCAACATCAGGCGAGAGCGGCTCTTGTCCAAAATGTAGGTGGAAACACTGGAAACTCTCGGACGGTCACCGCTAAACAGTTCAAGGAGCTGGGACCACCGGAGTTTATTGGAGAGCCAAAACCACTTAAGGCGGAGACATGGATAAAGCAGATCACCAAGATATTTGATGTCTTGGGATGCTCCGAGGAGCAAAAGGTTCCCTTTGCCACCTTTATGTTGCGAGGAGAGGCAGATTACTGGTGGGAATTGGTAAAGCGTACTCAACCTGCCGCACTGAAGATGTCTTGGGAGAAGTTCCAAGAACTATTTAATGACAAGTACTTTCCTGAAAGTATTTGTCACATGAAAGAGTTAGAGTTCATCAAGTTGGAGCAGAACAATATGACCGTGTTGCAGTACGAAGCTAAGTTTGCCGAGTTATCCCGATTTACGTCTTACTTGGTTGACAATGAAGAGAGAATGATGCGGATGTTTCTAAGAGGTTTGAAACCCGAGATACGTCAATATCTAATTTCTCATAAACTATGTTTGTATTCAGATGTTGTAAATAGGGCTCAGTTATTGGAGCGCGATAACGAGTCAACGCAACCAAGAGAAAGCAGCCGGCAAAATGATAATACCAGTGGTAGTAGTCATCGAAGCGGTGACAACAAATGTGGAGGGAATCAACATGCTATAAATGGTAACCACTTACCCCTTACCTCAGAAGAATACTGGATACTAGAATAGTGAGGTAGCAGACTTCTCTTCTACTTTCTCTCTAAAGCTTCTCTCTCTATAAATGCTCTTGTGAGTCTTAGTGAATTGGTGAGAATGAAAGAAGAATGAGCTTCTATTTATAAGAAAATATAGTTTCGATAATTACACGTTTTGGGGTTCGAAACATTACAGTATAATACCTTCATCTTTTTCTTCATTTTTAATTTAGTCCTACAAATATTATCAAACTTGCACCACCTCCCCTAACAGTACATCTTGTGAATCTATAACGCCCCGAGAAAATCGAATTTTTGAGAATTAAATTTTTATTTTTGTTAAATGAATTTAATTAATTATTTATGGAGCAAGCTAATCGAACGTCGTTCTCTGGCCTAGAAATGTTAGAACATCGTAGGATTTTGGCTACGTGATAGAATTAAAGTGTTTGAATTTCCAAGACGAAAATAAAAGCTTTTCGAGAAATTTTTCGAAAAACACTATTCACGCATTTCTGCTCGGGAATTATTTTTGAACTTCCGAGAAATACGTAACCATAGAATATTGATGTGAGATGGAATATCCAATAATATTTCAGTTATGGGAAATGTAATATTTCGCCTGTGGGCATAAAACCTATCGTTTAAGGAAAATGATTTACGAGAAGGAAATGTAATGTGATTAACGATTTAAGCGATGATTGTATAATACGTAGGTATTGTACGAGGTAGAGAATACGAGTATGATATGGGATATTATACGAGTACGTATGAATGATGGTATATCGTATATGTTGAATAAATATACGAGGGGAAATACAAGAATTATACGTATAATATATGTTATAAGGCTATAAGCCAAAAGAAATGTATTGAATATTTGAGTTATGTAAGAAATTGTAAAGTCCAATAAGATATTGATAAGCCCAAGTGGTTGATTAATGAGAAACCCAAAGTAACTTAATGCAAGCCCAAAGAATTGTTAATGCAAGCCCAAATGATTAAGCTAAGATTAATTAAGATAAAGCCTAAGGTAAATATCCAATGGGTTAGGGGATGGTTTAAACCAATGGGGCAACCCATGGATAATCCAAGGTGATGAACAAGTAAACTTAGAGGCTAAGTTAGTGTGGTGATCACACAAAGTGCTTATAAGTGATGACAAAGTAAACTTAAGGGCTAAGTGTTGTGGGGAGCAAGTAGACTTAATGATTAAGTAAGTGTGATGGCCAAGTATATGTGGTGAGCAAGCAAATAATGTGGGGAGCAAGTTTACTTAATGCCTAGGTAATGAATAGTAAGGAGGTGGATGGATTAAAGACTAAACTACCCTAACTTAGGATTTCCTATAAATAGCAAGCTTTGTAATTCATTTGTGGGTTGTTATATTTTCATCCAACTTAAGGTTGAGAGCTTATTTGGTTGAGAGAATAAGCACTTATAAAGTTAGATTTTCTTTGTTAGTTTTTCCACCAATAACTTATAGCTTATTGGTTAGAGAGAATAAGTGAGAATAAGCTAGCAAGTTAACCTTTGAAGTTCAAGAATCAAGAAGGAGATTAAGGATTAAGCAAGATATCATCAAAGAGTAAGTGTTCTTGAACCATGTTTCTCTTCCTCTTCCATTATTAGAGAAGGGGGTATTGGTAGAACAAGCATGCTAAGAAGAGGTTGGAATAATGAATCAAAGGGCTTAAGTCTTAATAAGCCGGATAAGTCATAAATAAGAAATTCATTTGTAAATAAGTTATGAACTTATAATGGAAGTATAGAAACTTGTTATAACTTGTAACATGTTTACCTTAATAGAACTAGTATGATAAGAAGATGTAAGAATAATGATTAAAGGACTTAACCTATGAATAAGTCATAAGCAATGAAATTAAGTATGTTATACTTTAATAAGTAGTTTATAAGTTTATGAGTTTTGAACTTATTAAGAACAATTAATAACTTATCATGGATATAAGTTAGCGAAGCATGTATGTCAAGATGATAGTATAATGGATTGAATCCAAGTGAAATGGTTTAAAAATCTCAAGTAACGAAGTTTCGCCGGAATGCACACGATTAGACGACGATCGTCGAATTCGTGAAATTCTCGGAATGGAGGTCGAATTTTGATTTTGAACTTGGAAACATTAGTTTTCAATGGAGGCAAGTCGTATTTGTCATTATAGAGTTGCGGACTCGAAAATGGTCGGATTCTGACTTAGAACGAAGAAACGAGCGTTGAACATTCACGAACGTTTACCGTTTTCGTTGAAAATGGACTAATAGGTGAATTTTTAGCAAACAAAGTCGAATAGATAAAATTCTTGTATGAACATATAGAGTACGTAATTTGTGAACCGTAGGCTTTTGAACGAGCCAATTCGGACTTATAACGAAGAAATTATGCGTCCGGGAAGTTCACAAAATTTTAAAACTGAAATTATTTTCTGGTGCACAGAGTTGGCGCCGTGGCGCCAACCCTAAACAAAATGATCAGCGCCATTGTGCGTAATAAAGAATCGAGAGCACACCGCGCAAGAGTTTACGCATGAAGACGACCTAATAACATAGAGACTCGGGCCATGTACCAGGAGTTGATTTTTAAGCAATAAGTGGTGGCCAGAATACGCAGCATCAAAGTCTGATAAGTAAGTATTCTAGTATGGACTTAAAACTTAGACAATGAAGAATGGTTACAAGTGGAACATGAATGGGAATTGTTAACAATGAGTTAAGGAACTTAATCAAACATTGTTAAGTTATAATTAAACCCCAAGTATGATCTCTTAGAAGATGAACGCAAATGGTATGCAATAAGCGTACTTAACCATTGACTATTGAGTTTTGATTAATAACGTACGGACATTAGTAAGCCGTGAGGAAGGATAATTAACTCGAACCGAGTTGTATTAATGAAATAATTTCACTTAAATATAAGAGAACGAAGTTGGTAAGAATGATGTAAAAGAATGACGGAAAGCCGGAACCCATAATAACAGATCTAATACGGGATTAGATTGAGAAGTAGGGTAAGATTCTTTAGGAACTATGTATGTTCATTCATGACCTAATGTGGTATGTTATGTGATTATGTATTGTAGAGACTGTAAAGACTCAAAGGAAACATAATTTTACTGTAGCAGATGTTGAAGGCAAGTTTTTCTTAAATGCTTGTCTAACTTTCGTGTTAGCCAGGTTTTCAAAATGATTCACGTTATGAGATGCATGTATGATTTCAAAGAAAGGGTCGAAGCCAATTTTAACTTGGCTAGACTAATCGTAATAGATTGATTGAACTATTTACAAGTATTTCAATATAGAATTGCTAACGCTATCCTACGCCAACTATTTGGTACGGATTCAAGGTAAGCCTGAATATGTATAAACAAATGTATTTTCATCTAGTATTCGATGGGCACGTGAGGTTGCCACAACTTAAATGTACAAACGTTTAATGGATGTAGTGTTGATCAACATAGGGTACTATAGGCTGATCACCTAGATGTACTCGTAAGATATGCCGGACTTACGGACTTCGTGCTGGGTTGTCCTTTTCAAAGAAACTATAAGACATTCACGTCTTGAACCAGAATTGATGAATATTGTTATTGTAAAATGTTTTGAAGGAAAAAGGAAAGATATTTTGAAGTATTGATAGTACTTTGTAACTATCATCCAGTTATTGAAGATATACGATTCCTATGTTTCAAGCATGCTTTTAAAATGAAATTGTTGTACTTGCTGAGCTTGTTATGCTCACTCTTGCTTAAACCATATGAATGTAGCTTAGACCGAATGGACCGAAGGATTCTACAAGGATAAAGAGAAGGCTAAAGTGAACGTGTTGATTGCCTATGTAATAGTATAGGTTTGTAATGATAATATTTGATATTATGACAAGAACTAATGTAACGGTTATAAAGAACTTGGGGAATGGTAGTATTGTTTTGGAATATATATCAGACATATTCGTTCTTTTGAGGCATTTCAATGGAATGTTTGTGTGAACTGTAGCACCGTGGAGCACCATCTGTCGGGTTGAAAGAGACCCGGATTTGGGGGTGCCACAGAATCAATAGTACAATCATTTGAATCAATAGTACAATCATGTGAAAAAGAATAATTACAGTATAGTACATTCATCTATACCTCCATTTTTAATTTAGTCATGCAAGTATTATCAATCTTGCACCATCTCCCCTAATAGTACATGCATGTGAATCAATAGTACACACATTTGAACAAATAGTTATAAGCATGTGAATTAATAGCAATTAATTGCTCATTTATCTGATTAATTACCCGATTGGTTAATATAACATCCAGACATCCATTATTATCGAAATAGATGTCGATTTCCACTAACACTAATAATCTCAACATAATAAAAATATCAATTTCATCTTTAATCAACACGAACTTATTCATCATTAATATTATAACTCACAATATTTAACAACCAGGTCGTTCCCAGGAAAGAGGGGGCTTTCCGATAAGGATTTTTCCTTATTGGCGCACAATTAGGTGACCAAACCTCTCCTTGACAGAACTTTTAGACATTGTCAATATTGAAAATAATAATATGAATAACTTTGTCGTCTCAATTATTGATTTAATAATATAAAATAGTATGCAGATGATACTGTGACAATTATTGAATCAATAATATGAAAGATATTACGCAAGCAATTCTTCGTAGCAATAATTCAAGATAATCGATGAGTGACTTCTCACGTAAGCATCAATAATCAATACCATGTGTTATTATGCAACCACGCGTACATTGTATTTTTTACTAAGGGTAGTTCAACGGTTTAACGATAAAACTTTTCGTAGATTATTTTTATAAAAGATAATTCTCTCGTTTTTCTAAACTACGATGATTACTTTTGTTCTGGGGTCCACCAATGATTGTGTCGTCGTATGAATATTCTCTGTTAAAATGAATATTCCCCGACCAATCAAATATTATATAACCACTTGCTTACCTTGTAAAATTTGTAAATAATACCCACAACTATAATATTATATCAAATCCACACCATAATATTCAAAAATATATTTCAAGAAAAATTAATCTTTATTCGTAAAAGTTGGGGTCTTATAATATATATATATATATATATATATATATATATATATATATATACATGGAGAGGCTCTAAAAAGCGAATCTTAAAAAGCGAACCGAACCAAAGATTTAACTGTCGTCTTTTTAGTGTCTATGGCGACAGTTTAGGCACCGCCAAAGACTACATGGCTATGGCGACGGATCGAACTGTCGCCATAGACACCAAAAGACGACATTTGTTAGTCTTTGGTTCTTCTTTAAGGTTCGCTTTAGAGAGACCGATATATATATATATATATATATATATATATATATATATATATATATATATATATATATATATATAAAAGTCACAAACGCATAGGATATCACACTAGGCTCAATCGAGCAGAGTTCGATAATGATATATATAGTGTGTATATATATATATATATAAAAGCTGAAAACGCATATAGGATGTAAATCCGAGCTCAATCGAATGAGTTTGATAATGATATATATATATATATATATATATATATAGCGAGAAACGCATTGCAGGATGTAAATCAAGGCTCAATGAAAACAGAGTTTGATAAAGATATATATATATATATATATATATATATATATATATATATATATATATATATATATATATATATATATATATATGAAAGCAAAAAAGCCACGGATCGACGATCCGGGCATACACACACAACACGACTCTCAACGTGAATAAATATGTGTGGATGGAAGTGAAGAAAGGCTTAATGAAATCTGAGATATCTTACAGTGGGCTACCAAGAAGACTTCAGATAGCTTTAAATGAATGAATACTCGGTTTCCACCGGTAAAATATAGCAAAAGACAAGCTCACATGTGTTTGAAAAAAGAAAGCACTTAGTTTAAAGTGTGTACAAAGAAAAATGGACAGGGCTTCCCCGCCTTTTTCTCTCTTAAAATGGCCACCCCAAGCCCTCTATTTATAGAGGGGGGGAGCCG
Organism: Panax ginseng; assembly: GCA_020205605.1. Classification (NCBI taxonomy): domain Eukaryota; kingdom Viridiplantae; phylum Streptophyta; class Magnoliopsida; order Apiales; family Araliaceae; genus Panax; species Panax ginseng. The sequence continues at coordinate 107,999,894 of CM035136.1, forward strand.
CAGGTCCACCTGCGGCTACCCGGGGTGCCCTGGGATCTGCAGGTCCCACCGTCTCGAAGTACGTGCACTCGTGCAACGCGTTATCCAATCGAACCTTCATAACTTTCAATTCGGGCATTCGATTGAGGCATGTAATACCTTTCCAAAATGTTGTTTTCAAGAGCTACACAATGACATGGGATAAGAGGTTGTACGAAGCCAGAAAGATGGGTCCATGACCAGATCTTTAAGTCTTTAAATTTTATCCAGTATACTGTCTTGTGTAGTAGTCACTCGGGATTTGAGCTATGGTTCTTGTGGGACACTTCTGTGTAGAATGTGGTATGAAATGATGTTGAGACAATGTGAATGTGGGATGAAATGATGATTTTGCCCCCTACCAGGGTTATCTCTGGCTCTGGGCTAATTTAGCAGTCATTGCTCAGGGTTATCTCTGAGATAGGGCTGCTGTAGGTACTGAATGTCCTCAGAGTTGTCTCTGAGGTGTGCCTGACCTCCCGGGGTTTTCTCCGGGGTTGGAACTGATTGCCTCGAGATTGTCTCCGAGGTTGAAACTGACTTCTTCGGGGTTATCTCCGAAACTAGAACTGCATCCCTCAGGGTTATCTCCGAGGTTAGAACTAAATCTCCCGGGGTTGTCTCCGGGATTGAGCTGATTTGACCTCCAGGGTTATCTCTGGAAGACAATTTTGCCCTCTTGCAAGGTTAGTAACATGAATGCAAAATTTTGAATGTCTACAACTCCCATATATTTTTGCAAAGAAACTTTTCATTTATTCCCACAAGTTAGATAGCAAAAAGTAAAAAGAAAAGTAAAAGAAAGAAATAGAGAGAGAAGAAAATCATGGGCAACCTTGAAGGAGGGAAGAAATATTTCCTTGATCCACCAAGAGTTATCACATACTTTGGAAAAATAAGAAAAAGTAGCATTAAGAACAAGGTAGGTTACAAGCTTTAGTTTCATGTATTTTGTTAATTTCACAAAAATAAGGAACATATACTCTTGAATTTCCAAAACTCTTGATTTACTAGTTTATTTTTGGTTTCATGTTTGGATCTTACCTATTTGAGTGTTTAAAAGATGATCAAGAATAAGGAAAAGAAATTATGTTCAAAGGTTTAAGAAAAATACTAATCTTGTATGCTTTGTGTATTTTTATGATAGATACATGGAGTTTAAGCTTTAAATGGCTAGAAGCATGCTAGAATGATAGATATAGAGTTTAACGGATTTAACTTGTGTATTGGTATGTGTTTATGTAGAAAAGTTTTGTAAAATGCATGAAAATGAGTTTTACCGGAAAACTTAATCGAAAAGTGTGATTGGAGCTTTTCATTTTGAAATCCACAAAGGGTTTTTGTGATTCATTTCTTTTTATGCTAGATCTATGAGTTATGGGAAAAACATCTTTGGAATCATGTGAAAATGTTAAAAAATGAGCAAGATATGGATTTATTAACAAAAATACTCCACCTGTTGGAATCATGTTGCTGACCAGTCACTTATGGGCTATTTTCCGAGACCAAAATAGATCCAAATTTGTTGTTTGATAAATGAAAATTGTAGTTTGGGAAGATGCGAATCCAACGAGACCGAATGGACCTATATCGTTGTTGTAGATTTCATTTTATTCAAGTTTTAGTGAAGGACCCCAAATCTGGAAAAATTAAAAAGAAAAAAAAAGAAGGGAGCTACTACTAATTCAGTTTTCCGGTGAACTGGTGAAACTTTCTGGCAATCGGTTCACCAACTTTTAGCCCGGTTCTGGTGGCGAGTCCGTGACACAAAATTTTCTAAAATTGTGAAGAATATTAAAATATTTAATTCAGAATTTTTCTGATCAGTTATGTAATTATTAAGTAATTAATGGTTTAAACTCATTTAAATCATTTAAAACTTACTAATTAATAATTATTAATGCCACTAAATGATTATTAAACTAATTACATATAATTTAAATGTAATTAACTATTTGATTATTATTTAAGTGATAATTAAGTAGAGTTAGTGCTAATAAACTAACTATTAATTATTTAATTAAGATTAAATAATAAATAGAGTTAAACCATTGATTATTTAATTAAGATTAAATAATAAATATAGTTAAACCATTGATTAATTATTATTTAATTAATATTAAATAATGATTAAGAATATTTAAGTAAGATTATGTAATAATAATGTAATTAATTACTTACATTGACATTAAATTTATAAAATAATTATTTATTATTTAATTAATATTAAATAATAAATAATAACAAATGATAATTAATTATTCTTAGATTAATAAGAAAGAATAATTAAAGACTTATTAAGTGAATTAATTATTTATTATTCAAGGATGAATAATTAATTAATTATTATTTATTTAATTAGTATTAAATAATAAATAAGGACAAATGTTAATTAATTATTCATTTATTAATAGTAATGAATAATTAAAGACCAATGAAGTAAATAAATCAATTATTTATTATTAAATGATAAATGATTAATTAATTATTATTTAAATAATATTAAATAATAATTAAAGATAAATAATATTAATTATTTAATTATTCATTATTTAATTAACATTAAATAATAAGTAGATTTAATTAGCTATTATTTATTATTAAATAATAACTAAAGGTAATTAATTAATTACTATTTAACTAATATTAAATGGTAATTAAATGAAGATAGAGTTAATAAATAAAGAGAATTAAAATAATTCATTAATTAAACAATTATAATAAATTGTTTAAGGATCTAATAAGTGTTTATTACTTAAGAAAAACCTTATAAATTAATTAAATCATTAACATAAGATTTATTAAATATCTTATAGGATTAATGATAGTACATTATATTATGTGTACCTTGTGATTGAATTATTTGCTAGATAATAGCATAAGTAAGCGTATAAACATACAATTATATGCAATACTAATTAATAGACCAACATTGTCAATGCTAAGTCGTTCAAAAAGTTTTAATTAAAGCTAGATAGTCGTAGCTCATCGAGCAAGTAAGTTCTCTAACTCCAACTTGAGTTATTATTTTCAAAGCATGTTAGTGGATAAATCTATGCTAGTTGTATCAGCAAGATCGAATATGTTTAAATTTGTTAAATCAAATATGTTATAAAAGATATTCTTAACCAATTGATTTGGTAAGGACTCGAGACTGAGAAAAAGAACAATTTTATTACAGCATTATATTGGAAAACAATTGTTGCTCGACTATTAAGTATTTATGCATAATACACTAGCTGTAAAAGGTTAATCCCCTCGATTACCAAAACTTATTAAAAGGACCTGTTTAAATACTAACAACCTTACTATATGTTCATGGTTATTTTAAACCACTTAGTGATAAGTGATATTTTTACTCACTTATTGTATATGCCATGCGAATTATGCGCACCTCGAGTACATTTTATTTTGTTTTAGTTATATTTCACGTTATTTTGCATTGCATATACTTAAAACTCCTTTTGGTGAATAAGTGCAAGAATCGGCTTTATTTTGGTGGAATTCGAGGTATCGGTGAGCGGATGCATGAAGGCTAGTTGAAAGGCGAGGATGTGCATGGCATGGGGGTACAATGAGACATGGAAATCAAGTAAGCATGAGAATTAAAGCAAGTAGCAGCAGCAAAGGTGAAACCGACTCGGGAATTGCAGAGATATGTGTCGTATGACCGTGATGAGCAAGATAAAATCGCATCGGACTTCATACCATGAGAGACTCAGCCACCACCACGAGGCATGAGCGCCGATAAAATGAGAGGATGTCTGGTTTGGTCTGAACTTACTGTGAGTCTCGCGGCCGCGAGCCAGAGACACTCAGGACGCCATGCGAGTCACAAGGCGCGATGTCGATCTCAGAATTTGTTTTATTTTTATTTCTCAACTTAATGATGTGTAATGTGGTATAAAATGATTCTGATGTGTGTCAGAGAGCAGACTTGACTTTTATTACGTACTTTTCATAGTAGCAATTAGGGTTTACACTTTGGAGGAGATTCCAACGGAGAACGGAGCCATAACGTCTATTTCTCTTCCTCTTCTTGGAGTACTTCACCATTGTGGATTTTGATTATTGTTAATGGAATTCTTTGGGGTTTTTAATAGTTAATCATTGATTACTAGTCAGTGATTGGGTTTGATTGTTCTTTCTCTCTTACTCTTATTCGTCTGTTTATTGATCATGTTTAACCTTGATCCCATAATGGTTTTTGGTTCAGTCATGAACTAAACTCCATTATGGGATTCTAACGGATTTCAATATGTAGTTTGGTTGTACATCTAAGTGTTAGATTTGTTTTGCATATAATATGAGTTATCTGTCGTGGTTGTTTTGCATGTATGAATGATTGATAATCATTCGTGTTAGTATTCGTATGGAATTAGAAATGAACATATAACTATGGAGTGAAATCATGATAACATGCAAATATGGGGCTAGAGTAAGTCTTGCATATTCTGTGAAGCAGATAGGAATATACCGTTTCACCGTATGAGCTTGTATAAGGGTTGTGCTCAAAATCAATAGGATTGCAATTGCGCATAGGAATATGGTAATTGTGATGGTATTGGTGATTACATAGATTCTAACATCTGTAGATGATATGTGAGTTGGTTATAGTGCATTGGAAAATGGTTATAACTCGCTATGTGCTCTTGGCTTCATCGAGATTTGTGACACATTCAGATATAATGGTGTGACGGAGGATGCCATCAGAGTACGGTTATTCCCATTTTCATTGAGGGATAAAGCAATGAGTTGGCTACATTCTTTGCTGGCTGGATCGATTACTACATGGGAGGACTTAACATAGAAATTCTTAGCCAAGTTTTTCCCAATGGCTAAGACTGTAAAGATGAGGACATCCATATCTCAGTTTGAGCAACAATAGGGTGAAACCTTATATGAAGCACGGGAAAGGTATAAGGAGATGCTTAGGAAGTGTCCGCATCATGGTTTACCAGACTGGCTGGTAATTAATTCATTTTACAATGGCTTGGGATGGCAAATTGCATCGATTGTAGATGCAAACCAACAGGAGGGGCATTATGGGCAAAAAGCTATGATAAGGCCTATACGCTTATCGAGACTATGGTCAATGACTATCGTAATCCTACAATTTCTGGATGTCTCAACCCAAAGTTGGTGTGTGAGGTGAGGTGGATACGATTACACAAATTGTCAAGACAAATGGCGACCATGGCTAAGAAAATAGATACTTTGGCAAGAGAGTAAAGTGAAGACGGTTGCTTTTGTTTTTGTGAGATTTGTGCGGGTCACATTCCACGGACCAATGTGCTATCACCGTAATCGATTCAAGATGTAAGCAACTATAGAAAGGACCAAGGCCAATTCCAGAACACATACCATCCCAACAACCGCAATCATCCAAATTTTAGTTGGTCTAACAACCAAGGACAACAACAAAATCGGCCCAAATTAATTAATATTTCAACAAAAAGTCAACACGATACCACAATTTTACACAAAACCACCATTTCCACCGGATTTACTCAACAACAACAACACCACACTCCGTGCATCACATCCGGAGAGAAGAAATCGAAGTGGAGGAGATGATATTGAAATACATGGCAAACACCGAGGTCATGATCAAAAGCCAAGCAAAGGGCTATCAAGAATTTAGAGACTTAAATGGGGCAAATGGCTAACATGCTTACTAATAGGCCCAAGGTGCTTTGCCAAGCAAACACAGAGAGGCAAATCCTAGAAGAGGGAAGCAAAGAAAGTGTCAAAGAATAACATTGTGATCTCGGGAAAGACTTGACAAGGTGTTCTGCAAGTCGCGCGCCCGCGTATGATAACACTAAAAGGGTTGTCTTGCCGATGAGGTAGAAACATAAGACCCGACGAGGAGAAAAATGAGGGGAAAAATTCGAGGTTCAAAGCAGAAGAAAATAATAAAGGTGTTCGTAAGAGAAGGTCAAGAGACCACTACAACCACTGCACCTTCAAGTACCATATCCGCAGAGGTTAGCTAAACAGAAAGATGACAAACAATTCAGCAAATTTTTAGAGGTCTTCAAAAAGCTACAAATTAATATACCTTTTGCCGAAGCATCAGAACAAATGCCAAGCTACACAAAGTTCATGAAAGGTATCTTGTCAAGGAAGAGGAGATTAGATGAGTTTGAAACGGTAGCCTTGACAGAGGAATGCAGCGCAGTGCTCCAACGCAAGTTACCTCCAAAGCTGAAAGATCCGGGTAGCTTCACAATTTCGTGCACCATTGGAAAGATGGATTTTAACAAGTGTTTATGTGATCTGGGAGCAAGTATAAATCTGATGCCATTGTTAGTATTCAACTAAATTGATTCTGGCTCCAAGACCCAATTTAACATATCATTACAAATTGAATGATTTGGGTCGCCACGTATCCATGGGAATTGTTGAAGATGTATTGGTTAAAGTGGATAAGTTCATCTTTTCGGCTGATTTTATCATTTTAGATTTCGAAGAGGACAAGAATATACCGATCATACTAGGAAGACCATTCTTGGCCACTGGCAGAGCTTTGATAGATGTACAAAAAGGGGAACTCACGATGCGAGTTTAGGATCAAGAGGTCATTTTTAATGCCTTCAAAGCTATGAAATTTCCAACGGATGAGGAGGATTGTTTCTTCGTTGATTGGGTGAATCGGATTCTAGATGATGACATACAGAGTCTAGCAGACTATGAACCTTTGAGGAATATCACTGATGAGAATTCAGATGCAGAGGATGAAGAATTTGATGAATTTGTTCAATATCTGGATACCAACCCCAAATTCAGGAGATTTAGACCCCCTACAGAGCCATTGACAATAGTTGGAGATACCTCAATAAAGCTAAAACCATCTCTTGAGACACCTCCAGAATTGGAATTGAAGCCACTATCTGAACATCTTAGGTATGCATTTTTAAGTTCAGATTCCAAATTACCTGTGATTTTTGCTTCGGCACTAACATCTTGTCAGGAAGAAAAACTGCTCCGAGTGCTTAGAGAGTTCAAATCAGCTATTGGTTGGACCATAATAGATATCAAAGGAATCAGCCCTTCGTATTGCATGCCCAAGATCCTAATAGAAGATGGTAGCAAGCCGACAGTTGAGCAACAAAGGAGGCTTAATCCAATAATGAAGGAGGTGGTCAAGAAAGAGGTACTAAAATGGCTAGATGCAGGAATAATCTATCCTATCTCAGACAGCGCATGGGTGAGCCCAGTACAGTGTGTTCCGAAGAAGGGCGGCATGACTGTTGTGACTAACGAGAATAATGAGCTAATCCCAACACGAACAATAACGGGGTGGAGAGTTTGCATGGATTACCGTAAGCTCAACAAGACTACAAGGAAAGATCATTTCCCACTCCCATTTATCTATCAGATGTTGGACAGACTAGCAGGGCATGAGTACTATTGCCTTCTGGATGGTTATTCGGGTTACAATCAAACTATGATAGCTCTAGAAGATCAGGAAAAGACTACTTTCACATGTCCATATGGCACTTTTGCTTTCAGAAGAATGTCTTTTGGGTTGTGTAATGCTCCAGCCACGTTTCAAAGATGTATGATGGCTAGAATGTTGAGGTATTTATGGATGACTTCTCAGTCTTCAGGGATTCATTTGACTTCTGTCTTGAGAATCAAGTTATGGTGTTAAAGAGATGTGTTGAAATAAATTTAGTGCTAAACTGGGAAAAATGCCACTTCATGGTACAAGAAGGAATTATTTTGGGACACAAAGTTTCAAAGACGGGACTTGAGGTGGATAGAGCAAAACTGGAGACTATTGAGCACCTGTCACCACCCACATCAGTAAAAGGAGTTCGTAATTTTCTGGGACATGCAGGGTTCTACCGCAGGTTCATTAAGGATTTCTCCAAAATCACTAAACCATTATGCAGCCTATTGGAGAAAGATGCGAAATTCAATTTTGATGACACTTGCGTATCAGCATTTGAACACTTGAAGAGAAAATTGATTTCAGTACCAGTAATTACTGCACCCGATTGGACTTTACCGTTTGAATTGATGTGTGATGCCAGTGATTACGCCGTAGGGGCTTTGTTGGGACAGCGAAAAGAAAAGATATTTTATGTGATTTATTATGCCAGCAAGACCCTAACGGATGCGCAATTGAACTATACCACCACAGAAAAAGAGTTATTGGCAGTGGTATACGCTTTTGATAAATTTCGAGCATATCTGATTGGAATAAAAGTGATAGTGTATACAGATCACGCAGCGATTCGACATTTAATGGCCAAGAAGGACGCTAAACCGCGGCTGATTAGATGGATCTTACTACTGCAGGAATTTGACTTGGAAATCAAGGACAGAAAGGGAACTGAAAACCAGGTGGCGGACCACTTATCTCGACTCGAGAATCCGGAAAGAGAAGTACAAGATAACGTTATGATCAATGAATCCTCTCCAGATGAGCAATTGTTTGTGGTGAAAGGGGAAGTGCCATGGTTTGCAGACTTCGCAAATTATCTAGTAAGTAAGACGGTACCTTCTGACTTGGTGGGATATCAGAAGAAGAAATTTTTGCATGACGTCAAATGGTATATATGGGATGAGCCTTACCTGTTCAAACAGTGTTCGGATCAAGTGATAAGAAGGTGTATTCCATATAGCAAGACTGAGGGGATTCTGCAAAAGTGTCACTCCTCGGTGTATGGAGGTCACTATGGTGGGGAATGGATGATGAATGAGAGTCCTACACAAGTAGGGTTTTCTTGGCCAACTATCTTCAAGGACGCTTATGGAGTTTTCATCCAAATGATGTGATGAGATGTCAACGAGTGGGTAATATCTCTAAAAGAAATGAGATGCCATTGAATACCATCCTAGAAGTAGAAATTTTCGATGTATGGGGCATTAATTTCATGGGACCTTTCGTTTCTTCCTGCGGCAATCTCTGTATATTGCTCGTAGTGGATTACGTTTCAAAATGGGTGGAGGTTGCATCTTTACCGACCAACGATGCCAAGGTAGTCCTCAAGTTTCTGCACAAAAGCATTTTTACGAGGTTTGGAACTCCAAGGGCTATCATTAGTGACAAAGGCAGTCACTTCTGCAATAGGCAATTCACTACCTTGCTAGCTAAGTATGGGGTGAATCATCGCATTGCCACAACGTATCACCCACAAACAAATGGCCAAGCCGAAGTATCAAACCGAGAAGTCAAAAGAATCCTGGAAAAAGTTGTTAATCCAACACGGAAGGATTGGTCGTTAAAGTTAGATGATGCTTTATGGGCCTATCGCACCGCATACAAAACCCCATTGGGGATGTCACCTTTTCAAATTGTGTATGGCAAAGCCTGTCACCTCCCTATGGAGCTAGAGCATAAGGCTTATTGGGCAATACGGAAGCTCAACCTTGATTTAACATCTGCAGGGGAGAAAAGGCTACTTCAGCTCAATGAGCTAGATGAGTTTAGATTATAGGCTTATGAGAATGTGAAATTATACAAGGAAAAAGTGAAGAGGTGGCATGACCGTAGGATAATGGATAGAACGTTCGAACCGGGACAAAGGGTGTTTCTCTATAATTCCAGACTTAAACTCTTCCCTGGAAAACTGAAATCGCATTGGTCGGGTCCATTCACAGTGAAAACTGTCTTTTCGCACGGTGCAATTGAAATATACAACCAATTCCTAGACAAGCCCTTCAAAGTAAACGAACAGCGGTTGAAGCATTACTTTGGTGACAAAGTGGAAAGACACAACGTCACCATGATTCACTCGTCGACATGAGAATCAGAGACAGTCAAGCTAAATTGACTATAACTTAGCGCTGGATGGGAGGCAACCCATCAATTTCATCTTTAAACTCTTTTCAATTCTTAAGTTAAATAGTAGTTAGACTCATTCTGTGCTGCTTGATACCTAATATGTGTTGCACTCATCTTGTTGTAGGTGCTTTGGGTTACACTCATCACAAACTCCACTTGGAAGTTCGAATCGCAATCGTGGAATGCAACTTCATGCAACACAACATGTTCTAATGAGTATTACCTCGCTTGAAAGCAACTTGCGCAGATAAGTTTCACATCCTCGCTACCACATGAGACCAACCATACTGTGTCGAGGAGGCCGCCATGACGATGCCCAACAGAGAGATTATTTGGTCTACTTGTTTTCTTTACGTGGTTTATTATGAGCATCTCTCTACTCTCCCATAATAAAAGACCTCTTCACTACCAGTACATACGTATATCACAAGCATCCTCATTGGAGTCAATCTAGGGCTTATTTTGTTAGATTGGGTGCAAGCAAGTTTGGGGATATTATCATCTGCTGCAAAACCCTCGCACTCTCTACATAGCAGTTGGTCATGGGTCCAAAACAAAGCCGTGCAATCTCAATCTCTTCAACCTCTGATTCCTCATCCAGTGATCCCGATGACGATGTCACGGAATGAAGAAACTTCTTAAGCCAGGAGGCTCATTACATCTATTATCATCTTCTGAGTAAATCGTTTATGAAGGAACGAGGCTTTAGACCCACCAAGAAGGATGGACAGCTATGGAGCATGCTCCGAGAAAGAAACTGGGTTAGCCTGGCCGCAACACCTGTACCTATCCCAATGGAAGTTGTTCGGGAATTCTATGCAAACGCAAAGGAGATGGAGCAACAAGGAATAACATTCGTTCGGCATGTGCAAGTGGATTTCCGCCCCTCAGCTATCAGAGCAGTGTATGAAATAACTGATACACCACCAACTGGGTCGGCAAATTGGGTCACTGGTGACCATTTAACGACTAACTTGGATGTATTGATTTCGGAATTGTGCATCCCGGGCACTAAGTAGACCTGCAAGGTCGGAACAAACGAGCCTCTCTCGTTTCCAGCTTCCACTTTGAATCGCTACGCCCAAGCATGGCATCTATTTATCTGCGCCAAACTAATTCTGTCCACTCACAAGCATGTCGTCACGAAGGAGCAAGCCATCATTCTATGGGGTATTATCGAAGGGAAGGACATAGACGTCGGCCACATCATTCATCAAAACATGCAGTGTTATTGGCGAGGAAACATGATTGGGAGCATTCCGTATGTAGCGGCTGTAGCATTACTTTGTATACAGCAGGGAGTTCCATGGACTGACAGGACACGACAGAAGCCGAGTCATGACATTACGTTGGCCACAATAGCTAAGCTCCAGGATTAGACGGGTGGTGAACCACACCCGCGTGGACGTGGATTCATTCTCTGACTCACCTCACCAGAGCCAACCAAACAGTCCCCACAGACCGAGGAAGCAGGCCCATCCACCCGAACACATCCTGTCTCTAGTGATCAACATCTCCGACGGTTGGAACGAAAAATCGACACCTTAACTGACAATCTTTGGAGACTCACCAGGGCCTTAGCCGAAGCGTTCGCAAAGCAAGGAACCAGGCTTGAATGGCCCCAGTTCGGGATCGCCGTGCCATATCCACCATCAGATTCACCACCCGAGGAGGGTGGTCATGCCGATCAATAGGGGAGTTTTTTTCGTACCCTTTACCTTCATTCAATGAGGACATTGAACATTTTAAGTTTGGGGGTATTGGAGTACTTGCATAGTAGTTTAGTTTGCATTCTGTTTTAGCATGTTTAGTTTAATTTTGCATTATTGTGTGTTAGTAAAATTTTTGCATAAATTTTTTTAATTCTTATTCATTGTTAATTGTGTTAGTCTATTTTAGTTTAATGTCTCACATAAATTCTTGCTTATAAATAGAAATTTTTGCCTAAGCCAATGATGATAGTGAATTGTGAAAGATTTCAGAATATGTTACATAACACAACTTGGATATAATGTTTTACACAATGAGATTCATGTTGTTGTTTATATGCTTTCGGTTTGCACAAATGTTTTCATAATCACTTGTAAGTCTAAGATGTGTGTCTTGCATTGCTCAATAGAACATGTAGTTTTAAAAAGAGAAACATGAGGAAAATGTTGTAGATTGTAAAGTCATTGAAGTGCAAATTTTGGGGAAACATGGGCATGCTGTGTATAAAAAAAAGAAAAAAAGAAAAAAAGAATAACAATAACGTGACTAGTCTTAATTCAGGGCCCTAGCTACTTGAGTAAGTACGCCCGAGGAGATTGTCTCTACACCTAGTGCCCTAAGGTCTATCATGGTCTGGGAGTCGTTGGTTGAAAGCTCGCTAAGGGGTAGCAGTGTGCCTAATGGATTAAGACATTGCACAGTCATGTGAAAAAAAAAACACCGCGGAAAAGTGTGAAATCGCCCTCGTGGGTAGTAATAAAGCAATAAGCCCATTGTTGAACCTTAGTTTGCGGTGATATGATTAAACAGTCTATGTTCCATGAGTATACATGAATCTTGATTTAGACTATAATTTTTTGTTTGGAGCAGTGTAGGATATATATGTAAGACCCCGAATTTTATGAAATAAAAGTATTCAATTTTTCTTATAATTACAATTCAGTAAATGATTAAATTGATAAAAGTTTAAAGTTAAGGGTGATATATGATTTTTTTTCAAAATACGCAAGTGGTTATAAAATATTCATTTTTGTCGGGGAATATTCGTTTGCTCGTGGAATATTCATTCTGTCGGGGAATATTCGGATGAAGAAAACGACAAATTTGAGTTTTTATAAATAATTGCGTAGTTGTTACCAAGCTAACACTTCGTTGGAATATCCAAATTGGTTAAAATACGATGAATACGCGTGTTTGTTTGCGAGAAGATTACACGGCTTTTTTACATGTATTTTGAATTATTGATCCTTACAAGAAGGCACTACTCAATAATTATTACGTTAATCACCGCTCAATATTTTATTTTATTGATTCAATAATTGTTGTGTTGATATTTTATATTTTTGTTGTTTCAATAATTGTCACTGCACAGTATTTCCCATTATCAGATCAATAATTTATATTATTTGAATAATATTATGAGATATCATTATTGGCAATGTCTAGAAAGTTCTGTCAAGGAGAGGTTTGGTCACCTAATTGCGCGCCAGTAAGGAGAAATCCTTATTGAAAAGCCCCCTCTTTCCTAGGAACTGCATGGTTGTCATAATTGTGATTCTGTAATATTATTTGTGAATAATTAATTATTGATTTATATGATAAGGAAATATTTATTTGATGCGGATATAAATGATGGATTTATTTATGTGGTTATAAACGAATGAATTAATGTTGAGGTGTTTTATCAGTATTTTGTCGGATTGGAGGTATTAAAAGATCAAATCGGTGTTCTTAAAGCTCTATTGCTGAGTTATAATTTTGATCTGACCGTTGGATCATTGTAATTTTTGGATATGTTATACATATATGAGTTAAGTATATGTCCACAAATTTTGAACCGTTTAAAATTAACGCATGATTTGTTATGAATTTTAAAAGGTGTTGAAACGATGTTTAAAATCATCCGTTTGTGGATTTCGGATATTTTTGGTTTGGAATTTGGAAAAACTCAAAGCTACAAAGTTGTAGAGAATTCAATTTCAGTCAGAATGGACATAAAATTCGTATTTTTCTAATAATCGGGCTATTTTCTATGAATTATTGAAGTTTTGGAAAATAAAATAATTTTTATTAAAATTTGGTGGGACCCACTTTTGTTTTTATTAAACATGTAATGATTTTGTTCAAAGTTGGCATGTTGATGGTCGGCTTCTTTGGTAGTCGTGGTAGGTGGCGTAGAAGAAAGAAATGAAATATTATATTTTATTAATTTAGTCTCCTTTGGCGTTCTAGCATTTTCCTATAAATAGGTGCTTATGTTAGAATTGAAAATCACACCAGAAACAAGTTTTTTTTCTCTCTAGATTATCAAGCATATTTGTGTGAGTATTTAGATACTTTGAGAGTTACTTTTCAGTGTAAGTGTAACGCTCCGAGAAAATCGGATTTTTGAGAATTAAAATAAAGGAAAAATATCCTCTGTGGTGTAAGTATTATTAGCGAGATTCTGAGGACAGAATCCTTATAAGGAGGGAAGAGGTAGCTTAGAGAAAATCGGATTTTGAGAATTAAATTTTTATTTTTATTAAATGAATTTAATCAATTATTTATGGAGCAAGCTAATCAAACGCCGATTCTCCGGCCTAGAAATGTCGTAACATCGTAGGATTTTGGCTACGTGGTAGAATTAAAGTGTTTGAATTTCAAGACGAAAATAAAAGCTTTCGAGAAATTTTTGAAAAACAATATTCACGATTTCGCAAGAATTATTTTTGAACTTCCAGAAATAACGTAACGATAGAATATTGATGTGAGATGGAATATCCAATAATATTTCGATTATGGAAAATGTAATATTTACTGTGGACTTAAAACCTAACGTTTAGGAAATGTGACTTTCGAGAAGGAAATGTAATGTGATTAATGAATTAAGTGATGATTGTATAATACGTAGGTATTGTACGAGGTAGAGAATACGAGTATAATACGAGTACGTATGAATGATGATATATCATATATGTTGAATAAATATACGAGGGGAAATACGAGAATTATACGTATAATATATGTTATAAGGCTTTAAGCCAAAAGAAATGTATTGAATATTTGAGTTATGTAAGAAATTGTAAAGTCCAATAAGATATTGATAAGCCCAAGTGGTTGATTAATGAGAAGCCCAAAGTAACTTAATGCAAGCCCAAAGAATTGTTAATGAAAGCCCAAATGATTAAGCTAAGATTAATTAAGATAAGGCCCAAGGTAAATATCCAATGGGTTAGGGGATGGTTTAAACCAATGGGGCAACCCATGGATAATCCAAGGTGATGAACAAGTAAACTTAGAGGCTAAGTTAATGTGGTGATCACACAAAGTGCTTGTAAGTGATGACAAAGTAAACTTAAGGGCTAAATGTTGTGGGGAGCAAGTAGACTTAATGATTAAGTAAGTGTGATGGCCAAGTATATGTGGTGAGCAAACAAATAATGTGGGGAGCAAGTTTACTTAATGCCTAGGTAATGAATAGTAAGGATGTGGATGGATTAAAGACTAAACTACCCTAACTTAGGATTTCCTATAAATAGCAAGCTTTGTAATTCATTTGTGGGTTGTTATATTTTCATCCAACTTAAGGTTGAGAGCTTATTTGGTTGAGAGAATAAGCACTTATAAAGTTAGACTTTCTTTGTTAGTTTTTCCACCAATAACTTATAGCTTATTGGTTAGAGAGAATAAGTGAGAATAAGCTAGCAAGTTAACCTTTGAAGTTCAAGAATCAAGAAGGAGATTAAGGATTAAGCAAGATATCATCAAAGAGTAAGTGTTCTTGAACCATGTTTCTCTTTCTCTTCCATTGTTAGAGAAGGGGGTAATGGTATAACAAGCATGCTAAGAAGAGGTTGGGATAATGAATCAAAGGGCTTAAGTCTTAATAAGCCGGATAAGTCATAAATAAGAAATTCATTTGTAAATAAGTTATGAACTTATAATGTAAGTATAGAAACTTTTTATAACTTGTAACATGTTTACCTTAATAGAACTAGTATGATAAAAAGATGTAAGAATAATGATTAAAGGACTTAACCTATGAATAAGTCATAAGCAATGGAATTAAGTATGTTATACTTTAATAAGTAGTTTATAAGTTTATGAGTTTTGAACTTATTAAGAACAATTAATAACTTATCATGGATATAAGTTAGTGAAGCATGTATGTCAAGATGATAGTATAATGGATTGAATCCAAGTGAAATGGTTTAAAAATCTCAAGTAATGAAGTTTCGCCGGAATGCACACGATTAGACGACGATTGTCGAATTCGTGAAATTCACGGAATGGAAGTCGAATTTTGATATTGAGCTTGGAAACATTGGTTTTCAATAGAGGCAAGTCGTATTTGTCATTATAGAGTTGCGGACTCAAAAATGGCCGGATTCCGACTTAGAACGAAGAAACGAGCGTTGAACATTCACGAACATTTACCATTTTTGTTGAAAATGGACTAATAGGTAAATTTCTAGCAAACGAAGTCAAATAGATAAAATTCTTGCATGAACACGTAGAGTACGTAATTTGTGAACCGTAGGCTTTTGAATGAGCCAATTCGGACTTATAACGAAGAGATTATGCGTTCGGGAAGTTCACAAAATTTTAAAACTGAAATTATTTTTCAGTGCATGAGTTGATGCTGCCATAACCAACCCTAGTAAAATGACCCTTACGGCCGTGTGAAAAGAATGTAGGAAGCACACTACAAGAGTTACCGCCACAAATATGACCAAGAATACAAGACTTCATGGACGTCAATCACGAGTCAGATTTTGAGCAATAAGTGGTGGACGCCTCATTGCGGCATCAAGTGTAATAATCGGTATTACAAATACCAAATTTTAAAACTTAGACAATGAAGAATGGTTACAAGTGGAACATGAAGGAAATTGTTTAGTAATCGAACAAAGGGACTTAATAAAATATTATTAAGTCATAATTAAAACTCAAGTATGATTACTTAGGGTTAAAGAAAGTCAATTGAAGATGAACGTGAATGATATGCAATAAGTATACTTAACCAATGACGATCGAGTTTTGGATGATAACGAAAAAGGCGTTAGTAAGCCGTGAGGAAGGATAATTAACTTGAACCGAAGTTGTACTAATGAAATAACTTCACTTAAGTTATGGAAGAGACAAGTCGGTAAGAATGATGTAAAGAATGACGGAAAGTTTTAAGCTAATAATAACAAATCTAATACGGGATTAGATTGAGAAGTAGGGTAAGATTCTTTAGGAACTATGTATGTTCATTCATGACCTAATATGATATGTTATGTGATTATGTATTGTAGAGATTGTAAAGACTCAAAGGAAACGTAATTATACTGTAGTAGACACTGAAGGCAAGTTTTTCTTAAACGCTTGTCTAACCTTCGTGTTAGCCAGGTTTTCAAATGATTCAAATTATGAGATGCATGTATGGTTTCAAAGAAAGAGTAGATGTCAGTTTTAGCTCGGCTAGACTAATCGTGATAGATTGATTGAACTGTTTACAAGTCTTTCAATATAGAATTGCTAACGCTATCCTACGCCAACTATTTGGTACGGATTCAAGGTAAGCCTAAATATGAATAAACAAATGTATTTTCATCGAGTATTCGATGGGCACGTGAGGTTGCCAAAACTTAAACGTACACACGTTTAATGGATGTAGTGTTGATCAACATAGGGTATTATAGGCTGATCACCTAGATGTACTCGTAAGCTATGCCGGACTTACGGACTTAGTGCCGAGTTGTCCTTTTCAAAGAAATTATAAGACGTTCACGTCTTGAACCATAATTGATGAATTGAGTAATATTATTATTGTAAAATGTTTTGAAGGAAAAAGGAAAGCTATTTTGAAGTATTGATAGTACTCTGTAACTATCATCCAGTTATTGAAGATATACGATTCCTATGTTTCAAGCATGCTTTTAAAAATGAAATTGTTGTACTTGCTGAGCGTGTTATGCTCACACTTGCTTGAACCATATGATTGCAGCTTAGACGATATGACCAAAGGATTCGACAAGGATAAAGTGAAGGCTAAAGTGAACTTGTAGCGTACCTATGTAATAGTATAGGTTTGTAATGATAATATTTGATATTATGACAAGAACAAATGTAACGGTTATAAAGAACCTGGGGAATGGTAGTATTGTTTTGGAATATATATAAGACAAATTTGTTCCTTTGAGGCTTTTTCAATTGAATGTTTGTATGAACTGTAGCACCATGGAGCACCATCTGTCGGGTTGAAAGAGACCCGGATTTGGGGGCGTCACAACAAGTTTCTTTCGGCTTTTCATCTGCTATTCCAGTCAGAAGTACTACTCTTTTGAGGTAAGGGATTTTAAGGGTTATTATGTTTTTCAGTTCGTACTTCTTTCGTCCTTCAGAAAATTCTGGAAAAATTTGAAATGATATTTTGATGAGTTTTATTGATTGTGTCTAAAAATGGCGATTTTTGGATGTATAGATTAAGAGTAATGAATTTTACGAGAAAAAAACTATTTTAAAAGTAACCGCTTATAACTCCTTGTGGTTAATTCCAAAATTGATAAATTTTTTATTGGGAGTACATCTATATAATATCAGTGTACTCTGTAAATTTCAAAATTTTTGGATAAAAGTACAATTTATGATAAACGTCTAAATATTCGGCGGTTTTGGCCATATGAAAAATAGTAAATGAATTTTAAAAATTCTGAGAAAAATATATGTTCAATATGGGACTATATTCTCCTAAATCCCAAAAAAGAAATATTTTTGGAACTGATTTAGTATTTTTCATGAAAATGGACTAGTTATGAGTAAATGAATTAAATATGTTATGTGAAGTAAGAAAATTGAAAAATATGATTTTATGGCTTGAGAATCATACATGAGTTATATGCAGATTTTTGATGAGGGTTTTGGTTATTGGTGATGAAATCTTATGAGTTTGAAATTTTAGAATGATTAAATGCATTATTTAGTAAAGTGTAAACAATTAAAATAAATTGTTTATAAGTTTAAGAAATATTATTTCAATATCATTATACCAAAATATTGGTATGGATTTTATTGTAGAATTTCTACCTTTTTGTGTCGGGTTTACTATTCATGAGTTACTATTCACGAGTTACTATTCATGAGTTACTATTCACGAAGTTACTATTCATGGGTTACTATTCACGGGTTACTATTCATGACAAAATTGGTTTCTTTTTCTAACCAAATTATAGTTGATTTATGAATATTACTCTTGAGATTAAAACTGTATATTGATCATATTATTTTTATTATCATATATAACATTCTTATAACCCTAATGATGATATTTCTCTTTGACTTAAGTGTAAAGATGGGTAGATTTTTGATATGATCATGACTATGGGTTCTCTTTGGCCAGTAGTGCAAAGTTGAATTGTTGATTGGTATGATCGTGACCATTGAATTTATAATTGAATATCTTTTGCTTAAGTGCAAAGGTGAAATGATCAACATGGTTATAATTATTGTTTACAAAAATTCTGAAATGATTATATATTTTTTTGAGATAATAATATATTTGGCCCATGAGTAAAATATGAACCTGTTGATGAATATATTTGGCTGTAGTGTAAATATGTATTGTTGAGGAATATCTTTGGCCGAAGTGCAAAAGATGAATTGTTGATGAATATCTTTGGCGTGAAAGTGCAAAGATGACATGTTGTTGAATATCTTTGGCCAATAGTGCAAAGATGAACAGGTGTTGAGATGAACATGACCAACTGGTGATACAAATGAATATCTTTGGCCATAGTGCAAAGATGAAGTTATTAGTATGATTATGAACATGAAATGTGATTTGGTGTAACCATGATCTTTGATGTTTCAGGTAAAGATAGGTGATGAAAATTATTTTTGTCCTGGATGAGAAACGAAATTTAGAACTACAATTATGATTATGAGTTATTCATATGATTGTGGACCAGAACTGTTAATTGATGTTACAGGGATAAAATATTACTGGTGGATTTTTAACATAGAGAAGATAATAGACTTTATGGTTTATTTGACTCTTTTAATGGATTGCTCGTTCTGCTGCAACTATGGTTGAAATTTTTATCATCTACCATATGTTCTAAATCTCTGATTTATTATTGATGAAGGCTATTGATAATTTAAATATCTTTAGTCATGATATTCTTTACTGAGCTAGTTGTGCTCACCCTTTTGCTTCACAATTCCTTTCAGGTAATAAGAGTGTAGCTGGGTCGGAGGGGGGTATGAGGGAATAGAACGGTGGTCATCATTTAGTAGTTATATTTGGTGAATCAACTAGAGTGAGGTGAACTCAACGTTGGAAGGGTGTTTTGCCACTATCATACAAGATGTCTAATGACATATAACCTCGTATCATCATAAGACAGGGATGTTATCATCCACTTGCTGAGTATATATATGAGCACTACCTATATACTCTTGGTGTTTGGTTGAAGTATAATTCTCAATTAGAGACAGTGGAGATAATGATATGTCAAGAGAAGACTCACCATTGGGAAGAATATGATAGTAATCTTCTCATTTTTCTTTGGGGTCTATTGGGTCAACCAAGGATAATTCTGTGGCCATATGATATCTATCATAACCTAGACGCATGGCCTCCCATGTACAAAGGTTTCCTTGAGCACTTCCCAAAGATTCTAATTTCTAAAACAGTTTTTGACTATACCTTTATGTAAGGTGTCATGGTGACGTGTTATCCAAGGTTGGGATGAGAGTCACAGTTGGTATATATTGGTATCCAAACTCACAGCATATGTGTTGTTGTATTTTGCACGACAATTGTTGTAATAAAGTTGTAGTTTTTTTCTGTACCATGTATTTGGCGACTCAGAATGGGTTGGATGGAATGGACCTATTTTGGGGCTGTCACATTTGGTATCAGAGCTTAGGGATATGATCTCTGACGGAGATTGAGGAATATAACTAGGAGGGGAGTGATGAGTAAAACCTTCGCTAGTGTGTCCTACCTAAGCTTATTTGTTGGTCAGTCATAATATCGGGATATTATGTGATATGTTAATTTGTTCAATTAACCCTTGTTTTGAAGCTGTATTCTAGAATGATATCTGAAATACAGGAGATGAGCATTGGAGAAATTATGATGACAGGGAAGATGAAATCTGAAATGAAAGAAAGATATTCTCAACTCTTTGAAATACCAGGTACCTAAATTTCGGGGATGAAATTTTATAAGGAGGGGAGATTGTAAGACCCCGAATTTTATGAAATAAAGGTATTCAATTTTTCTTATAATTACAATTCAGTAAATGATTAAATTGATAAAAGTTTAAAGTTAAGGGTGATATATGAATTTTATTTCAAAATACGCAAGTGGTTATAAAATATTCATTTTTGTCGGGGAATATTCGTTTGGTCGTGGAATATTCATTACGCTTGGGAATATTCGCATTTGCCTGCACGATCATTTGTGGGCCCCATAACGGATAACTGTCGGATGAAGAAAACGACAAATTTGAGTTTTTATAAATAACGGCGTAGTTATTCTGAAGTAACCTTTGTTGAAATACTTGGTGGTTAAAAATAAAGATGTCTGGCGTGTTTTACCTAGCAATACCTGCTGCGGTTTTACGATATTTTTGAATTATTGATCCTTACGTAAAAAGGCACTACTCAATAATTGTTACAGTAATCACGGTTCAATATTTTTTTTTATTGATTCAATAATTGTTGCGTTGATATTTTATATTATTGTTGTTTCAATAATTGTCACTGCACAGTATTTCCCATTATCAGATCAATAATTTATATTATTTGAGTAATATTATGAGATAACATTATTGACAATGTCTAGAAAGTTCTGTCAAGGAGAGGTTTGGTCACCTAATTGCGCGCCAATAAGGAGAAATCCTTATTGGAAAGCCCCCTCTTTCTTGGGAACTACCTGGTTGTCATAATTGTGATTCTGTAATATTATTTGTGAATAATTAATTATTGATTTATATGATAAGGAAATATTTATTTGATGCGGATATAAATGATAGATTTATTTATGTGGTTATAAACGAATGAATTAATGTTGAGGTGTTTTATCAGTATTTTGTCGGATTGGAGGTATTAAAAGATCAAATCAGTGTTCTTAAAGCTCTATTGCGTGAGTTATAATTTTGATCTGACCGTTGGATCATTATAATTTTTGGATATGTTATACATATATGAGTTAAGTATATGTCCACAAATTTTGAACCGTTGAAAATTAACGCATGATTTGTTATGAATTTTAAAAGGTGTTGAAACGATGTTTAAAATCATCCGTTTGTGAATCTTGGATATTTTTGGTTTGGAATTTGGAAAAACTCAAAGCTACAAAATTGTAGAGAATTTGATTTCAGTCAGAATGGACATAAATTTCGTATTTTTCTGATAACTGGGCTATTTTCTATGAATTATTGAAGTTTCGGAAAATAAAATAATTTTTATTAAAATTGGGTGGGACCCACTTTTGTTTTTATTAAACATGTGGGCTGATTTTGTTCAAAGTTGGCATGTTGATGGCTGGCTTGCTGGTGGCTGGTAGGTGGCGTAGAAGAAAGAAATGAAATATTATATTTTATTAATTTAGTCTCCTTTGGCGTTCTAGCATTTTCCTATAAATAGGTGCTTATGTTAGAATTAAAAATCACACCAGAAACAAGTTTTCTTTCTCTCTAGATTATCAAGCATATTTGTGTGAGTATTTAGATACTTTGAGAGTTACTTTTCAGTGCAAGTTTCTTTCGGATTTTCATCCGATATTCCAGTCAGAAGTACTACTCTTTTGAGGTAAGGGATTTTAAGGGTTATTATGTTTTTCAGTTCGTACTTCTTTCGTCCTTCAGAAAATTCTGGAAAAAATTGAAATGATATTTTGTTGAGTTTTATTAATTGTGTCCAAAAATGGCGATTTTTGGATGTATAGATTAAGAGTTATGAATTTTACGAGAAAAAAACTATTTTAAAAGTAACCGCTTATAACTCCTTGTGGTTAATTCCAAAATTGATGAAATTTTTATTGGGAGTACATCTATATAACCGCTTATAATTATTGTTTATATAAATTCTGAAATGATTATATATTTCTTTGAGATAATAATATATTTGGCCTGTAGTGCAAATATGAACTGTTGATGAATATATTTGGCCTGTAGTGCAAATATGAACTGTTGAGGAATATCTTTGGCCTGTAATGCAAAGATGAATTGTTGATGAATATCTTTGGCCCATAGTGCAAAGATGACATGTTGTTGAATATCTTTGGCTAGTAGTGCAAAGATGAACATGTGTTGAGATGAACATGACCAACTGGTGATACACATGAATATCTTTGGCCATAGTGCAAAGATGAAGTTATTAGTATGATTATGAACAGGAAATATGATTTGGTGTAACCATGATCTTTGATGTTTCAGGTAAAGATAGATGATGAAAATTATCTTCGTCCTGGATGAGAAGAAGAATTTAGAACTACAATTATGATTATGAGTTATTCATATGATTGTGGACCAGAACTGTTGATTGATGTTACATGGATAAAATATTGTTGGTGGATTTTAACATAGAGAAGATAATAGACTTTATGGTCTATTTGACTTTTCTAATGGATTGCTCGTTCCGCTGCAACTATGGTTGAAATTTTTATCATCTACCATATGTTCTAAATCTCTGATTTATTATTGATGAAGGCTATTGATAATTTAATTATCTTTAGTCATGATATTCTTTACTGAGCTAGTTGTGCTCACCCTTTTGCTTCACAATTCCTTAAGATAATAAGAGTGTAGCTGGGTCGAGCGGGGGTAACAGGGGAATAGAACGGTGGTCATCATTTAGTAGTTATATTTGGTGAATCAACTAGAGTGAGGTGAACCCAACGTTGGAAGGGTGTTTTGCACTATCATACAAGATGTCTAATGACATACAACCTCGTATCATCATAAGACAGAGATGTGCTCATCCACTTCTTTGAGTATATATATCTGAGCACTACCTATATAATCTTGGTGTTTGGTTGAAGTATAATTCTCAATTAGAGGCAATGAAGATAATGATATGTCAAGAGAAGACTCACCATTGGGAAGAATATGATAGTAATCTTCTCATTTTTCTTTGGGGTCTATTGGGTCAACCAAGGATAATTACATGGCCATGTGATATCTATCATAACCTAGACGCGCATGGCCTCCCATGTATACGAAGGTTTTCTTGAGCACTTCCCAAAGATTCTAATTTCTAAAACAGTTTTTGACTATACCTTTATGTAAGGTGTCATGGTAACGTGCTATCCAAGGTTGGGATGAGAGTCACAGTTGGTATATATTTGTATCCAAACTCACAACATATGTGTTGTTGTATTTTGTACGACAATTGTTGTAATAAAGTTGTAGTTGTTTTCTGTACCATGTATTTAGCGACTCAGAATGGGTTGGATGGAATGTGCCTATTTTGGGGCTGTCACTATATAATCTTTGTTTGGATCAAGTTTATGTGAATAACACACACACACAGAGCATCTCTATAGCATTCATGAATTATCTGAGTGTGTGATGTTATGTCCATGGTTTGGTTTGAAACTATGTTCTGGAATCTGGATAGTTCACTGAGGTAATTTGGGCTGAAATTGTAATAACTCGATATTTTCTATATAAATAAATCAGAAATTTTGCGTATAAATTTTTTTTTTATTTTAAGGATGAGGATTTGTACAAGATAATGTGTATATGTATTTATGTGGTAAATAAAAA
This sequence comes from Panax ginseng, assembly GCA_020205605.1. Taxonomy (NCBI): domain Eukaryota; kingdom Viridiplantae; phylum Streptophyta; class Magnoliopsida; order Apiales; family Araliaceae; genus Panax; species Panax ginseng. The sequence goes on from CM035136.1 coordinate 108,024,170, forward strand.
TATATTTATTACATAAATATTTACAAATAATTTTATTTTAGAATTAATGATTATTATGAAGTATATTTTATAATAATTAATTTTATAGTAGAAATGTTTTTATTAATTATTTCCCATAAAATATAATTATATATTATTTAAATAATATATGAAATGGTTATTAGAATTATTATCATAAATATTTTATTATATGAATTTATTTCAGATTAATTAAGTTAATTATTTTAACTTAAAAATGGTGTATATGAATATTAAATCAGATATGGAATCCAAACCCTAATTTTGGATTTTGATTAAGAAATAAGAATAATAATATAATATTAATTATATTTCTCAGTGATATAAATATGTACTGTTTGTGGACTGACAATGGTTGGTCAATTATGGGGCATTATGACCAAACCCTAATTTTACTGAAAAATACTAATTTCAAAGTCAAATGAGACTTTAAAATCTGTTAAGTCAATATGTTATGTGATTCATGATAATTATAATTATTAATAATCAAGAGAAAACCCTAATTGTAAATTAAAACCCTAATTTCTTAAATTAGAAACCTTATATAATAATTAGCTAATTGCTAAATAGAAACCCTAATTTAAAACACAGGTTGAGTTCGACACTGTTATATAACTGTGTTACATGGTGCATGCATGTTATGTATTATATAATTTTATATTAATTAGGTAAAACCCTAATTAATATTTATAAATATTAATTTCTAGAAACCCTAATATTTATTTTATAAACCCTAATTTATTTAAATTATAAACCCTAATTGTTTATTGGAAAGCTTAATGCTAATTAGTGTATCTTAAACCTAATTAGTAAGGTGTTAAGTAATTAGAAAATTAATTTAATTAAGGAAACCCTAATTAAAATTTTTAGAAACTAAAATTTTATTATTTTATTATTTATTTTTTTAAACCCTAAATTGGAAATTCTAGAAATTATTTTTAAACCCTAAAATGGTCCAAATCCTAAACCCTAACTCAAACCCTAAACCCTAAGGGTTTGTCAAGATTACAATTTTGACATTTAAATGATTTACCAAATGACAAAAATGCCCCTCTTGTATTATTAAAGCTATTATAGGTTTTGACAATTAGGGGAAGTTGGTGACCAAATCCAACAACCCCACATGCTCATAATTGACAGCAACAAGCATTACATATCAGCCAACTTCATTGTATGCAATATATATAGAGAGCAAGAGAGAGAAAATGTATCATTTAGCTCATTTGGTCACCAATACTCATCCTTGACCCTCTCTCTCTAAAACCTTCGAAATGTTGAAGTATTTCAGTCCCAAAACCGAGCCCCACCATCACCCATAACACATCAAATCCTCAGATTCAAGAATCGATGCATACCCTTGATCTTCTGTTAAAAGTTGTGATTCTGTGTTGTAATATGTTCTATGTAGTGTCTATAAGTGATCTGGGTTGCTAGATGTTAGATCCATAACATCTAGAGGCTCGGATTTGATGATTTTTTAATTCTGGAAATTTTTTAAAAACGAGTCTAACAACCAAATGTCAGACCGTGTAAATCTTCATCTGTTATATGTTTTTGTTATTTGAATGTTCAAACATGTAGTGTGGTATGTGATCTTTCATCTGGAACTTGATGCAAAGCCAGATCAGTTGTGGATTGAAAGTTATCCTTGGTCAAACATCGTTGACCGGCATTGACCGGGAGATTTCTGGGTAACCCAGATTTCCCTAGGTCGTTCTGACAGTGAGTTCTTGGGTTATGATCTTGCTGTTTTTAGTTATTTAAGCTATGTTATTGTTATGGTGGTGTAGAATGACATGAGTACTAGCGATCTATGTCTTTATAACTCTTAAACCCGTTACAAAATCCAAGTAATTTGTGGTCAAAGTAAGCCAAACGAATCGCTGGGATGAAGATTACAGGTACCCAGAATCTTCAAAAGCGATTCTGACGACCACTACTTTGACTTAAGCATGTATCTTAATAGGAGGTTGATGTTTTGTGTTAGATCTTATCATTTGCATACCGACTACAATAATCGCAAATTTCATGGATCATAAAAACTATATACGGATTGCAAGTTGTGGAGGCCCAAATATGAACAGTCGAACTGTTCTTCATTTCTTGGTAACCCAGAAATGAAGAACATCTTTGACAGCTTGTTCAAGGATCCAGATGTCACTTATGTTATGCTTGTTGACCATGTTTGTTGTAGGGTATTGTAGTGTTGCATTAGTAATACACGATCTAAGTGATATATTGGCCAGAAACAGTTTTGCTTAAGAATTAATCACGATCAAAGTAGCCCACTCGGTAACTGACTTGGTGTTCTGGGTTTTGGCCAAGAACATGAAGAACACCTATAACGACGGTTCTGTCGCTATAGGTGGTCTTTAGCGACAGATTAATTAATAAATTAATTGTTTTTACGAAATAAATAGAAAAATTAGTTTTTAATTATTAAAAATACAAAATAAATTATTAAAAATTGTTTTAATGTAAGAAAATTATATTTTAATTATTTTGAATATATTTCATAAATATTTAATATTTTGGAATATTAAAAGTATTTAATTTATTTAATTATAATATTAAATAAAATATTTAAAAATGATTTTAATACATGAAAAATCATTTTAAATTATATTATGGTATAAGAAAATAATTTAAGTTATTTTTGATAACTTTTAATATTTTGTGATGAATTTCATTAATTAATTAATATTAATGGTAATTAAGTTATTTAATAAATATATTAAATAAATTATGAAAAATAGAATTAATGATTTAAAAAATTATAGAAAAATGATTTTAAGGTTATAAAAGTATTTTAAGTTATACATATAACTTTTGATATTTTGTCATGAAAAATATTGATATTTTAATATTAAATGATATTAAATTTATTTAATAATTATATTAAATAAATTAGTTCAAAAATGATTGTAATATTAGAAAAATCATTTTAAAAGAAAATAAATAGTTTAAAAGTATTTTAAGTTATAAAATATAACTTTTAATATTTAAAGGTAAATTTCATTAATTAATTATTATTAATGATATTAAAGTTATTTAATAATTATATTAAATATATTTGTTTAAAAATATTTTTATATTATATAAAATCATTTAAAATGAAAATAAAGTGTTTAAAGATATTTTAAGTTATAAATTGTAACTTTTGATATTTAAAGGAAAATTTTATTAATAATTTAATATTAAATGATATTAGATTTATTTAATAATTATATTAAATAAATAATTTTAAAATAGTTTTATTTATTTAAAAATCATTTAAAAAGGATATAAAGGAATTAAAAATATTTTAAGTTATGATTAAGGACTTTTAATATTTTGATAAGTAATACATTGATACTTTAATATTAATGATAATTATTTAAAATGATTTTAATTCTTTTAAAAATCATTTAAGGGTAATATTAATACTTTAAAAGTATTTTGAGTTATTATAAATAACATAAACCTTTTGGCAATGGTTTCATTAATGGTTTAATATTAATTAAATATTAATGATAATAGAATTATTTGATATTTAAATCATTTTATAATGATTCCGGTGTTTGAAAAATTAGAATAAATTATAATAAATGCTTAAAAATTATTGTAAATCATTTAAAAATGATATGACTGTTACTTAAATAGTCTAAATAGATATTGAACTTCGATATAGAGTCTTAGACTCGATAATTACCCGATAAAGTCGTCGATACACCGACATGTTTCAGAAATTGATCTGGACTTAGATAATTTGATTAGATATGTGTTTATTTGTGATTCAATGGTTGTAGAATATATGTGACAATGTGATTAGGTTATGTGCTGACTGTGAATTGCAGTACTATGTGTTATTGTATGTTGTTCTAATCTAACGAATGATCTTATTAATGATAGGTTTCGGTATAAAGATAGAACTAAGTTACGAACTGTAAGCAGTGCATCAGGCAAGTATCTTACCTTTGCATTTCCTTTATGCAATGGACATGAGTAAGAAGTTTCATAATTATATTATTATTATACTATATTATTAACCCTATTGTGATATATTCTATATCTGATCATTGTTTATCAACATGTTAGTATATGATAATTCTGATTTATATTTTGTTCGTTAATTTCTAAACATGGTTACACAAGTGTCCCCACTTGGATAATCATTGTAGTTACACACATATTGATATATATATATATATATATATATATATATATATATATATATATATATATATATATATAAGTAAAGTCTAAGCTACTTGCTCAAATTAGACACAAATTTCAAAATATCGTTGAATATGTTAAAACCTTTTTGTATCCAATCAAATTGTTTTGGTTCGGATTCCAGTCTAAGTATGAACATCCCGATCACGGGAAAAATTTTATCGCTTCAAAGTGACAAAGGATGAACGATAATATCGTTCTAGCAATGTAGTATTGATCAATCTGAGCACACTTTAGGCGAGATCACCTCGTGTTCTGTAAGTTATGACGGTTTGCAGATTAAGTTCTGCTAAACCTTAGCGAAAACTAAAAACAATGTTCATAATTTGTCAACTACCCTATATATATAATCTGTACGTAGTTTTAAAAATTTGAGATAGAATTGTTATGTTATTATTATTTGTTGATTTACTTCACAACTATAAATTCGTTGTAGAAGTGATGTACAAAGAAAACATTTATTTCTTTCAAATTTAATTATATTTCTAATTGTTATTACTTCTTTGGGCACTCAAATGCTCATCCTTGCTTAAATTTAAATGTTTTCGACTTAAGCGTGATCAACCAAGGTTCGACAAGAACAAGTGAAAAAGGAAAAAAACCGAATATGTGTAATGGTATCTTTTGTAATAGTGAGACAGTAATAAGGCAATGATATATATTATCTATCATATAAGGAATTATAGTAAAGGTTGCGTACTTGGGATTAGACTCTGATAAATGTAAACTAAGTTTGTTATTTATATTATTGTTATTATTATTAGTATTATTTCGCTCATAGAAATGGTATCGTGAAGCACCGAGTTCGGGTTGCAAGTACCTGAATTTGGGGGCGTCACAGAAATTCTGTTATGGCTAAGATTATGTGAGACTAATTTGCATCATAGAATAGTTGCATAGTTTAGTAGTTACATTTTCAGTGTTCATTCATATGCATTGCTTGAGGGCAAGCAACAATTCAAGTTTGGGGGTATTTGATAAGTGATATTTTTACTCACTTATTGTATATTAATCCATGCGAATTGTGCCCACCTCGAGTACATTTCATTTTGTTTTAGTTGTATTTCACGTTATTTTGCATTGTATATACTTAAAACTCCTTTTGGTGAATAAGTGCAGGAATCGGCTTCATTTTGGTGGAATTTGAGGTATCAGTGAGTGGATGTGTGAAGGCTAGTTGAAAGGCGAGGATGTGCATGGCATGGGGGTAAAATGAGGCATGGAAATCAAGCAAGCATGAGAATTAAAGCAAGTAGCAAAGAAGCAGCAAAGCGAAACAGCACTCGGGAATTGCAGGACACAAAGTGCAAGCAAGAAAAAAGGGACTTCATACCGCACTTGCAGTATAGAGCTTTACATGGGAATCCTGCAAGTCAGCGCCCATGAGAGCAAGGGGCGACGCGCCACGCGAGACTCGGCTTCGCGCTGCGAGAGCATGAACGCCAGCAGCCCGCGAGAGGACGATCTAGTTTGGTGCGAACTTCATTGTGAGTCTCGCTACCGTGAGCCGAGAGAGACACTAGGACACGCTGCTGCCTTGATGCTGGCAGCGCGATCTTGATCTTTGTAATTTGTTTTATTTTTATTTCTCAACTTAATGATGTGTAATGTGGTATAAAACAATTCTGACGTGTGTCAGAGAGCAGACTTAACTTTTATTACGTACTTTTCATAGTAGCAATTAGGGTTTACACTTTGGAGGAGATTCCAACGGAGAACGGAGCCATAACGTCTATTTCTCTTCCTCTTCTTGGAGTACTTCACCATTGTGGATTTTGATTATTGTTAATGGAATTCTTTGGGGTTTTTAATAGTTAATCATTGATTACTAGTCAGCGATTGGGTTTGATTGTTCTTTCTCTCTTACTCTTATTCGTCTGTTTATTGATCATGTTTAACCTTGATCCCATAATGGTTTTTGGTTCAGTCATGAACTAAATTCCATTATGGGATTCTAACGGATTTCAATATGTAGTTTGGTTGTACATCTAAGTGTTAGATTTATTTTTTATATCATATGGGTTATCTATCGTGGTTGTTTTGCATGTATGAATGACTGATAATCATTCGTGTTAGTATTCATATGGAATTGGAAATGAACATATGACTATGGAGTGAAATCATGATAGCATGCGAATATGGGGCTAGAATAAGTCTTGCATATTCTGTGAATCAGATAGGAATATACTATTTCACCGTATGAGCTTGTATAAGGGTTGTGCTCAAAATCAATAGGATTGCAATTGCGCATAGGAATATGGTAATTATGATGGTATTGGTGATTACATAGATTCTAACATCTGTAGATGATATGTGAGTTGGTTATAGTGCATTGGAAAATGGTTATAAATCGCTTTGTGCTCTTGGCTATTATCCTGTGATATGTGAACACTTCTTGCATGACATATGGCGATTGAATGATGTTAGGATCCTATTGTTTCCACATTACATTTAGTCCATTCCTATTCTTATTTTTACTTGGTAATCATAGTTAGTTCAAATCAACCATTAAGTCCATAGTCTTAGCATATAAATATAGTGAGTTAATTAATGCATAGTAGTCTAAGATTAACAACTTTCTCTGTGGGATCGATACTTTACTTACTCTGTATTACTTGTTGACCCATGTATACTTGCATGAGTTAGAGCTCTTTTATTCGAACTATAAAAGAGGCAACACTTAGCATCTATTATTTAGTTATTGTAACTTAATTCATGTTCTTTCACAATCGATTCTATTGTTGAACATTGAAAGCTAAATTCCTTTCTAATCATGATATATCTCCTTTGAATATAAACTTGCTAAGTAAATTAGTTGCTTACTTTTTCTATACCATGATGTTTATTTCAGCTAAACCCGAGGCATCAAATAAGAAAGATAAAGGCAAGTGCAAGATTCAGGAATAGTTTTTTAAAAATGTTTAATTATTATCTAATCTGATGTAATTATTTATGTAAACCTTTTGTAATAGTAAAAGTTAGTTTAAGTTAAGGTTAACAAGACTTTGGGATTGTGGTGAAGACTTTATTATAATGAACAATGTATGTTTATTATTCAACAGTAGTTATAGAATGCTTATGATGATGATGGATCAAGAGCACTAAATCCGAGGTTAGAGAACCCGAATTTGGGGGCGTCACATACACGCCGACGAATTTGAAAAGGTTTGATTTTAATGATTGAGTCGAATTAGACATAGTCGCCAGTTGGTATAAGTTTAAATTGATGTACCAACTCATCCGAATTTTTGAGGATTTTTTCATATGGCCCAATATGTGACTCTGTAAAATTATAATGAAACCCAAGATTCATAGAGTTCGAGGGATTGTTTAAGTGAGGGGAAGAAGTTAGGCACCCTTCGACTTTCGTGAAAACACGGTTAACACATCTTGTTAATTTTCTAAGTATGAAATGTGTGTGTATGAGAAAACCATTTATATTTTTGAATCAAAATTGTGTTTCAGTGCGTTAGTTTTAAAAGTTGTTCTAAGCCTGGTTTTAGTCTATGAGCGACGTTTAATTTTTAATTTGATTTTGATTAAAATGCTTCTTGAGAGAATTTGGAGAACTTGATGTTTGGACCCTATTTTGCCATTTGATTTTTAGCCTAAAATTTGTCTATTCCCGAAGCGATTTTGTATTTTATAAGATCTTTATTACGTTGATTTGAAAAAAATTTTTACTGAAATGCATGAAATAAAGCATGACAAGGGTCGGCCATCCATGGGCATGAAAGCCGTCTCGATACACCCGAGAACCCACAATCATAATTTCCATTATCACGAGTCTTTAAATCCAATCTCTTGGGACAAGGCCCTCGAAGTAGTTTTAAGGCCCAAAATTACATGTAGAATGGTTTGAACAATTAGTATTACATTTTAACAAAATGTCATCGCGGGAATCCAGTCAAAACATGATTTGTGGATCTCAACCCCAAGATTCCTAGGCTCACATTACTATGTTTGAATATAATCTAAAGAGATCTAAAAGGGAACTCACGTACCTTAACTTTTAGATTATGATATCGAGGCCATTACTCGAGGGACTGTGTCTTGACTAGATCTTTCAAAGATCTCAAAATCTAGGACATGAATCCATAAATCTAGGATATCCAAATATCCGTACAATAACACAATCATGATCTAAATGAAAGTATATAAAAATGTGTCCTAAAACCGTTATCAAACGATTCACTTGTTAGAATTTTTAGCATGATTAGTCAGGACCTCTTCCCCACTAGATACGGATCTAGGGTTTTGCGGAGTGTTCAAAATCAATTTAAAACATTATAAATGACTAGATCTAACCTAGATCTGAATCAATCTAGCATAAAGATTCAAGTTTTGGAGATTTAAAACTGGTTAAGGGCTAGATTTAGGGTAGATCTAGTAAAAAGATTCAATCTTTAACCGTATATATGCAAAATATTCGTAAAATAGGTAGAGCAATAGATAAACAACCAATATATGTATAAAGATTGAAACTTTGACTATATATATGAACAATATTGAACAAAATCTATTTGATATAACTAGATTTACAAGGAAATGAACACAGATTTGGTTTTTCATCTTGGGGAATAAAGATACAAGCTTTCTTTGACGTGAATTTATGTTATATATATACACACATATAAGATCTAATTATATAATGCTAGATCTAGCTTGAATTTAGTTTTTTTTTTGTTGTTAAATCTGAGTCTCTCTCTAAAATACTATTTTCTCTCTTTAGAATGAGTTCCCTTTTTTTCAAATGAAAGTCAGCGATGTCCATATATAGGCTCATGGAGCCGACCTACCAAGAAGTGCACCATGGCTAAGCGGTTGTACCTGTGGATGTGCCCTTTGGGTCCCATAGCCTCGAAGTTTGTTCTTTCGATCGCTGTACAGTTCGCTGAAACGTCTGTATTTTTTAAATCAAGAATAGTTGAGAGACGTGCCATGTATTACCCGATGATTTTGTAAATAATATTAATAATAAAAATAAGGATGTTTAAAAATTGTTTGTATATATATATATATATTGTAAGACCCCAAATTTTAGGAATAAATATTAATGTATCTCGAAATATATTTTTGAATATTATGGTGTGGATATGATATAATGTTATAGTTGTGGGTAATATTTACAAATTTTGCAAAGTAAGCAAGTGGTTATATAATATTCGATTGGTCGGGGAATATTCGTTTTAATAGGGAATATTAAAGACGACGACACAATCATCAGCGGACCCTACAACGGAAGTATTGTCATAGTTAGAAAAAGCGTAATTATTTTTTATAAAAATAATGGCGAAAGTGTTACCGTTAAAACTGTTGAACTACCCGGTGATAAAAGTACAAAAATACGTGTGGTTTCATAGTAGCACACGGTATTGATTATTGATGCTTACGTGAGAAGTCACTCAGTTATACTCAATTATTGCTACAGTAATTGCTGCATCATATCTCTCATATTATTGATTCGATTATTGTCACAGTATCATCTGCAGTATATGATATATTATTAAAGAAATAATTGAGATGACAAAGTTATTCATATTATTAAATTGCAATATTTACAATGTCTAGAAGTTACATTAAGGAGAGGTTTGGTCACCTAATTGCGGCATGATAAGGAGAAATCCTTATCGGAAAGCCCCTCTTTCACAGGAACGATCCGTTGTTAAATATTGTGAGTTATAATATTAATGATGAATAAGTTCGTGTTGATTAAAGATGTATTTGATAGTTCCACCGTGTTGGGATTATTAGTGTTAGTGAAAATCGACATCTATTAGATGATAATTGATGTGCTGGGGTTATATTGATAAATCGGGTAATTTATCGGATAAATGAACAATTAATTGTTACTAATTCACATGCTTATATAACTATTTGTTCATGTGTGTACTATTGAATCACATTCTTGTCTTATTAGGGGAGTTGGTGCAAGATTGATAATACTTGCATGACTAAGTTAAAAATGGAGGTATAGATAGAGGTACTATACTGTAATTCATATTTTTCACATGATTATACTATTGATTCAAATGATTAAACTATTGATTCACATTATTTACTATTAGGGGAGGTGGTGCAAGTTTGATAATACTTGCAGGACTAAATTAAAAATGCAAGAAAAGTTGGAGGTATTGTACTGTAATATTTTGAGCCCCAAAACGTGAAATTATCAAAACTATATTTTCCTATAAATAGAAGTTAATTCTTCCTTCATTTCTCACCAATTCACAAAAGCTTTAGAGCAATTATTATAGAGAGAAAGAAGAAGAGAAGTCTGCTACCTCACTATTCTAGTATCCAGTTTTTCTAAGGTAGGGGGTATTATTTCTTTCTTTCGTCTTCATGAAGAGAACTTCTGTTATTCCATTCTTTATTATTATGTTGGAATAACCTGTCTATGCGAAGTACCGCATACATGGTGAAATTCTTTTGTTATTCTATTCTTTATTATTATGATGGAATAACCTGTCTATGCGAACTACCGCATACATGGTGAAATTCTTATGTTATTCCATTCTTTATTATTCTGTTGGAACATCCTGTCTGTGCTTTATGCATGACTTGGTTCCGTTATTTTTTATTCTGTTGGAACAACCTGTTCCAGCTATATGCATGACCTGGTTCCGTTATTTATTATTCTGTTGGAACATCCTGTCTGTGCTTTTACGCATGACCTGGTTCCATTATTTATTATTCTGTTGGAATAACCTGTCTGTGCGGTGTATCGCATGCATGGTGATTTCTTTTGTTATTCCATTCTTTATTATACTCAGTTGGTTAAAATTTTGACTTCTATACTCCATGAAATTAGTGGAATATCCTTGATATTTGCGCTTCATCCAGTATCTTTTCATGGAAATATTCTTCTGAGCATTCTTGAATTTTACTCTACAAAGCAGTATCATGTTGACAATTTGGACGTTATTGGTTCCTGGATAAATTAATTCTTGAACTTGTTTTTATTGAATTCTTATATCATTGTCATCATCCTCATGTTTATATTATGTTGAAAGTCATATGTGGCCTGTAATGCATAGATGGACTTGGTATGATTATGACCATGGATTGTTCGATATAATTATGACCGTAATGTTACAAATGATGTGGTAAAAGTCCTCATTGGCCGTAGTGCATTGATTGACAGTTGTTGGCATGATCATGACCATTAATGAATACACGAATATCTTTGGCCCGTAGTGCATGGAGAATTTGTGGTCGTGATACTAATGAATATCATTGGTCGTAGTGCAGGGATGATGTGGTTTATTTATTAAGATGAGTCCTAGCGATTAAAGTGATGAAAAAACTTTTAAATCATAGAAGATAGTAGGTTTTATTCTCTACTTGACTCTTCTAATGGATTGCTTATTCCGCTGCAGTTAAACTTGATGTTTGTTATATTTTATCAGTTTAACACTGTTGAAGGCTAATGATAAATTATTCTGCATTATCTTAGTCATAATATTTCTTACTGGGCTAGTTGAGCTCACCCCTTTCTTTCACTGCTCTCTTCAGGAAATGAGAACGTAGCCGGAACTAGTCGGGGAACGGAGTGACGGTCCAGATGATAACATTAGTAGTCCTCACTATTCTATTAAATAGTGTAACAATAAATGTAATGAGGACTCCATTGAGTTTGTATATTTTCTAGATGACAATATTCTTATTAAAAACTCTTAGATTATATTTTGTCGTATTATACACGACTGTTGTATAATTAAGTTGTATTTGAATTTTGTACCATGTATTTGGCGACCCAAGATGGGTGATGTATACCTATTTTGGGGGCGTCACACACACACACACACACACATATATATATATACAAATGTTTCATGAATGTTAGTAATTCAATTTTTATTGAATTGAGAAATGTGGTAATGATGATGATGATTAGCATAATTAAGCTTATGTGATATGCCTTGTGTGACATAATGAATAAGATGAATTGATTAACTTAAGGTAAATTAATTGAGAGATGATTAAATAATGTAATGGACTAATGAGGACATTTAAGCCCAATGAGAATAATGAGACAAGTTTAATGTGTTAGGTATTATAGCCTAAGTGATTAATGTTACTAGAATTGTATTTGGGTCCATGTGTACAAGTAATTGTGCATGACTCAAGTTAACTTAAACTATTAGCCCAATGAATATTACTTTGGAATAGCCAAATGTGTAATAGAATGAGTGGTAGTTGGTATGTATATATATATATATGTATATATATATATATATGTATATATAAATAAGTTAACATAATACAAAGAAGAAAAAAAAAGATATAATATATATAACCCTATAACCGAACCACCTTCCCCTAGTAGCTTAGAATGCTAAAAATTTGGCCTTCCTAAGTCATGCAAGTTAGGCCATGTGAAGGAAATGATGAGTTAGGCCATGGGCTAGGAGTACTTAAAGTGTGGTTAGTGAAACTTTTTAACTAATTAGCTTTTACCTTTGGTTAATAACCTATTGGGTGTACAAAATACAAGTATTATACATGTATTGGTATATGAACTTTGCCTATAAATAAGTCTTCCAAAGTTCATTTGTAAAGGTTGCTTGAAAATTTCTAATTATAGAGAGAGCTAGAGAGAAAGTGAGAGAAAGTAGAAAACCTAGGAGGAGCTCTTGCACTTTGGTGGTTCAAGGGGAGTTAAAGAAGGAAGGAGAAAGTGAAGAGTTATTTAAGCTTTATTGCTAAGAGGAGAAGAAGAGCATTAAGAAGGTATGATCTTTGCCTAACTTTAATTTTATAAGATAAGTCAGTATATTTTTGTTGGGCAGAGGTCCAAAAATTCCCCTCTCGTTAAAAAAATGACAGCGAGACAAACGGATGTTAGTTTATTTTTTATGTTGCTGACACGTGGCTGACACGTAACAATATTTCCTTTCGTGTCAATTTTGTACCAAAAACTATTTTACAATTGTTTTCTTTTTTATTTTGATTGAATCTTTATATATATATATATCTTGTACTTTCACAAAAAAAATTGAATATAAAATTTCTAAATTGTAACTTCATCTCCTTCTATTCATAGATGTGGACACAGACTGGAAAAAAGAAATGAAAACACTCTCTTTTGAATATGTTGGTCCTGTCACTTTTTTTCTTTATTCTCATCTAATTTTTGGGTGATTACCATTATGATGCTTTTATACCAGAAGAAAGTATAGATCCATAAGTTTGTGATTTTTTTGGTAATTTCCGGGTCTACTGTTCTAAGGAATCATGAATGATTTTGCGATTGTCACAAAGAGAGATTTAACATGAAGGTATTGTAGATTTTGTATCAAACCCATATAAATTTAACTTAAGAGAGTTTTGTTTGCTGTAGATTTGTTTCCCCTTTTTCATTTTTCAGTTCTACAACTTTGCAGATCTGCTATATTTTCTTTTACTTTATTTCATTTCCTTGCCTTGTTAAAATTGTTGTTATTGTGTTCTGGTTTATCTTATTATGGGTGATGGTGGTGATGAAATTTTTCCGGTGGGTGACTTCTGTCCATCTTCCTTTCTTTTATTTTTTTTTATTTGAGCTATGGTGGTGTTGTGGTGGGTGGTGTTAACGGTGGTGGGTTGTGTTAACGCCTTAACAGTAGGTGTAGGTGGTGGTAGATCGGGTGGATCTCGTGGTAGTGGTAATGGATTTGTTGATGGCGTGATTTTGTGAGGCGACGGTTCATGATGGTGGATTTTGTTGGTGGTAGATGGTGGTGGATTTGGTTTTGTTTGTGGATAATGGTGGTGTATGCTAACGAATCTGAATTTTGTTAGTGGTGTTAATGTGACGCCCCCAAAATAGGTATACATCACCCATCTTGAGTCGCCAAATACATGGTACAAAATTCAAATACAACTTATTAATACAAATGTCGTGTAAAATACAATATTGTCTTCTAGACAATATTCAACTAAAATGGAGTCCTTAATACATTTATTATCACACTATTTCATAGAATAGTGAGGACTACTAATGCTATCATCTGAACCGTCACTCCGTTCCCCGACTAGTCCCAACTACGTTCTCATTTCCTGAAGAGAACAATGAAAGCAAAAGGGTGAGCTCAACTAGCCTAGTAAGAAATATTATGACTAAGATAATGCAGAATAATTTATCGTTAGCCTTCAACAAAGTGTTAAGCGATAAAATATAACAAACATCAAGTTTAAGCTGCTATGAATGAACAAGCAATCCATTAGAAGAGTCAAGTAGAGCATAAAATCTACTATCTTCTATAATTTAAAAGGTTTTTCATCACTTTTGTCACTAAGACTCGGCTTAATAAATAATCCACATAATCGAATCACCCCTGCTCTACAGTCAAGGATATTATTTGGTATCACGACCACAAATTATACATGCACTACGGGCCAAGGATATTAGTGTATTCATCGATATGGTCATGATCATGCCAACAAGCGTCCATCAATGCACTCACGGGCCAATGAGGACTTTTATCACATCATTTGTAACATTACGGTCATGATTATCTTGAATAATCCACGGTCATAATCATACCAAGTCCATCTATGCACTCTGAGGCCACAAATGACTTTCAACATAATATAAACATGAGGATGATGACAATGACATAAGAATTCAATAAAACAAGTTCAAGGATAAATTTTTAAAGATTTATAATTTAATTTATCCATAATTCAATATTGTCCAAATTATCAACATGATACTGCTTTGTGGAGTAAAATTCAAGAACGATAATGTATCAAAAATGATTTGGACAGAAAAGAAATCAATATTTGTTATGAATAGTACTCCAGGTGAATAGTACCCAAGTGAACAGTACCCCATGAATAGTACTTCAGGAATAGTATTTTGTGAATAGTACTCGTGAATAGTGCTTTGTAAATAGTATCCATGAATAGTACTTTTGTGAATAGTACCGTATAAATAAATAGTACTCATGGACAGTACTTCGGCATGAAAGACTTAAAATTTAACAAGAATGTGCAGAAAATATCCTTGTGAAGCGATACTAGATGAAGCGCAAATTTTAACGATATTCTACTAATTTCACGGAATATAGAAGCAATACTTTAACCAAATGATGGTATAATAAGGAATACGAGACGAAATAATATTACTCACATACTACAGAGTATAGAAGAAAATATTATTCCTATGAATACTGAACAAAATAATATCCCTTACCTCAGAAGAAGACTAGATACTGGAATAGTGAGGTAGCAGACTTCTCTTCTACTTTCTCTCTAAAGCTTTTCTCTCTATAAATGCTCTTGTGAGTCTTAGTGAATTGGTGAAAATGAAAGAAGAATGAGCTTCTATTTATAGGAAAATATATTTTTGATAATTGTACGTTTTGGGGCTCAAAATATTACAGTATAATACCTTCATCTTTTTCTTCATTTTTAATTTAGTCCTGCAAGTATTATCAAACTTGCACCACCTCCCCTAATAGTACATCTTGTGAATCAATAGTACAATCATGTGAAAAAAATAATTACAATATAGTACCTTCATCTATACCTCCATTTTTCATTTAGTCATGCAAGTATTATCAATCTTGCACCATCTCCCCTAATAGTACATGCATGTGAATCAATAGTACACACGTGAACAAATAGTTATAAGCATGTGAATTAATAGCAATTAATTTCTTATTTATCAGATTAATTACTGGAATTGGTCGATATAACCTTGAGACATCCATTATTATCGAAATAGATGTCGATTTCCCTAACACTAATAATCCCAACATAATGGAAATATCAATTTCATCTTTAATCAACACGAACTTATTCATCATTAATATTATAACTCACGATATTTAACAACGGTCATTTCCAGGAAAGGGGGCTTAGATAAAGATTTCTCCTTATTAGGCGGCATGATTAGGTGACAAACCTCTCATTGACAAAACTTCTTGACATTGTCGATATTGAAAATAATAATATGAATAACTTTGTCGTCTCGATTATTGATTTAATAATATAAAATATTATCACGAGATGATCTTTGTGACAATTATTGAATCGATAATATGAAAGATATTATGCAATTAAGATATTATCGGTGACGAATGATTAATGTAGCAATAATTGAGTATATCTGGTGACTTCTCACGAAAGCATCAATAATCAATCTGAGTGTGCTCTCTTATGCGACTATCGAAAGCGTATTCTTTAATACTTTTACCATAAGGGTAGTTCGATAGTTTAGCGGTAAAACTTTTCGTAGTTATTTTTATAAAAAGATAATTACGTAGTTTTTAACTACCACAATACTTTCGTTGTGGGGATCCACCAATGATTGTCTATAAAGTCGTCACGAATATTCCTGTTAAAAGCGAATATTTCTAATTGAGGAGCCAATCAAATATTATATAACCACGAGGAGAGGTTTTCACTAATTGGCGGCATGATAAAAATTTTTACCTTGCAAAATTTGTAAATAATACTCACTGACTATAACATTATATCAAATCCACACCATAATATTCAAAAATATATTTGAGAAAATATAGTTGTGGGTATTATTTACAAAATTTGGAGGTAGGTAAATAAATCACATTATTATATAACACAAGATGTACTATTAAGGGGAGGTTGAGTTTGATAATACTTGTAGGAAAATTAAAAATGAGTATTATATTGTAATATTTTGAGCCCCAAAACGATGCGATTATCAAACTATATTTTCCTATAAATAGAAGCTCATTCTTCTTTCATTCTCACCAATTCACTAAGACTCACAAGAGCATTTTAGAGAGAAGTTTTAGAGAGAAAGTAGAAGAAGTCCTACCTCACTATATTCCAAGATCCGTCTTCTTCTGAGGTAATGGATATTATTTTGTTCAGTATTCATAGGAATAATATTTTCTTCCATATTATGTAGTATGTGAGTAATATTAGGTCGTCTCGTATTCCTGATTATACCATCATTCGGTTAAAGTATTGCTTCTATATTCTGTGAAATTAGTAGAATATCCTTGAAATTTGTGCTTCATCTAATATCGCTTCACAAGGATATTTTCTGCACATTCTTGTTAAATTTTAAGTTTTTCATGCCGGAGTACTATCCATGAGTATTATTCATTTATACAATACTATTCACAAAAGTACTATTCACTCAAGGTATTATTCATAACAAAAATTGATTTCTTTTCGGTCTAAATCATTTTTGATACATTATCATTCTTGAATTTTACTCCACAAAGTAGTATCATGTTGACAATTTGGACAATATTGAATTCTGGATAAATTAAATTATAAATCTTTAAAAATTTATCCTTGAACTTGTTTTATTCAATTCTTATATCATTGTCATCATCCTCATTTTATATTATGTTGAAAGTCATCCGTGGCATGTAGTGCATAGATGGACTTGGTATGATTATGACCAAGGATTATTCGGTATAATCATGATCGTAATGTTTCAAATGATGTGGTAAAAGTCCTCATTGGCCCGTAGTGCATTGATGGACAGTTGTTGGCATGATCATGACCATTGATGAATACACGAATATCCTTGGCCCGTAGTACATGGATAATTTGTGGTCGTGATACTAAAGAATATCCTTGGCCGTAGAACAGGGGTGATTCGATGATGTGGATTATTTATTAAGCTGAGTCTCAGCGATAAAAGTGATGAAAAACCTTTTGAATTATAGAAGATAGTAGATTTTATGCTCTACTTGACTCTTCTAATGGATTGCTTGTTCCGCTGCAGTTAAACTTTATGTTTGTTATATTTTATCAGTTTAACACTATTGAAGGCTAACGATAAATTATTCTGCATTATACTAGTCATAATATTTCTTACTGGGCTAGTTGAGCTCACCCTTTTGCTTTCATTGTTCTCTTCAGGAAATGAGAACGTAGTTGTGACTAGTCGGGGAACGGAGTGACGGTCCAAATTATAGCATTAGTAGTCCTCACTATTCTCTGAAATAGTGTGATAATAAATGTATTGAGGACTCCATTTGAGTTGAATAATGTCTAGAGGACAATATTCATATTAAAACTCTCAGTTTATGTTTTGTCGTATTTTACACGACAATTGTATTATTAAGTTGTTTGAATTTTGTACCATGTATTTGGCGACTCAAGATGGGTGATGTATACCTATTTTGGGGGCGTCACGATTAGTATCAAAGCTTAGGATATGATCCTCGGTGAGATTTGAGACAAGAACTAGGAGGAGAGGCGGGGAATTCCTTCGCTAGTATGACCTACCTAAGTTTATTTGGTATTTAATTGGTCGGTCAGAGTATAGGAATAATATGTGACATGTCAATTAACCCTTGTTTTTGTGGTAGTATTTGCTATTAATCGGGAAATTAATCGGATAAATGAACAATTAATTGCTATTAATTCACATGCTTATAACTATTTGTTCACATATGTGTACTATTGATTCGCATGCATGTACTATTAGGGGAGGTGGTGCAAGATTGATAATACTTGCATGACTAAATTAAAATGGAGGTATAGATGAAGGTACTATCTTTGTAATTATTTTTTTTCACATGATTATACTATTGATTCACATGATTGTACTATTGATTCACAAGATGTACTATTAGGGGAGGTGGTGCAAGTTTGATAATACTTGTATGACTAAATTAAAAATGAAGGAAAATGTGAAGGTATTATACTGTAATATTTCGAGCCCCAAAACGTGCAATTATCGAAACTATATATTTCTATAAATAGAAGCTCATTCTTCTTTCATTCTCACCAATTCACTAAGACTCACAAGAGTAATTATAGAGAGAGACGCTATAGAGAGAAAGAAGAAGAGAAGTCTGCTACTTCACTATTCAAGTATCCAGTCTTCTTCTGAGGTAAGGGATATTATTTTGTTCAGTATTCATAGGAATAATATTTTCTTCCATACTCTGTAGTATGTGAGTAATATTATTTCGTCTCGTATTCCTGATTATACCCTCATTTTGTTAAAGTATTGCTTCTATACTCTGTGAAATTAGTAGAATATCCTTAAAATTTGCGCTTCATCTAATATCGTTTCACAAGGATATTTTCTACACATTCTTGTTAAACGTTAAGTTTTTCATGTCGGAGTACTGTCCATGAGTAGTATTCATTTTTACGGTACTATTCACAAAGTACTATTCATGAGGTACTATTCACAAAGTACTATTCACGGGTACTATTTACAAAGTATTATTCACGGGTACTATTCACAAAGTACTATTCACGGGATACTATTCCCGAAGTACTATTCACGGGGTACTATTCACTCAGGTACTATTCACCTGGGGGATTATTCATGACAAAAATTGATTTCTTTGTTGTCCAAATCATTTTTGATACAATATTATTCTTGAATTTTACTCCACAAAACAGTATCATGTTGACAATTTGGACAATATTGAATTCTAGATAAATTAAATTATAAATCATTAAATATTTATCCTTTGCTTGCTTTTAATTGAATTCTTATATCATTGTCATTATCCTCATGCTTATATCGTGATAAAAGTCATATGTGGCTTACGTGCATAGATGTACTATTGATTGGTATGATTATGACTAGGGATCAATCGGTATCATCATGACCCGTAATGTTACAAATGATGTAGTAAAAGTCCTCATTGGCCTGTAGTGCATTGATGGATAGTTGTTGGTATGATTATAACTAGGGATTATTCGGTATAACCATGACCATTGATGATTACATGAATATCATTGGCCGTGGTGCAGGGATGATTCGATGAGGTGGTTTATTTATTATGTTGAGTCTCAGCGATAAAGTTGATGAAAAACCTTTTTAAATCATAGAAGATAGTAGATATCATGCTCTACTTGACTCTTCTAATGGATTGCTTGCTCCGCTGTAGTTAAACTTGATGTTTATTGTATTTTATCAGTTTAACACTATTGAAGGCTAACGATAATTTATTCTGCATTATCTTAGTCATAATATTTCTTACTGGGATAGTTGAGCTCACCCTTTGTTTTCATTGTTCTCTTCAAGAAATGAGAATATAGTTGGGACTAGTCGGGGGACGGAGTGACGGTCCAGATGTTTGCATTAGTAGTCCTCACTATTCAGTGAAATAGTATGATAATAAATATAATAAGGACTCCATTTGAGTTTGAATACTGTCTAGAAGACAATATTCGTATTAAAACTCTCAGCTTATGTTTTGTCGTATTTTACACGACAGTTGAATAATTAAGTTGTATTTAAATTTTATACCATGTATTTGGCGGCTCAGAATGGGTGATGTATACCTATTTTGGGGGCGTCACAGTTGCCACTTCATCTTCTTCTTTCTTGGTTGTCGCCGTCGGTGGTCTTCAACAGAAGGGTTTTTGAAATTATCGGTCACCGCTCTAGGTGTGGAATTGACTAACTAGTTTAATTTCTGATGTATTAAACTAGTTTCTGATGAATTTTAGTCTTAAATCAAAATAGATTGTTTATTTTAGTTCATTACTAGTTGCAAACCGTATCTCATTGGTGATTTTGTATTCTTGACTAGTATTTGCTGAACTTTAATATTAAATCAAAACTAATTGTTGATTTTAATTCATTGGCAGTTTCAAATCGTCTCTCATTGGTATTTTGTATTTTCCGATTTACGATTTATGTTGCAGAATATGATTTTTACATTTGTCAAGTTTGACAATGTGATTTATTGAAAGAGGGAATTGAATTTGGTCTGTTTTCGTTTGTGATTTCTTGTGATTTTGTATAGGATGGTTTCTACGAGGAAGAATGTTGGGAGGATGGTTGATAAGAAGAATGATAGGAAGAGGAAAAGAATTAGGGAGGATGATTCTTATAGGAATGTGAAGGCTGGTGTGGTCAAGTCCCCAAAGCAGGGTAAAAAGGAAGTGGTCAAATCCTCTCTAGATAAGAAATCAGGGAGACAGATTTCTAAGAAGCACAAGGAATTGCTGGATTTGGAGTCTAATTTTGAACATCCTCCAAACAAATTTGGGAATGAAGCTGAAGATGATGCTTATAGCCGAAATATTATCCCCCGCCAAAAACATCTTAAGGTGTGCTATTTTAATTATTTTTAAGAATTTTGAATCCTTAGTTGTTTCTGGCTACTTGTGAATTTGTTTTGGGAACTTGTGTTGTCCTATTTGGTCACTGATTAATGTGTATTTGTTAAAATGGTTATGTGATACCCCCAAAATAGGTATACATCACCTATTTTGAGTCGTCAAATACATAGTACAAAATACAAATAAAAACTTAATTATACAACTGTCGTGTAAAATACGACAAAACATAAGCTTTGAGTTTTAATACAACATTGTCTTCTAAATAGTATTCAAACTCAAAATAAGTCATCAATACATTTATTTTCACACTATTTCATAGAATAGTGAGGACTACTAATGCTATCATCTGAACCGTCACTCCGTTCCCCGACTAGTCCCCGCTACGTTCTCCTTTCCTGAAGAAAACAATGAAAGCAAAAAGGGTGAGCTCAAATAGCCCAGTAAGAAATATTATGACTAAGATAATGCAGAATAAATTATCGTTAGCCTTCAACAGTGTTAAATTGATAAAATATAACAAACATCAAGTTTAACTGCAGCGGAATAAGCAATCCATTAAAAGAGTCAAGTAGAGAATAAAATCAACTATCTTTTATGATTTAAAAGGTTTTTTATCACTTTTATCGCTGAGACTCATCTTAATAAATAATCCACATCTTCCCTGCACTACGGTCAAGGATATTCATTAGTATCACAACCACAAATTATCTATGCACTACTGACCAAGGATATTCGTGTATTCATCAATGGTCATGATCATGCCAACAACTGTCCATCAATGCACTACGGGCCAATGAGGACTTTTTCCACATCATTTGTAACATTACAGTCATGATTACACCGAATAATCCCTGGTCATAATCATACCAAGTCCATCTATGCACTACTGAGGCCTGAGATGACTTTCAACATAATATAAACATGAGGATGATGACAATGATATAAGAATTCAATAAAACAAGTTCAAGAATTAATTTATCCAGGAACTAATAACGTCTAAATTGTCAACATAATACTTCTTTATAGAGTAAAATTCAAGAATGCTCAGAAGAATATTTCCATGAAAAGATATTGGATGAAGCGCAAATATTAAGGATATTCCACTAATTTCATGGAGTATAGAAGTCAAAACTTCAACCAACTGAGTATAATAAAGAATGGAATAACAAAAGAAATCACCAGGCAAGCGATAGACCGCACAGACAGGTTATTCCAACAGAATAATAAATAACGGAACCAGGTCATGCGTATACGCACGCATGTGATATTCAATAGAATAATAATTAACGGAACCGGATCATGCGTAAAAGCACGGACATCATGTTCCAGCAGAATGATAAATAATGGAACCAAGTCATGCGTAAAAGCAGACGAGGATGTTCCAATGAGAATGATAAAGAATGGAATAATAGAAGAATTTCACCAAGTATAGGGTAGTCCGCGTATACAGGTTATTCCAACAGAATAATAATGAATGGAATAACAGAAGTTCTCTTCATGAATACAAAAGAAATAATACCCCTTACGGGTACAACAAATAATATCCCTTGCCATAATAAAAGAGTATTCCGATTGGTAGGGCAAGGATATTCTTGAAGAAAACTTGCACTACACTCAAAGCTTCTTAAAACTCTAAAGAAATACGTTCATGATTATAGAAGATAATTCTCTAAAATTTCTGGTGTGATTTTCAATTCTAACTAAGCATCCTATTTATAGGAGAATGGAAGGGGTACTGTTAAGAAACGGACGCAACAGTTATTTTTTTAAAAATCACGGACGATATATCACAACTTCACGGTTGCTAAGTATCAGCATTCATTTTCAAGGAGTTAGCAAATGAGAAAAAAATGAACACATGCCAATATACAGCCTCGACCAATTAAAATGCACCCTACTTTACAAGTTACTGCATGTTTGAAAAAGTTTGGCAATAATGTCCAAGCTTTGAAAAATTCTCCCATAACCTGCTAAAATCATTCATCACCCACCCACATGTCACATATATATATAAAAAAGATATATATAAACCACATTTCCCCCATTCGTAACCTAATATAAATATATATATATAATATAACCTCAGACTTTTTATATAAATATATATATATATATATATATATATAAATCTGAGATAACTTTTTACCGAATATTTTGAAAATGGATAAATGGGGGGTCCATAAAATAAGCAAAATTTCATAAAAATTACCTCAATATTTTTAACAACATTTATCATCATTATTATAATTCACAATATTAATCGACCAGGTCGTTCCCAAGAAAGAGGGGGCTTTCCAATAAGGATTTCTCCCTATTGGCGTGCAATTAGGTGACCAAACCTCTCCTTGGCAGAACTTCTAGACATCTTTAATATTGCAAATAATAATATTAATAACTCTGTAATCTAAATTATTGATTTAATAATATATAAAATATCGACAATAATTGAATCAAATAACGTGAGATACTATGCAACAATTACTGTAGCAATAATTAAACAAAATTGAGTGACTTATCACGTAAGTATCAATAATTAATACCGTGTGCTACTATGCAACCACGCCAGATTATCGTTTTCTTTTAACACCGTGTGTTTCAACAGATTATGTAAAACATCCGCCATTATTTTCATAAAGTATTTTTGTCGTTTTCTCAATCCGATAATAATTCCGTTGTGGGGTCCACCAATGATTGTGCCGTTGTACGAATATTCCTTGTTAAAACGAATATTCCCCGACCAATCGAATATTATATAACAACTTGCGTACTTTGCAAAATTTATAAATATTACCCACAACTATAACATTATATCAATTTCACTTCATAATATTCAAAAATAATATTTATAGAAAATTCATCTTTATTCAAAAAGTTGGGGTTTTACAATCTCCCCTTCTTGTGAAATTTCGCCCTCAAAATTAGGGTACGTACCTGGTATATTGAAGAGGTAAGGATACCTTGATTTCATTTCAGATTATAACTCCCAAGTCATTTCCTCAATATCGTGGTTTCTCCACAAAACTTTGACTTGAGGTATAACCTTGGAGCGTAGAATATATTCCTTCTTATCCAAGATTTGAATAGGAACCTCTTCATACGTTAAATCTTCCGCCATTTCGTCCGGGTCTAACTCAATAATGTGGTTCGGGTCTTCCACATATTTACGTAACATGGATATGTGAAAAACGTTATGAACACTAGACATACTTGGCGGTAAAGCGAGTCTATAGGCCACAGTTCCTACTCGATCGATGATTAAAAATGGGCCAATGAATCGAGGATTGAGCTTTCCTCTCTTTCCAAATCTCGTAACTCCTTTCCATGGAGCAACACGTAACAACACATGATCTCCTATATCGAATTCCACGTCCTTTCGATGAAGATCAGCATAACTCTTTTGTCGATCTTGTGAGGTTTTTATATGTTGTCGAATCATTTGAATCTTTTCCATAGCCATACGTACCAACTCTGGTCCCAACAACGTTGCTTCACCCACCTCATCCCAATATACTGGAGAACGACACTTTCTTCCATACAACGCTTCGAATGGAGCCATGCCAATACTTGCTTGATAGGCATTGTTGTAGGAAAACTCCACCAATGGTAAGAACTTGTCCCAACTTCCCTTGAAGTCAAGGACACAGAGTCTTAATAAATCTTCAAGAGTTTGAATAGTCCTCTCTAATTGTCCGTCCGTCTGAGGATGATATACCAAACTAAATCGTAAGTCCGTGCCCATAGCTTTTTGCAAACTAACCCAAAATTGTGAAGTGAATCTTGGGTCTCAATCAGAAACTATGGATACTGACATACCATGCAGTCTTACAATCTCGTTTATGTACATACGAGCAAGACGTTCAACTATATAAGTTTCTCGTATTGGTAAGAAATGAGCAGACTTGGTCAATCTATCAACAATGACCCAAATTTCATCTATGCCTTGAGAAACCTTGGGAAGACTAGTAACAAAATCCATGGTAATGTGCTCCCACTTCCATTCTGGAATTTTAAGTGGTTGCAATGGACCTTTTGGTAGTTGATGCTCTGCTTTGACTCGTTGACAAGTTAGACACCTTGAGATAAACAACGCTATCTCTCTCTTCATATTACTCTACCAAAATGTATGTCGAAGATCACGATACATTTTGGTACTCCCAGGATGGATTGCAAACGGTGTGTTGTGCGCCTCCATCATGATTTTATACTTCAAGTCAGAATCGTTAGGAACACAAAGTCTGGAGATGACTCGAAGTATTCCTTCTTCATCGATTCTTTCTTCTGAAATAGCACCTTCTTGTACTTTCTTCCTCATACGTATCAGTTCCAGGTCTGTAGCTTGCGCAGCTTTAACTTTATCGATTAAAGTCGGTTCTACTCGAATCTTCACCATCATCACATGGGTGGAGTCTTTATCTCTATCTCCATCCTTTACAAGTCATACAAAATGGGCTTTTACGTTGACAATATCGCACTCGTGCCCGCATATGATCTACTACTCAATGTGTCAGCTACCACGTTCGCTTTTCCAGGATGGTATAATCATAATCTTTCAACAGTTCAAGCCAACGTCATTGTCGCATGTTAAGTTCCTTTTGAGTGAAGAAATATTTGAGGCTTTTATGATCCGTAAAGATCTCCACTTTCTCTCCATACAAGTAATGCCTCCAAATTTTAAGTGTGAAGATAACAATTTTGCTAACTCTAGATCATGAGTAGGATAATTCCTCTCATATTCTTTGAGTTGTCTTGAGGCATAGGCTATGACTTTCTCATGTTGCATGAGAACACATCCCAACCCTTTGCCCGATGAATCACTGTAGATGACAAATCCCTCCGAGCCAGATAGTATTGTCAGAACAGGTGCTGAAACGAGTCTCCTCTTGAGTTCTTGAAAAATCTTCTCACATTCCATGCTCCAACCGAATTTTAAATCTTTTCGAGTCAGCTGAGTTAATGGAGTAGCGATTCGAGAAAACCCTTCCATAAATCTCCGATAATAACCAGCTAATCCGAGAAAGCTACGTACTTCGGTCACTAATTTAGGTTGCTCCCAGCTTTGAATAGCTTCAATCTTTGCCGGGTCAACAGATATTCCATGACTTCATACTACGTGCCCAAGGAATGCTACTTCCTTAAGCCAGAACTCGCATTTCTTTAACTTGGCATAAAGCTTGTTTTCACGAAGCTTTTGGAGTATCAGCCTCAAGTGTTGCTCATGATCTTCACGGCTTTTGGAATATATGAGGATGTCATCAATAAAGATGACCACAAAGTGATCCAAATATTCCTTGAATACTCGGTTCATCATATCCATGAAAGCAGCAGGAGCATTAGTCAATCCAAAAGACATGATTAGGAATTCATAATGCATGTACCGAGTTCTGAAAGCCGTCTTTGGAATGTCATCGGTTCTAATCTTCAATTGGTGATATCCAGAACAAAGATCAATCTTTGAAAAGAATTTGGCGCCTTGCAACTGGTCAAACAGGTCATCAATGCGAGGCAATGGATATCTATTTTTGATAGTGACATGGTTCAACTCCCGATAATCAATACAAAGTCACATACTCCCATCTTTCTTCATCACGAATAGAACAGGAGCACCCCAAGGAGAAGTACTAGGACGAAAAAAGCCAATGTCTAACAATTCCTGCAGTTGGGTCTTTAACTCCTAAAGTTCAATAGGAGCCATTCGATATGGGGCTTTGGAAATGGTTTTGTACCGGGTTCAAGGTTGATACAAAATTCAATTTCATGCTCTGGGGGTAGGCCAGGAAGTTCTTCAGGGAATACGTCAGGAAATTTATTAACAATAGAAATATCATTCAAAACTGACGTATTTTTGTTTAGATCCGTAACATGAGCTAAAAAAGCTTGACATCCGTTTTTCAATAAACGAATAGCTTTATGGCTTGAGATGACTGTGATTGATTTTAATGGTTTGGTTGCTTGAATTCGCATAATAGGTTGGTTAGAAATATGAAAGCTAACAACCTTACGAAAATAATCAATTTTTGCATGATGAGTAGTTAACCAATCAATCCCTAGAATAACATCAAATGCAAGTATTTTCAAAGAAATAAGATCGATAGGTAATGTTAGGGTACCAATTTGAACCAAACAAGACTTATAAACAGTGGATGTAATGAAGGTTTCTCCTAACAGAGTTTCCATAGATAAGTCAAAGTCAAATTTCTTCGTAGTCAAATTTAATCGTTGAGCGCAAGTAGGAGA
This sequence comes from Panax ginseng, assembly GCA_020205605.1. Taxonomy (NCBI): domain Eukaryota; kingdom Viridiplantae; phylum Streptophyta; class Magnoliopsida; order Apiales; family Araliaceae; genus Panax; species Panax ginseng. The sequence continues at coordinate 108,051,674 of CM035136.1, forward strand.
AATAAAAGAATGGGTAGAACCGATATCAAATAAGGTATAGACTTCGCTAGAGTTTATGATAAGCTTACCCATGATGACCTCATTCGGGTTCCTTGCTTTCTGGGAGATCACAACAAAAGCTCTCCCTTGAACTACTGGTTTTGACTTGTTTGGAATGGTATTTTGTGTCACCATTTCAACTGGACTTGTCTTCGGTGCACGACAAAATTGGGCTAGGTGACCTTCTCTTCCACAATTATAACACGCTTTAGATGGCATCGCGCAGTTTGGACTGATATGTCCCTCCCCTCCGCATTTGAAGCATATGATAGGTGGTCATTCTCCTTCCTTAACCACGGGTGCTGATGCTGACGCCTTTCCATCATTGTTGAATCTCATGTTCTTGAAATGTCCATTCTTATTGTCTTGGCCATGATTACCACCGAAGTGGTTACCATTTCTGGCATGTTGATTCCCTCCACGTTTGTTGTCACCGCTTCGATGACTGCTACCACTGGTATTATCATTTTTTCGGCTTCTTTCTCTTTGTTGTGTTGACTCGTTATTGCGCTCCAATAATTGAGCCCTATTTACAACATCTGAATACAAACACAGTTTATAAGAAATTAGATATTGACGTATCTCGGGTTTCAAACCTCTTAGAAACATCCGCGTCATTCTTTCCTCATTATCAACCAAGTGACGCTTGAACCGGACAACTCAAGCCAAACTTAGCTTCAGATCGTGACCCGGTCATATTGTTCTGCTCCAACTTGATGAACTCTACCTCTTTCATGTGATGAATACTTTTGGGAAAGTACTTGTCGTTGAATAGTTCTTGGAACTTCTCCCAAGAAATCTTCAGTGGCAGGTTGAGTACGCTTTATCGATTCCCACCAGTAATCTACGTCTCCTCGCAACATAAAGGTGGCAAAGGGAACCTTTTGCTCCTCAGAGCATCCCTAGACATCAAATATCTTGATGATCTGCTTTATCCGTGTCTCCGCCTTAAGTGGTTTTGGCTCTCCAATAAACTCTGGTGGTCCCAGCTCCTTGAACTGTTTAGCGGTGACCATCCGAGAGTTTCCAGTGTTTCCACCTATATTTTGGACAGGAGCCACTCTCGCTTGATGTTGCATGAATTGCATAAAGCCTCTGAACATTCCATCATTCATCATTTGGTCAGTGTTGTTGTTTGCATGAGGATTGTCACCTTCGATGTACATTCTCGATTATTGATATATGGAGACTCAGCGGTCTCTCTGTGCTCCATTCTTATTCTCAACATTCTCGGATGTCATTTTGAATCTCGCCACAAAACAAAGGTTAATTGACATGTAACATATTATCCCTATACTACGATCGACCAATTAAATACCAAATAAACTTAGGTAGGTCATACTAGCGAAGAATTCCCGTCTCTCCCTCCTAGTTCTTGTCTCACATCTCACCTGGGGATTATATCCCTAAGCTTTGATACCAACTGTGACGCCCCCAAAATAGGTATACATCACCTATTCTAAGTCGTCAAATACATGGTACAAAATACAAATAAAAACTTAATTATACTGCGTCGTGTAAAATACATGAAAACATAAGTTGTGAGTTTTAATACAACATTGTCTTCTAAACAGTATTCAAACTCAAAATAAGTCCTCAATACATTTATTTTCACACTATTTCATAGAATAGTGAGGACTACTAATGCTATCATCTGAACCGTGACTCCGTTCCCCAACTAGTCCCCGCTACGTTCTCCTTTCTTGAAGAGAACAATGAAAGCAAAAAGGGTGAGCTCAACTAGCTCAATAAGAAATATTATAACTAAGATAATGCAGAATAAATTATCGTTAGCCTTCAACAGTGTTAAACTGATAAAATATAACAAACTTCAAGTTTAATTGCAGCGGAATAAGCAATCCATTAAAAGAGTCAAGTAGAGAATAAAATCTACTATCTTTTATGATTTAAAAGGTTTTTATCACTTTTATCATTTGAGACTCAAATTTTAATAAATAATCCACATCTTCCCCGCACTACGATCGAGGATATTCATTAGTATCACAACCACAAATTATCTATGCTCTTGACCAAGGATATTCGTGTATTCATCAATGGTCATGATCATGCCAACAAGCGTCCATCAATGCACTACGGGCCAATGAGGACTTTTTCCACATCATTTGTAACATTACGATCATGATTACAAGAATAATCCCTCGGTCATAATCATACCAAGTCCATCTATGCACTACGTGCCACAGATGACTTTCAACATAATATAAACACGAGGATGATGACAATGATATAAGAATTCAATAAAACAAGTTCAAGAATTAATTTATCCAGGAACTAATAACGTCTAAATTGTCAACATGATACTTCTTTATAGAGTAAAATTCAAGAATGCTCAGAAGAATATTTCCATGAAAAGATATTGGATGAAGCGCAAATATTAAGGATATTCCACTAATTTCATGGAGTATAAAGTCAAAACTTCAATTGTTGAGTATAATAAAGAATGGAATAACAAAAGAAATCACCAGGCAAGCGATAGACCGCACAGACAGGTTATTCCAATAGAATAATAAATAACGGAACCAGGTCATGCGTAAACGCACAGACAGGATATTCCAACAGAATAATAATTAACGGAACCAGGTCATGCGTAAAAGCATGCATGAGATGTTCCAATGTAATGATAAATAATGGAACCAGGTCATGCGTAAAGCACAGAAAGGATGTTCCAACAGAATGATAAAGAATGGAATAATAAAAGAATTTCACCAAGTATAGGGTAGTCCGCGTATACAGGTTATTCCAACAGAATAATAATGAATGGAATAACAGAAGTTCTCTTCATGAATACAAACGAAATAATACCCCTTACGGGTACAACAAATAATATCCCTTGCCATAATAAAAGAGTATTCCGATTGGTAGGGCAAAGATATTCTTGAAGAAAACTTGCACTACGCTCAAAGCTTCTTAAAACTCTAAAGAAATACGCTCAAGATTATAGAAGATAATTCTCTAAAATTTCTGGTGTGATTTTCAATTCTAACTAAGCATCCTATTTATAGGAGAATGGAAGGGGTACTGTTAAGAAACGGACACAACAGTTATTTTTTTAAAAATCATGGACGATATATCACAACTTCACGGTTGCTAAGTAGCAGCATTCATTTTAAAGGAGTTAGCAAATGAGAAAAAAAATGAACACATACCAATATACAGCCTCGACCAATTAAAATGCACCCTACTTTACAAGTTACTGCATGTTTGAAAAAGTTTGGCAATAATGTCCAAGCTTTGAAAAATCCTCCCATAACCTGCTAAAATCATTCATCACCCACCCACATGTCAAATATATATATATAAAAGATATATATAAACCACATTTCCCCCCCCCCCCACCCGTAACTTAATATAAATATATATATATAGAAAATTCCGGACTCAAATATCACGTTCGCGTCTCCAAATTCAACTCCGAACACAACTTCAATTTTAATAACATTCATAATTAATATTATAACTCACAATATTTATCAACCAGGTCGTTCCCAGGAAAGAGGGGCTTTCTAATAAGGATTTCTCCCTATTGGCGCGCAATTAGGTGACCAAACCTCTCCTTGACAGAATTTCTAGACATTGTAAATATTGCAATTTAATAATATGAATAACTTTGTCGTCTCAATTATTGATTTAATAAAATAACATATTATGTAGATGATATTACGACAATAATCGAATCAATAATATGAGAGATATGATGCAGCAATTACTGTAGCAATAATTGAGTATAACTGAGTGACTTCTCATGTAAGCATCAATAATCAATACCGTGTGCTACTATGCAACCACACGTATTACTGTACTTTTAATACCGGGTGTTTTAACAGTTAACGATAAAACTTCCGCCGTTATTTTCAATAAAAGATATTTTTATCGTTTTCTTAATCCGACAATAATTCTGTTGTGGAGTCCACCAATGATTGTGCCGTCGTATGAATATTCCCTGTTAAAACGAATATTCCCTGACCAATCGAATATAATATAACAACTTGCGTACTTTACAAAATTTATAAATATTATCTAACATTATTTCAAATTCACACCTTAATATTTAAAAATGATATTTATAGAAAATTCATCTTTATTCATAAAAGTTGGGGTCTTACAGGTTATGTACCCTCCAAGTAGAGGTTTGGTTACTATTATATTCTGATTTTGTTACTAGGTACTTTTTGACAATAGAGGTTGATTAAATTGGTTTTGAAAATCTGTTAATTGCGTTTTGGTTACTAATGCTGATATATTTGGATATTGTTGATTGTGTAGTTGTTGAATTGGGTTTTATTACTCAAGAGTTGTGGTGTGGTGACTGCTAGTTTCTGATTTGGTTATTGTGTACATTATGTTAATGTAGATGCTCATTATTATTTTTTAGTACTGCAGTTTCGATTTTGTTATCTACTTTAATGTGTTTGATTACTTTGGTTTAATTTGAGGTTGTGAGTATTTTGTTTGTATTTCTATGGTAATGTATTATATTTGAAGAAAATCATTTATTGGTCTGACATGGAAGTGCCTAGTGTCATTATGAAGAAATTGACTGAAGATCAGTTAGAAAAGCTTAAGTTGACTTATTTTGGGAACTTTGTAGATGTTGGGGAGCCGCAACTGTTTTCATAAATAATCCATCAGGCTTTGGTGAGAGAAGTTTATCAAAGGGACAAGGAAGAGATGTTATTTGTTTGGTGAGAAAAGGGTTAGATTTGGGTTGCCAAAATTTTGTTTAATTTTTGGTTTTAGTTGGCAAGGAAATGAGGATATTTCCTTTATTCAAGGGAAGAGAAAATCAGTTAGTGAAAAAGTTTCTTGGAGATGAGGTTGTGACCCGTACTAGTATCAGGAGGATATATCGGAGGGTTGTATTCGATGATAATGAGGAGGTTGTTTGGATGTCCATTATATTCCTGGTTTTCAATTTCCTACTAGCTACTTTTTCTGATAATTATGTTAATGAGGTATTGATTAACATTCTCTCTTATGGAGACCTTGATAGTTATCTATGGGGGAAATTTGTGTTTGAACAGACGAAGAATTCTTTATCGCTTGCTGTGAAGGGACATTTAAAGAAGGGCATGAATAAGGGTGTTATATACAATTTTTACAATGACAATTATTATAAATCTTATAAGTTGAATGGATTTCCCTATGTTTTCCAAGTTTTCTTGTTTAAAACCATTCCTACTCTTAAAGTTCGGGATTTCTGTATTGATAAACATATGTTAAAAGTTAGATTATTAAGATGGAAGGAATTAGGGAAGGCTCCCAAAAATGACAAGTTGAATGATTTAGTGTTTGGTTCTGAACAGGTACGCCGGTTACCATTAACATTATGTTTAGTTACCTTTATGTTTACATCTGGTTACTGATTTTAATTTATAATTTTTTGTGTATTGTTTTATTTCTTTTAATTGTTCAATGTTTTAGAGATGTTATATTTACTGTTATCAATATGTTTCAATTGGGGATACAAATGCTCATTCCTACGGCTGATGAGAAGGATCGTTCGAATTTGGGTGGTTTTCACTTTTTTGATGGACATGATGATGGCTCTAATGTTGTTGATATGAAAGTGGATAAAACAATGAAGGGTGTAGATTTCGGATTTTCACTTTCTGATGTCAAAAATATTGTTGATGCACGGGTGATGCCTTTGAAAAAGAAGGTGATTGAAATTAAGAATGAAATTGAGAAGTTGAGGGTTGATTTGAAGGATGAATTGCATATTTTTCGTATCGAGATTTGCAGGGACATATGGAAGATTGTGAGAAAGCAGCTACGTGGCCGCCCTAATGTTAGTGAAGGTGGGAATGAAAGTGGTGGTGACGATGATGATGATGATGGTTTGGAAGGCGACAATAATGGTAATAAGTTGGATGATGATGATACATCTGATGAGTCCGATGATGTAGGTAATGCTTCGGATGATGCAAACTAGTTTAATGAAAAAAATTGATTCAGATGGTGGTATGGGTGAGGTTCACAGTGATGGACATGATGACAAGGTTAAAGATATTTGGTTGTGTTTTCTATGTTATATGTTTTTGTTTTATTGATTATTTAGTGTTTATATTTTTTACAAATTGGCAAGAACAATGACAAACCAACTTTGATATTTTAAGCCAGACTTCTGAGAAAGAACTTGTTGTTTTTACCCTTACTGGGGTTCACATTGATGGAAATGATGACAAGGTTAAACATATTTGTTTGTTTTTCTGTGTTATATGTTTTTGTTTTATTTATTATTTAGTGGTTTTTATTTTACAGATTGACAAGACAATGACAACCAACTTTTAATATTTTAAGTCAGACTTCTAGGAAAGAGCTTGTTGTTTTTGCCCCTATTGAGGTTCATGTTTTTTACAATTTTAGTTACCTTCATAGATTGGACTGGTTACTTCCTTATAGTATTTTTGTTACTCATCAGTTAGTTTGGACTTTGTAGTTGAAATCATAATTGTATTTGTGATGTGTTTTGTCAATTTCTAAAGGGGGTAAAATCAAGGCACAAAATAGTTCGGTACTTGATGAAATAATTTTAACTACTTAGGATATAGTTCATTGTGTTGAAGTGGAGAAAAGTGCTTCTAAACCTCGTGGTAGACAGGTTCATGCTTCTGCGAAGAGTGCGGCTTTGAGGAGTCCATATACAACGAAGTTTGGTTCTGCTGTGGTTCCTACACAAATACGCAGAGGTCTTTTTGCATTTTCCAATGTTTACATGGGTATGCCATCCAAATTTGAAGATGTATTGTTTGATCAATGGTTTAAGATTGGCATAAATAACAGAAAATGTATGTTATTTTGTAGTTTAACAATAATATAGTTTTTTTTAAATAATTTTTTTTATATGCTTTTATATTGTAGGACTGAAAAATACTCTAGAGATAATGATAAGATTGAACCTGCATTCAGATTTGGGTATATCCCAATCTCATCTAAAATGTGGTTGTACAAATTAAAGACTCATGGACAGTGGCTTGATGATGATGTGAGTTTCTTTATTTTTGAAATTCTGATGTATGAGTTTTGATTCCTTTCGAGTTTTTTGTGAAGTGTTTTTCTTCTTTGATATTGCAGTAAATTATTTATGGCTACCTTATTTAATTATTTTGGTCACTAGTTTTGACAGTGTTGGTTACCTTTATCAGAAAGTTTTAATTTTTTGCAATTGTTTATATCTTATGGATTTTTGTTTGTTTTTTGGTCCAGCATATCAACATTTTCTTCTACTATTTCCGGAAATTGACTAGGCACTCTTCTAATATTAATATCAGGGTTACTACTACAGATTGTTGGTTTCATGTGAAGTTGTTTGCTTTATATGGTCAATATTGTCTTAAAAATGCAGATACGACTCTACTGTCGAGGGAGGGTGATGTATACATTCGTGGATATTTGATGGATGTGAACACACCTTAGGTTGCTGTTGATTATGTTTTGTTTCCCATTCACATGACAGATCCAGAACATTGGTTTTTGTTGATCTTTGATGTGCATCGTAGACTTCTAGTAGTTTACAATTCTCTTCAACCAATTAGTATAGTCATGCGAACAAATATAATGGATGTTCATGAGCCCTAAATTTTCATTCTACCAATAATATTGTCTAAGTGTGGATTTTGGAAGGGTATGCCAGATATAGATTTTTATAGTGAACCATATATTCATAAGGGGGAGCATGATATCATTGACCTTGAATTTGCAAAAAGGGTGCCTAAAAAAATTGAGGGGTAAGGTTTATATTGTTTCCATTTCTTTAATTATTATATCTAGTATGATGTTTGGTTTGATTTGTTTTCTATTTTGTTTGTTTTTGTAGTGATTGCAGTATGTTCATGATTTGTTTTGCAGAACATTTTCTTCACCAAAAGTTTATTGAAATGCCCAATTCATTCCCCATTATATAATACCGAAAGAAATTTTTTGTTAACCTCTTCATGCATGTTAAGAACAAGTGTGACACCCCCAAAATAGGTATACATCACCCATTCTGAATCGCCAAATACATAGTTCATAATTCAAATACAAACTTAATTTACTCAACTATTAAATGTCGTGCAGAATACGACAAAACATAAGCTGTGAGGTTTAATATAAATGTTGTCTCCTAGACAATATCCAAACTCAAAATAAGTCCTCATTACAATTATTATCACACTATTCTTATCGAATAGTGAGGACTACCATAGTAATCATCTTAGACCATCACTCCATTCCCTGACTAGTCCGAGCTATATTCTCATTTCCTAAAGAGAACAATGAAAGAAAAGGGTGAGCTCAACTAGCCCAGTAAAGAATATTATGACTAAGATAATGCAGAATAAAATATCGTTAGACTTCAACAGTATAACAATTAATAGAATACAACAGACAACAAGTTTTAGATCAACAACTGCAGCGAAAATAACAATCCATTAGAAGAGTCAAGTAGAGCATGATATCTACTATCTTCTATGATTTAAAAGTTTATCAGCAATTTTATCGTTGAGACTCAGCTTAATAAATAATCCATATTACTGATTTATTCATGCACTACAGCCAAGGATATTCATTAGTATCACATCCACGAATTATCTATGCAATATGGGCCAAGGATATTCGTGTTATCACCAATGGTCATGATCATGCCAAACAATAATTCATCTTTGCACCCTTGGCCGAAGAGAACGCATGGTCATGATCATAACAACAACTGTCCATCAATGCACTACGGGCCAATGAGGACTTTTACCACATCATTTGTAACATTACAGATCATGATTATACCGAATAATCCCTGGTCATAATCATACCAATCAATAGTCCATCTATGCACTACTTGCCAAAGATGACTTTCATCACAATATAAGCATGAGGATGATGACAATGATATAAGCATCAATCAAACGAAATCAAGGATAAATATTAAAGACTTTAAATTTATCCAGAGTTTAAAAATATCCAAATTGACAACATGATAACTGTTTTGTGGAGTAAAATTCAAGAATAATATTCACGTATCAAAAATAATTTGGACAGAAAGGAATTAATTTTCTGTCGTGAATAGTACCCCAGTGAATAGTATCTGAGTGAATAGTATCCCATGAATAGTACTTCGTGAATAGTATCCCATGAATAGTATCTAAGTGAATAGTGTAAATGCGTATGAATAATGCAAATGCATTATGACTATTAATAAATGCGTATAAATAGTACTCCGGCATGAAAAGCTTAAAATTTAACAAGAATGTTCAGAAAAATATTCTTGTGAAACGATACTAGATAAAGTGCAAATTTCAAGGATATTCTAATAATTTCAAGCAGTATAGAAGCAAAACTTATCAACACGAGTGTAGAATTCAGAATCTGAAACGAAATAATATTACTTACATACTACAGAGTATGGAAGAAAATATTATTTTTTATGAATATTGAACAAAAATAATATCCCTTACGAATATTGAATGAAAATAATATTCCTTACGAATATTAAACGAAGACAATATCCCTACGAATATTGAACGAAAATAATATTCCTTACGAATATTAAACGAAAATAAAATTCCTTACTAATACGAAAAATATCGTAAGAGAATATGAAATAAATAATACCCCTTACCTCAAAAAGAGAGCAATTCTGACTAGTATAACAGAGATATTCTTGAAGAAAACTTATACTATTTTCTACACTCAAAGATTTCTTAAACTCTAAAGAAATACGCTTAATATTATAGAAGAAGAATTCTTTGATTCTGGTGTGATTTTCATTTCTAAACTGAACATCCTACTTATAGGAGAATGACATAATACTATTTGGATACATAGTAAAGAAAAATCACGGACGCACAATAATAGTCGGCTAAAATGTTCTGATAATCATATGATTTACTATGCAAACACTATGTAAGTACTATGCAAACACTATGCATAATAAAATATAATATATTATGTTTTCTATAAAAAAAAATTATTATAATATATATATATATATATGATACTAAATTTGTACTCCTTTGTGACAACACCACCCCCCCCCCCCACCAAAATTAATATATATATATATGGGGGTGGATTACTTTGTAAGCGCTGAAAAAGAGTCTTACAAATCTTCCTAAGATTTTGGTAAAACTTGCCAATATAATTGAGCGAGCCCAAGAATCTCTGTAGCTGTATTTTGTCGGTAATCTTATCTGGGAACCGGTTGGCGAATTGAATAGCTCTGTCAGTTGGCCTTGTAAGTCCATGATAGAGGATTAGACCGAGAAACCTGACTTTAGTCAGAAACAGACTACACTTGGAAGGTGAAAGAACAAGACCATTGGTTTTAACCACTTAATATGCTCTTCAATAGTCTTGGAGAATACAAGGATATCGTCAATATAAACAATGATAAAATGACTGAAAGGATTCAAAATATTATTGAGAATATTCTGAAATTCACTAGGTGCATTTTTTAGTCTAAATGACTGAACATTCCATTCGTAATGACCGAACGGAGTGGTGAAGGCTGTTTTGTATCTGTCCCTAGGGTGAATAGCAACTTGCCAGAATCCTGACTTAAGGTCAAATTTACTGAAGATTGTGGAGGAGCTTAACCTACTAAGGAGATCTTCCTTTTCTACCCCAAATGGTATCAAAGCCAAGTTGTTGTTTGTTTCTAATTGATGAAGTAAGATCTATTTAATCAACTTAAAATAAAGCTAAATATGAGTTAGGCACCTTCTGTGAACAGTATGATTTACCCCATGTGGCTCCCTCTAGAAGAAAGCACAGGCACAGGCATAAACATAGTGAGTCCCAAATATATATATATATATATATATATATATATATATATATATATATATATATATATATATATATATAATTTAGATAACTTCTATCGACAATTTTGAAAAATGGGTAACTGGGGGTCCAAATAATAAGTCAAATTTACAACAAATACTTCATAAAAATCCCCTCTATTTATCTTAATTCAATTGGCTTCACAAAACATATTTTAAACAACAATTATTCATCAATAATATAACTTGCAATATTAACAACCAGATTATTCCCAGAAAAGAGGGGGCTTTTCGACAAAGATTTTTCTCTATAGGCGCGCAATTAGGTGACCAAACCCCTTTTCTCGATAGAACTTTCTAGATATTGTCAATAATGCAAATAATAATATGAATAACTTTATCGCCTCAATTATTGATTTAATAATATAAAATATTGTGATAATAATTGAATCAATAACGTGAGATACTATGCAACAATTAGTGCGGCAATAATTGAATAAAACTGAGTGACTTCTCACGTAAGCATCAATAATCAATACTGTGTGCTACTATGCAACCATACTTATTATTGTACTTTTATCACCAGGTATTTCAACAGTTAACGGTAAAACTTTCGCTGTTATTTTTATAAAAAGATATTTCTGTCGTTTTCTAACTCCGACAGTAATTTCGTTGTGGGGTCCACCAATGATTGTGTCGTCGTACGAATATTCCCTAATAAAATGAAAATTTCCCGACCAATCGTGTAAGACCCTAACTTTCATAAATAAATCTTAATTTTTCTCGAAATATATTTTTGAATATTATGGTGTGGATTTGATGTAATGTTATAGTTGTGGGTAATACTTATAAATTTTGCAAAGTATGCAAGTTATTATAAAATATTCGTTTAGTCGAGGAATGTTCGTTTTAACAGGAAATATTCGTACGACGGCACAATCTTTGGTGGACCCCACAACAGAATTATTATCGGAGTTAGAAAACGACAGAAATATTTTTTTTATAAAAATAAAGGCAAAAGTTTTACCGTTAATTGTCGAATTACCCAATAATAAAAAGTACAGTAATATGCATGGTTGCATAGTAGCACACGGTATTGATTATTGATGCTTACGTGAGAAGACACTCAGTTATACTCAATTATTGCTATAGTAATTATTACATAGTATCTCACGTTATTTGATTCAATTATTGTCAATATTTTATATTATTAAATCAATAATTGAGATGACAAGTTATTCATATTATTATCTCCATAATTAACAATGTCTAGAAAATTCTGCCGAGGAAAGGGGTTTGGTAACCTAATTGCGCGCCAATAGAGAGAAATCCTTATCGAAAAGCCCCCTCTTTCTTGGGAACGATCTGGTTGTTAATATTGCGAGTTATAATAATAATGAATTAATGTTGTTAAAAATAATGAGGGATTTTTATGAAGTATTTGTTGTAAATTTTGATTATTTTATGAACCCCCTACTTACCCATTTTCAAAATAGTCGGGAGAAGTTATCTCGATTTTTTATATATATATATATATATATATATATATATATATATATATATATATATATGTTATTCGATTTGGGGGGGAGGAGAGGAAAATGAGGGTCACGGGTGGAATGGTAGAATAATGGAATGGGAAAATGGTGGAAAAGGTGAATGGAGTATATATATATATATATATATATATATAAATTCACCACCACCACTACCACACACACACACACACACACATATATATATATATATAGTTTTTATTTTATTAGAATATTTTATTTCATAGTGCTGCATAGTAAATCAAAATTTTTTGAGAATTAGCGAAAAGGATTGGGCGTAGTGAAGGTTCATGCGATATTGTGAATAAATATTTCTAAATAGTATCCTTCCATTCTTCTATAAATAGGATGCTCAGTTTAGAAAATAAAAACATACCAGAATAAGAGAATTCTTCTTCTATAATATTGAGCGTATTTCTTTCGAGTTTTAGGAAGCTTTGAGTGTAGAAAAAAGTGAAAGTTTTCTTCAAGAATATCTCCGCTATACCAGTTGGAATACTCTCCTTTTTAAGGTAAGGGATATTTTTTTGTTCAATACTCGTAAGAAATAATATTTTTTTTCCATACTCTGTAGTATATAAGTAATATTATTTCGTTTCAGATTTCTAATTCTACACTCATTTGGTTAAGTTTTGGCTTCTATACTCCATGAAATTAGTAGAATATCTTTGAAATTTGCGCTTCATCCAGCATTTTTTTTATGGAAATATCATTCTGAACATTCTTGATAAGTTTTAACTTTTTCATGTCGTAGTACTATTCACGGGGTACTATTCATGAAGTCCTATTCACGTGGTACTATTCACTCGGGTACTATTCACCCGTGGTACTATTCATGACAAAAATTGATATCTTTATGATCCAAATCATTTTTGATACAATATTATTCTTGAATTTTACTCCACAAAGCAGTATCGTGTTGACAATTTGGACATTATTGAATTCTGGATAAATTAAATTATAAATCTTTAGAAATTTATCCTTTGTTTTCTTTTAATTGAATTCTTATATCATTATTATCATCCTCATGCTTATATTGTGATGAAAGTCCTCATTGGCCCGTAGTGCATTGATGGACTGTTGATTGGTATGATTATGACCAGGGATTATTCGGTATAATCATGACCATAATGTTACAAATGATGTGATAAAAGTCATCATTGGCCTGTAGTACATTGATGGACAGTTGTTGGAATGATCATGACCATTGATGATTACACGAATATCATTGGCATGTAGTGCATGGATAATTCACGGACATAATATTAATGAATATCCTTGGCCCATAGTGCAGGGATGATTCGATGATATGGATTATTTATTATGTTGAGTTTCAGCGATAAAATTGATGATAAACTTTTAAATCATAGAAGATAGTAGATATCATGCTTTACTTGACTCTTCTAATGGATTACTTGTTCTGCTGCAGTTAAACTTGATGTTTATTATATTTTATCAGTTTAACACTGTTGAAGGCTAACGATAATTTATTCTTCATTATCTTAGTCATAATATTTCTTACTGGGCTAGTTGAGCTCACCCTTTGCTTTCATTGTTCTATTAAGGAAATGAGAACGTAGCCGGGACTAGTCGAGTAACGGAGTGATGGTCCGAGTTGGTGGCTGTAGTAGTCCTCACTATTTTATAAAATATTGTGATAATAATTGTAATGAGGACTCAATTTGAGTTTGAATACTGTCTACTAGACAATATTCGTGTAAAAACTCTCAGCTACATTTTTGTCGTATTGTATAATGAAGTTTATATTTAAATTTTTTATACCATGTATTTGGCGACTCAGAATGGGTGATGTATACCTATTTTGTGGGCCTCATAGTTGGTATCAAAGCTTAAGGATATGATCCCTGGCTGAGATGTGAGACTAGAACTAGGAGGGGAGACACGGGTAATTTCTTCGCTAGTATGACCTACCTAAGTTTATTTGTTATTTAATTGGTCGGTCAAAATATAGGGATAATATGTGGCATGTCAATTAACCCTTGTTTTGTGGCAGTGTTTGAAAATGACATCCGAGAATGTTGAGATAAGCAATGGAGCACATGAGACCGTTGAGTCACCAATGATCAATACCCAGGATAATATGCATTGAGAAGGCAATAATCCTCAGGAAAATAACAACACTGACCAAATGATGAACTATGGGATGTTCAGAGGCTATATGCAATTCATGCATCATCAGGCGAGAGCGACTCCTATTCAAAATGTATGTGGAAACACTGCAAACTCACGGATGGTCACCGCTAAGCAGTTCAGGGAGCTGGGACCACCATAGTTTGTGGGAAAGCCAAAACCACGTATGGCGAAGACATGGATAAAGTAGATCATCAAGATATTTGATGTCTTGGGATGCTCCGAGGAGCAAAATATTCCCTTTGCCACCTTCATGTTGAGAGGTCTTGGGAGAGGTTCAAAGAACTATTCAACGACAGGTACTTTCCCGAAAGTATTCGTCACATGAAAGAGGTAGAGTTCATCAAGCTGGAGCAAAACAATATGACCATGTCACAGTACGAAACTAAGTTTGCCGAGTTGTCACGGTTTGCGTCCCACTTGGTTGATAATGAGGAGAGAATGACGCAAATGTTTCTGCGAGGTTTGAAATCTGAAATACGTCAATATCTCATTTCTTACTAACTAT
Organism: Panax ginseng; assembly: GCA_020205605.1. NCBI lineage: Eukaryota > Viridiplantae > Streptophyta > Magnoliopsida > Apiales > Araliaceae > Panax > Panax ginseng. The sequence continues at coordinate 108,066,709 of CM035136.1, forward strand.
TTTTGTATCCAGATCTTGTAAATATGGCTTAGTTATTGGAGCGTGATAATGAGTCAACCCAACCAAGAGAGAAAAGATGGCAAAATGATAATACCAGTGGTAGAAGTCATCGAAGTGGTGACAACAAACGTGGAGGAAGTCAACATGCCAGAAATGGTAACCACTTCAGAGGTAATCATGGCCAAGATAATAGGAATGGAAATTTCAAGAAGAGAAGATTCAATAATGATGGAAAGACGTTAGCACCAGCAACCGTTGTTAAAAAAGGTGAACGATCACCGATCGTATGCTACAAGTGCAGAGGGGAAGGACACATCAGTCCAAACTGTACGTAGCAGTCCAAAACATGTTATAATTGTGGAATAGAAGGTCACCTAGCTCGATTTTTTCATTCAGTAAAGCCAAGTCCAGCTGGGATGGAGGCACCAAAGGCCGTCCCAGATAAGTCAAAGTCGGTAGTTCAAGAGAGAGCGTTTGTCGTGACCTCCCAAAAAGCGAAGAATCCGAACAAGGTTATCACGGGAAAGCTAATCATAAACTCTAGTAAAGTTTATACCTTATTTTATATCGGTTCTAACCATTCTTTTATTTCTCCTACTTGCGCTCAACGTTTAAATTTAACTCTGGAAAAATTAGACTTTGACTTATTTGTTGAAACTCTGTTGGGAGAAACCTTCATTACATCCACTATTTATAAGTCTTGTTTGATTCAAATCGGCACCCTTACATTACTTGTCGATCTTATCTCTTTGAAAATACTTGCATTTGATGTGATTTTAGGGATTGATTGGTTAACTACTCATCATGCTAAAATTGATTATTTTCGTAAGGTTGCTAGCTTTCATATTCCTAACTAACCTATTATGTGAATTCAAGCAACAAAACCACTAAAGTCAATCATTGTCATATCAAGCCATAAAGCTATTTGTTTATTGAAAAATAGATGTCAAGCTTTCTTAGCTCATGTCACAGATTTAAACAAAAATACGTTAGATTTGAATGATATTCCTATTGTTAATAAATTTCCTGATGTATTCCCCGAAGAACTTCCTGGCCTACCCCCAGAGCGTGAAATCAAATTTTGTATCGACCTTGAACTCGGTACAAAACCCATTTCCAAAGCCCCATATCGAATGGCTCCTATTAAACTTCAGGAGTTAAAAACCCTACTGCAGGAATTGTTAGACATCGATTTCATTCGTCCTAGTACGTCTCCTTGGGGTGCTCCTGTTCTATTCGTAAAGAAGAAAGATGGAAGTATGCGACTTTGTATTGATTATCGGGAGTTGAATCATGTCACCATCAAAAATAGGTACCCATTGCCTCGTATTGATGACATGTTTGACCAGTTGCAAGGCGCCAAAATTTCTTTTCAAAGATCGATCTTAGTTTCGGATATCATCAGTTAAAGATTATAATCGAAGACATTCCAAAGACTGCCTTCAGAACTCGGTACGGGCATTATAAATTCCTAGTCATGTATTTTGGATTGAATAATGCTCATGTTGCCTTCATGGATATGATGAACCGAGTATTCAAAGAATATTTGGATCACTTTATAGTCGTCTTTATTGATGACATCCTCATTTACTCCAAAAGCCGTGAAGATTATGAGCAACACTTGAGGCTGATACTCCAAAAGCTTCGTGAAAATAAGCTATATGCCAAGTTGAAGGAATGTGAGTTCTGGCTTGAGAAAGTAGCATTCCTTGGGAATGTGATATCGAATCATGAAATATCTGTTGACTCAGCAAAGATTGAAGCAATTCAAAGCTGGGAGCAACCTAAGTCAATGACCAAAATATGTAGCTTTCTCGGCTTAGCTGGTTATTATCAGAGATTCGTGGAAGGATTTTTTCAAATCGCTACTCCATTAACTCAGCTGACTCAGAAAGATACAAAATTTGGTTGGAGCAAGGAATGTGAGAAGAGTTTTCAAGAACTTAAGAGGAGACTCATTTCAGCACCTGTTCTAATAATACCATCTGGTTCGGAGAGATTTGTCATCTACAACGATGCTTCAAGCAGAGGGTTAGGATGTATTCTCATGCAACATGGGAAAGTCATAGCTTATGCCTCATGACAACTCAAAGAATATGAGAGGAATTATCCTACTCATGATCTAGAGTTAATAGCAGTCGTTTTTGCGCTTAAAATTTGGAGGCATTACCTGTATAGGGAGAAGGTGGAGATCTATACTAATCATAAAAGCCTCAAATATTTCTTCACCCAAAAGAAACTCAACATGCGGTAACGACGTTGGCTCGAGGTGTTAAAAGATTACGATCAAACTATTCAATACCATCCTGGAAAAGCGAACGTGTTAGCTGACGCATTGAGTTGAAGATCATATGCGGGTACGAGTGCGATATTATCAACGCAAAGGCTCATTTGATATGACTTACAAAGGAAGGAGATAGAGATAAAGACTTCAGGGACCCACGTGATGATGGCAAATATATGAGTAGAACCGACTTTAATCGATAAAGTTAAAGCTACTCAAGCTATAGACCTGGAGCTTATGCGTATGAAGAAGAAAGTGCAAGAAGGTGTTATTCCGGAAGCAAGAAACGATGAAGAAGGAATACTTCGAGTCAAATCCAGACTTTGTGTTCCTAACGACCCTGATTTAAAGTATAAAATCATGATGGAGGCGCACAATACAATATTTGGAATCCATCCTGGGAGTACCAAAATGTATCGTGATCTTCGACATACATTTTGGTGGAGTAATATGAAAAGAGAGATCGCAGAGTTTATCTCAAGGTGTCTAACGTGTCAACGAGTCAAGGCAGAGCATCAAGTGCCAAAATATCCATTGCAACCACTTGAAATTTCAGAATGGAAGTAGGAGCACATTACCATGGATTTTGTTACTGGTCTTCCCAAGGTTTCTCAAGGCATAGATGTGATTTGGGTCATTGTTGATAGATTGACCAAGTCTGCTCATTTCTTACCTTTACGAGAAACTTATACACTTTAACGTCTTGCTCGTATATACATAAATGAGATTGTAAGACTGCATGGTATGCCAGTATCCATAGTTTCTGATCGAGACCCAAGATTCACTTCACAATTTTGGGTTAGTTTGGAGAAATCTATGGGCACGGATTTGCGATTTAGTTCGGCATATCATCCTCAAATAGACGGGCAGTCGGAAAGGTCTATTCAAACTCTTGAAGATCTATTAAGACTCTATATCCTTGACTTCAAGGAAAGTTGAGACAAGTTCTTGCCATTAGTGGAATTCTCCTACAATAATAATTATCAAGCAAGTATCGGCATGGCTCCATTCGAGGCGTTGTATGGATGCAAGTGTCGTTCTCCAATATGCTGGGATGAGGTGGGTGAAGTAATGTTGTTGGGACCGAAATTGGTACGTATGTGTGATGCCCCAAAAATAGGAATACATCACCCATCTTGAGTCGCCAAATAGATGGTACAAAATTCAAATACAACTTAATAATACAATTGTCGTGTAAAATACGATAAAACATAAACTGAGAGTTTTAATACGAATATTGTCTTCTAGATAGTATTCAACTCAAATGGAGTCCTCAATACATTTATTATCACACTATTTCATAGAATAGTGAGGACTACTAATGCTATCATCTGTACCATCACTCCGTTCCCCGACTAGTCCCAGCTACGTTCTCATTTCCTGAAGAGAACAATGAAAGCAAAAGGGTGAGCTCAACTAGCCCAGTAAGAAATATTATGATTAAGATAATGTAGAATAATTTATCGTTAGCCTTTAACAGTGTTAAACTGATAAAATATAATAAACATCAAGTTTAACTGCAGCAGAACAAGCAATCCATTAGAAGAGTCAAGTATAGCATAAAATCTACTATCTTCTATGATTTAAAAGATTTTTCATCACTTTTATCGCTGAGACTCAGCTTAATAAATAATTCACATCATCGAATCACCCATGCACTACGGCCAATGATATTCTTTAGTATCACGACCACAAATTATCCACGCACTACTTCTGTGCCAAGGATATTCGTGTATTCATCAATTGTCATGATCATGCCAACAAGCGTCCATCAATGCACTACGGGCCAATGAGGACTTTTACCACATCATTTGTAACATTACGGCCATGATTATCTGAGAATAATCCACGGTCATAATCATACCAAGTCCATCTATGCACTACTCAGAATACGGATGACTTTCAACATAATATAAACATGATGATGATAACAATGATATAAGAATTCAATAAAACAAGTTCAAGGATAAATTTTTAAAGATTTATAATTTAATTTATCCAGAATTCAATATTGTCCAAATTGTCAACATGATACTGCTTTGTGGAGTAAAATTCAAGAATGATAATGTATCAAAAATGATTTGGACCGAAAAAAAATCAATTTTTGTTATGAATAGTACTCCGGGTGAATAGTACCTGAGTGAATAGTACCCCGTGAATAGTACTTCAGGAATAGTACTCTGTGAATAGTACTTTGTGAAAAGTACTCATGAATAGTACTTTATGAATAGTACCCGTGAATAGTACTTTTGGGAATAGTACCGTATAAATGGATAGTACTCATGGACAGTACTCCGGCATGACAAACTTAAAATTTAACAAGAATGTGCAAAAAATATCCTTGTGAAGCGATACTAGATGAAGCGCAAATTTTAAGGATATTCTACTAATTTCACGAAATATAGAAGCAATACTTTAACCGAATGATGGTATAATACGAGATGAAATAACATTACTCAAATACTACAGAGTATGGAAGAAAATATTATTCTTATGAATACTGAACAAAATAATATCCCTTACCTCAAAAGAAGACTGGATACTGGAATAGTGAGGTAGCAGACTTCTCTTCTACTTTCTCTCTAAAGCTTCTCTCTCTATAAATGCTCTTGTGAGTCTTAGTGAATTGGTGAGAATGAAAGAAGAATGAGCTTCTATTTATAGGAAAATATAGTTTCGATAATTGCACGTTTGGAGCTCGAAATATTACGGTATAATACCTTCATTTTTTCTTTCATTTTTAATTTAGTCCTACAAGTATTATCAAACTTTCACCACCTCCCCTAATAGTACATCTTGTGAATCAATAGTACAATCATGTGAATCAATAGTACGATCATGTGAAAAAAATAATTACAGTATAATACCTTCATCTATACCTCTATTTTTAATTTAGTCATGCAAGTATTACCAATCTTGCACCACCTACCCTAATAGTACATGCATGTGAATCAATAGTACACACATGTGAACAAATAGTTATAAGCATTTGAATTAATAGCAATTAATTGCTCATATATCCGATTAATTACCCGATTGGTCAATATAACCTCCAAACATCCATTATTATCAAAATAGATGTCGATTTCTACTAACACTAATAATCCCAACACAATGGAGCTATCAATTTCATCTTTAATCAACACGAACTTATTCATCATTAATATTATAACTCACAATATTTAACAACCGTGTCGCTTCCGGAAGAGGGGCTTCAGATAAGGATTTTTCCTTATTGCACGCATGATTAGGTGAACAAACCTCTCATTGACAGAACTTCTAGACATTGTCAATATTGCAAATAATAATATGAATAACTTTGTCATCTCAATTATTGATTTAATAATATAAAATATTATGCAGATGATATTGTGATAATAATTGAATCAATAATATGAAAGATATTATGCAGCAATTACTGTAGCAATAATTGAGTATAACTGAGTGACTTCTCATGTAAGCATCAATAATCAATACCATGTGCTACTATGCAACCATGCGTATTTGTATTAACCCGATATTTTCTATAAAAATAAATAAGAAATTTTGCATATAAATTTTTTTTTATTTTAAATAATGAAAATAAGTGACAGGTAATGTGTATGATAAATGCGAATATATTTATTACTTAAAAATTATAAATAATTTTAGAATTATTAATTACTACAAATTATATTCTTATGGTAATTAATTTCTATAAGAAGAAATGTTTTATTATTTATTTTCCATGAAGATATAATTTCTATATTATTTAAATAATATATGAAGTGACAATTAGAATTATGATAATAAATATTTTATTATATGAATCGCTCGAATATTTAAGTTAATTATTTTAACTTGATTATTGATGTTATGTACTAAGGATAAGTCGGATATGAAATCCAAACCCTAAATTGGATTTTTATCCAGAATTAGAATAATAATGTAATATTAATTATAATTTAATTTTCAATTCTTTATAAATATATACTTAGTATATCTCGTAGATCGTTAATGTTGATCAATTATGGTAAATTAGGTTATAAAACTAATATTACATTATTAAACCCTAATTATTAAACTCGGTTATAAGTTAAATTTGGGTAGTAATTGTGTTATATGAATTTCTTTGTGTATTAGAATATACGTAATTAGAAGAAACCCTAATTACTGTAAATTATACGAATAATTAGGAAAAACTCTAATTATTATTTGAAAACCCTAATTTTAATTTATTGTGTTTAATTAAGATGTTATTGCACTTTATTTTTAATTTGTCAAACCCTAGAAATTAATTGGGAAATTGTAAGATTTACGATCTAATGATTAAACCCTAGATGCAAGCACATTGTACAAGATTGCCCTTGAAACTTTAAGTGAAATTACCAAAATGCCCTTTTTATCCCATTAGTGTATTATTAGTGCATTATTGTGCATTATTGCTAGCATATCTTTGCAAAATCTGGCCATCCACTTTACTCTAGAATTTACCTATGATACTATAGCATTACCAACAATGAATCAGCCATTATAAACACATTGCATCAATTTATTTCATAATTTAAGAGAGAGAAAGTTTACAAAAGTTGCTCATTCTTATCAACACTCAACCAAGTTCCTCTTTCTCTCTAGCATACGAAATCCTTTGCTAAGATCAGTCACAAATCGAGCCCCACTAACAACCATAACCAAATCAGTGGTCTAGAATCAAACTTGTTCATAGAAGGTATAAACCTAACTTGAAAATCTGATCTTAATTGCTATGTTAGATGTTAGATTTTATGTGTTAAACATGTTAGTTATAGTTTATATTGATGATCCGGGTTGCTAGATGTTGAATCCATAACATCTAGTGGATTAGAGTTTTTTACAAAATCTGGAAAAAGGTTAAACTGTGGTCTGACAACAAATGTCAGTGACCACAGATCTTTAGTCGTTTATGATTTTTGTTGTTTTTAAGTTGTTATGTGTAGCTTTGTAATGTGGTCTTTAATCTACAAAAGAATCAGTCGGATCATTGTAGATCAAAAGTTATTTAAGGTCAAAGTGGGTTGTTGGCATTGGCCATTTGTTCTTGAAGCCCAGAATCAGCCCAAAAACGGTCTGACAACACTTTTGACCGGTTAGATCTTTCTGTATAAAGTTAATTTATGTTTTTTGTTGAATTTAGGTTATATTAGGTTGTTTGTACTTCAATATCATGCCTTGATATCACCTAAATGATAAATGTATGGGAATTAACGAATCCCATCAAACCAAATTTTAATCGATAACATTTTACATTTTTACGGGTAACCCAGAAAATATTTGAGCGTGATGACTGACAAGGTTTGACCAGATATTATTTTCTTGATTACTTGTTGTTATGGTCATGTTTGGTAATAGATCTGTAGTGTTACATGTGAGCTAGAATCTAGAAGTCATAGAACACAAAAACATCACACTATTAGCATGTAGTGGACGCTGGAAAGTGGCACCATAGACTGTTCTTCATTTTCTGGGTAACCCAGAAATGAAGAATATGTCTGACAAGGTTTTTGATTGATCATATCTTACTGTTGTTGCATGTTATAGCTATATTATTTATTTGTGGTTGTAGTGCTACATCTGTAATACAACTCTAACATAATTGCAAGCCCAGAAATCGTTTGTATCATAGATGTAAGACCCCAAAAAAAATTTTAATAAAATGGAATTTCCTCTATTTATTATTTTGAAATAGTAAGGGTTGAATTGATTAATGTGGTTAGTTATGAGTAAAATCTTGTGAATATTTTAAAATAAGCGGTGGTTATAAAATATTCATTGTTGTTGGGAATATTCGTTTGGTCGTGAAATATTCTTCTTTGTCGGAGAATATTAAATGCAGATTGACGGAGTGCGATTTTTATGGTCCCCATAACGGAAAGCGATTGGATGAAGAAAAAGACAAGTATTAGTTGTTTATAAATAGCTGCCAGTAGTTATTACCAATTATCTTTGTTGGAATACCCGGTGGTTAAAACACAATAATAAGCGTTGTTGCACAGTAGCACACGGTATTGCACCAATTATTGATTCTTACATAAGAAGGCACTACTCAATAATTGTTACAATAATTACTATTCAGTATTTTATTTTATTGATTCAACAATTCTTTGCGTTGATATTTTATATTCTTTGTTGTTTCAATAATTGTCACTATATCTTGTATTTTCTATTATCGAAGCAATAATTCATATTATCTAAATAATATTATTAGAAAACATTATTGGCAATGTCTAGAAAGTTACATCTAAGGAGAGGTTTGGTCACCTATTTGCATGGCATGAAGAAGAAAAATTCTTATTGGAAAGCCCCTCTTTCCCTGAACCGCACGGTTGTTAATATTGTGATTCTCGTAATATTATTTGTGAATAATTAATTATTGATTTATATGATGAGGAAAATATTGATTTTATGTGGATATAGATGGAGAAAATTTTAATGTGACAATTGTTAAAAATTAATATTTTATCTTTTTACGATAAAATAATTCATTTGAATATATTATTTTAATAATATATTAATGGTGATATTTTTACAATGAATGTGGGATATATGAGTATATGAGGAGGAAGAGTATTTTTGTTGCATTAAATGATTAACACATGTTTTGTGTGTGTCGGTGGACCCCATTTCTTGATGAAATTTGATTATAGCACGTAAAATCGCTTCTGATTTGTGGATTTCGGTTAATTTTTGTTTGGAATTTGGAAAAACTTTCTTCTGCAAAGTTGTAGAGAATTGAATTTCCTATAAAAAGTAGCGAGATTCGAATTTTCTGATAAAAGGGCTATTTATTATGAATTATTGAAGTTCTGAAGTTTCGAAATAATTGATTTTTGAAGTTTTAATTAATTTTTTTAAGAAAAACATTTTTGGTGAGTGTCCCACGTGTGATATAAATGTGTTGAATGCTGAATTCAGTTGGTAAAAGTGGGTGTAAGAAATTTGTAAATATATATTATTATTATATTAAATTTTCTGCTTTGGTGTTCTAAGCAATTTCCTATAAATAGGGTGCTTATGTTATAATTGAAAATCACACCAGAAACTAAAGATTTCTCTCTCTTTCTCTTTCTATAATATCGAGCGTATTTTGTGAGTATTTTAGTACTTTGAGTATTGCTATATACTAAGTGCAAGTTCTTTCAAAGACTATATCCAAAGATTCCAAATGTAAGTACTATTCTTTCGAGGTAAAGGATGTTATTTTCTTCTCAAATGATATTATTTCTTCAATATCATTATGCTGAAATATTGATTGGAACTTTTTATCAAATTTAGAACTTTTTTATGTCGGGGTTACTATTCATGAGTTACTATTCACGAGTTACTATTCATTAGTTACTATTCATGAGTTACTATTCATGAGTACTATTCACGTAGCATGATGATGTTTTTTTGTGAAATTTCTATCTTTTGGTGTCGGAGTTACTATTCACGTATACGGCACTATTCACGTATACGGCACTATTCACGTATACGGCACTATTCACGACTACGACACTATTCACAAAAAAAATAAATTTTTATTTTTCGTCCAAGATATCTATCATGGATACTAGTTTTGATTGTATCCATGTTTTGATCATTCTTGAATCTTACTCCACTACTGGTTATTTATGAAGTGTTTTTGAACTTGGATTGTTTAAAGTACGAATCCTTAATATTTATTATTTTGTTTCACTGGATTCGTTTTCTTTAAAATATTTTTCATCATCCTCAGTCCTAAATGATGATATAATTGAATATCTTTGGCCTGTAGTGCAAAGATGAATGATTTGTGATGAATATCTTTGGCCCGTAGTGCAAAAGATGAGCAGTGTTTAGATGAACATGGCCAATCGATGAATATCTTTGGCCGTAGTGTAAAAAGATGAATATTTGATTCGGATATATATTGATTGATGTTACGGGGATAAAAGATAGATGATGAACTTTTAAATTCATATATAGAAGATAGTAGTTTGCATTCTCTACTTAACTCTTCTAATGAATTATTATTTCCGCTGCGAATATTGATTTAAAACTTGTTGTCTATTGTATTCTATTAGATTTTTCCCTGTTGAAGACTAACGATAATTTGTTTTATATTATCTTAGTCATAATGTTCTTTTATTGGGCTAGTTGAGCTCACCCTTTTCCTTGTTGTTCCATTTTTCTTCTCAGGAGGCGAGAATGTAGCGAGTACTAGTCGGGGTATGGAATGATGGTTCTAGAAGTCGTTTTAGTAGTCCTCACCATTTTAGTAAAATAATGTATCAATAATTGTACTGAGGACTTATTTGAGTGTGGATATTATCTAGATGACAATATTTGTATTTAAACTCACAGTTTTTATGTTGTATTGATAAAGTTGTAGTTGTTTCTGTACCATGTATTTTGACGACTCAGAATGGGTTGTGGATTGGACCTATTTTGGGGGCGTCACAGTTGGTATCAGAGCTTAGGGATATGGTCTCTGGCGGAGATCGGGGAATAGTACTAGGAGGGGAGAGACGAGTAATCCTTCGCTAGTATGTCATACCTAAGCTTATTTGTTGGTCAGTCGAACTATATGGTTAATATGTGATATGTTAATTTGTTTAATTAACCCTGATTTTATGGCAGTATTTAAGAATGGCAGCTGAGAATATTAACGGTGGAGTTAATGAGACCGTGGAAACACCTTTAATCACCACCCAAGGGAACGTGCAACAGGAAGGCAATATTCCTCCTATAAACAACACCACTGAGCAGACGATGAACGACGGGATGTTTAGGAGCTTTTTGCAGTTCATGCAAAACCAGACGAGGGAGACTCGTGCACAAAATACGGGTGGACATGCTAGCAATGCGCGACTTGTCACGGCCAAGCAGTTTAAAGAGTTGGGACCACCATAATTTAAGGGAAAGCCAGATCCGATCATGGCGGAAATGTGGATCAAGAAAATTACCAAGATATTCGATGTCTTGGGATGCACGGAGGAACAGAAGGTTCCATTCGCCACCTTTATGTTCCGTGGCGAGGCAGACTACTGGTGGGAGTCTGTGAAACGGACCCAGCCTGCCACACTTAGCATGTCTTGGGAAACATTTCAGAAACTTTTCAATGAAAAATACTTTCCTGAAAGTATTCGCCATATAAAGGACGTAGAGTTTATTAGACTAGAACAAAACAACATGACGGTGTCCCAATATGAGGCGAAGTTCGCAGAGTTATCCAGGTTTGCACCTCATTTGGTAGAGAATGAGGAACGAATGATGAGGATGTTTCTGAGAGGTTTAAAACCCGAGATTCGGCAATATCTTATCTCTCATAAATTTTCTTTATATTCAAATGTTGTCAACAGGGCTCAATTATTAGAGCAAGATAGCGAGTATGTTCAACCAAGGGACCGCAACCAGGGTCATATCGGTGGCAGCAGTCATCGGAGTAATGAAAACTAGCGGGGAGGAAAACATTCAGACAAAAGCGGTAACCACTCTGGTGGTAATCGTGGCCATGAAAATAGAAGAAGCGACTCTGGGGCGATTTTAAAAGAGGAGATTCAACAATGACACCTGTGAAGACATCAAAGACCAAAGAAGAATCGGTTTTAAGGGGAGGAGAATGACCACCGGTCGTATGCTATAAATGTGGAAAAGAGGGACACATCAGCCCAAACTGTCCACAACAGTTCAAGGTATGCTATAATTGTGGAAAGCAAGGACATATCGCTCGAGATTGTACGGTAGCGAAACCAAGCCCAGTGGGGATGGTGACTCAAAAGGCTGTCCCAGAAAAGTCAAAGTCAACGGTTCCTGGAAGAGAGTTTGTCATGACTGGTCAACATGCGAGGAACCCAAACGAGGTGATCACGGGTAAGCTAATCATAAATTCATGCGAAGTTTATACCTTACTAGATACCGGTGCTACCCATTCTTTTATCTCTTCTACTTGTGCTCAACATTTAAACTTGATTCTGGAGAAGTTAGACTTTGACCTATCTGTGGAAACTCCGTTAGGAGAAAATTTCGTTACATCCACTGTTTATAAATCTTGTTTGATCCAAGTTGCACCATCACATTACTTGTTGACCTTATCACTTTAAAGATACTTGCATTTGACGTGATTTTAGGGATTGATTGGTTAACTACTCATCATGCCAAAATTGATTGTTTTCGTAAGGTTGTTAGTTTTTATATTCCTAACCAACCTGTTATTCGAATTCAAGCAACCAAACCATTGAAGTCAAACACTTTCATATCAAGCCATAAAGTCATTCGTTTATTGAAAAACGGATGTCAAGTTTTCTTAGCCCATGTTATGGACTTAAACAAAAATACGTCAGATTTGAATGATATTTCTATTGTTAGTATATTTCCTGATGTATTTCCTGAAGAATTTCTTGGCTTACTCCCAAAGTGTGATATTGAATTTTGTATCGACTTTGAACCCGGTACAAAACCCATTTCTAAAATCTCATGGCTCCTATTGAACTTCAGGAGTTAAAAAAAATTGAACTATAGAATTTGGTACCCGAGCCTTTATCTGGTGACTTCCTTTGTGGAATGCACCGAAGCTAGACTCTCCATAGGGGATGCCATATTCGTGCGGTAGTAAACTGATAGGTGTCATTGTGACGTGTTATCCAAGATTGGGATATGAGTCACAGTTGAGAGCAACCTAAGTCAGTAATCGAAATACGTAGCTTTCTATGCTTAGCTGGTTATTATCGAAGATTTTGTGGAAAGATTTTCTCGAATCGCTACTCCATTAACTCAGTTGACTCATAGAGATACAAAATTCGAATGGAGCAAGGACTGTGCGAAGAGCTTCGAAGAACTCAATAGGAGACTCATTTCGGCACATGTTCTGACCATACCATCCTGGAAAAGCGAACGTGGTAGCTGACGTGTTGAGTAAAAGATCGTATACGAGTATGAATACGATATTGTCAAAGACCCATTTCATATAACTTACAAATGATAGATATAGAGTTAAAGACTCTAGGGACTCACGTGATGATATACAAGTAAAACCGACTTTAATCGATAAAGTTAAAAACGTTCAAGCTACACACCGGAGCTGATGAATATGAAGAAGGAGGTACAAGAAGTTGTTATTCCAAAAGCGAGAATTAGCGACGTGAGGAAAGCTCAAACCTTCGATTTATTGGTCTATTTGATATCCTCAATCGAGTAGGAACTATGGCCTATAGACTCGTTTTACCGCCAAGTATGACACGTGTTCATAACGTTTTTCACGTATCGAAGTTACGAAATTATGTGGACGACCCAAACCACGTCATTGAGTTAGAACCGGACGAGATAGCCGAAGACTTAACATACGAGGATGTACTTGTCAAGATTTTTGATAGAAAGGAGCATGTCCTACGCACAAAGGTCATACCACAAGTCAAAGTTTTGTGGAGGAACCATGCTATTGAAGAAATGACCTGGGAGTTGGAAACGGAAATGAAAGCGAGGTATCCTCATCTTTTTGAAACACCAGGTACGTACGCCAATTTCGAGGATGAAATATCATGAGGGGAGGTTGTAAGACCCCGAATTTATTTTTAATAAAATGGAATTTCCTCTATTTATTATTTTGAAATAGTAAGGGTTGAATTGATTAATGTGGTTAGTTATGAGTAAAATGCGCGAATATTTTAAAATAAATAGGTGGTTATAAAATATTCATTGTTGTCGGGGAATATTCGTTTGGTCGTGGAATATTCTTCTTTGTTGGGAATATTAAATGACGACGGTGCGATCTTTTATGGTCCCCATAACGAAAAGCGATTGGATGAAGAAAAGACAAGTATGAGTTGTTTATAAATAACGACGTAGTTGTTACCAAGTATCTTGTTGGAATACGGTGGTTAAAACACACGAATCTGGCGTTGTTGCACAAAGAGCATTACCAGATTGCACCAATTATTGATTCTTACGTAAGAAGGCACTACTCAATAATTGTTACAAGAATTATTATTCAAAGATTTTATTTTATTGATTCAATAATTGTTGCGTTGATATTTTATATTATCGTTGTTTCAATAATCGTCACTACGGTATTTTCCATTATCGAAGCAATAATTCATATTATCCGAATAATATTATTAGAAAACATTATTAGCAATGTCTAGAAAGTTCATCTAAGGAGAGGTTTGGTCACCTAATTGCGGCGCCAAAGAAGGAGAAATTCTTCTTGGAAAGCCCCTCTTTCTTGAACCGCTTGGTTGTCAATATTGTGATTACGTAATATTATTTGTGAATAATTAATTATTGATTTATATGATGAGGAAAATATTGATTTTATATGGATATAGATGGAGAAAATTTTAATGTGACAATTGTTAAAAATTAATATTTTATCTTTTCTCGATAAAATAATTCATTTGAATATATTATTTTAATAATATATTAATGGTGATATTTTTACAATGAATGTGGGATATATGAGTATATGAGGAGGAAGAGTATTTTTGTTGCATTAAATGATTAACACATGTTTTGTGTGTGTTTGGACCCCATTTCTTGGTTGAAATTTGATTATAGCTTGTAAAATCGCCCGTTTATAGATTTGGTCAATTTACATTTGGAATTTGGAAACACTTTCTTCTGCAAAGTTGTAGAGAATTGAATTTCCTATATGAGTTTGCAAGATTCGAATTTTCTAATAAAAGGGCTATTTATTATGAATTATTGAAGTTCCGAAGTTTCGAAATAATTGATTTTTGAAGTTTTAATTAATTTTTTTTAAGAAAAACGTTTTTGGTGAGTGTCCCACATGTGATATAAATGTGTTGAATGCTGAATTAAGTTGGTAAAAGTGGGCGTAAGAAATTTGTAAATATATATTATTATATTAAATTTTCTGCTTTGGTGTTCTAAGCAATTTCCTATAAATAGGGTGCTTAGGTTAGAATTGAAAATCACACCAGAAACTAAAGATTTCTCTCTCTTTCTCTTTCTATAATATCGAGCATATTTTGTGAGTATTTTAGTACTTTGAGTATTGCTATACGGTGCAAGTTCTTTCAGACTATATCCGAAGATTCCAATGTAAGTACTATTCTTTCCGAGGTAAGGATGTTATTTTCTTCTCAAATGATATTATTTCTTCAATATCATTATGCTGAAATATTGGTTGGAACTTTTTATCAAATTTGGAACTTTTTCATGTCTGGGTTACTATTTATGAGTTACTATTAATGAGTTACTATTCACGAGTTACTATTCATTAGTTACTATTCACGAGTTACTATTCACTAGTACTATTCACGAAGCATGATGATATTTTTTGTGAAATTTCTATCTTTTGGTGTCGGAGTTACTATTCACGTATACGGCACTATTCACGAATACGACACTATTCACAGAAAAAATAAATTTTTGTTTTTCGTCCAAGATATCTATTATGGATACTAGTTTTGATTGTATCCATGTTTTGATCATTCTTAAATCTTACTCCACTACTGGTTATTTATGAAGTATTTTTGAACTTAGATTGTTTAAAGTACGAATCCTTAATATTTATTCTTTTGTTTCACTGGATTCGCTTTTCTTTAAAATATTTTTCATCAACCTCACTCCCTAAATGATGATATAATTGAATATCTTTGGCTCTGTAGTGCAAAGATGAATGTTTTTCGATGAATATCTTTGGGGTAGTAGTGCAAAGATGAAGCAGTGTTTAGATGAACATGACCAATCGATAAATATCTTTGGCTGTAGTGCAAAGATGAATATTTGATTCCAGATATATATTGATTGATGTTACAGGGATAAAAGATAGAAGATGAACTTTTAAATTCATATATAGAAGATACTAGTTTGCATTCTCTACTTAACTCTTCTAATGAATTATTATTTCATTGCGAATATTGATTTAAAACTTGTTGTCTATCAGATTCTATTAGATTTTTCCTATTGAAGACTAACGATAATTTGTTTATATTATCTTAGTCATAATGTTCTTTACTGGGCTAGTTGAGCTCACCCTTTTCCTTGTTGTTCCATTTTTCTTCTCAGGAGGCGAGAATGTAGCGAGTACTAGTCAGGGTGTGGAATGATGGTTCTAGAAGTCGTTTTAATAGTCCTTACCATTTTTGTAAAATAATGTATCAATAATTGTACTGAGGACTTATTTGAGTGTGGATATTGTCTAGATGACAATATTTGTTTTTAAACTCACAGTTTTTATGTTGTATTGATAAAGTTGTAGTTATTTCTGTACCATGTATTTTGACGACTCAGAATGGGTTGTGGATTGGACCTATTTTGGGGGCGTCACAATAGAACTAAATTTAGTCAAAGTAAGGCACTCGATTTCTGACATGCGTGTTCTGGGTTTGATGAAGAACACCTATAGCGACAGTTACGTCCCTATAGGCCCCTTTAGCGACAGTTTATTTATGAAATTAATTATTTTAATTAAATAATTATAGAAAATTAGTTTTAAATTCTTAAAAATACATAATTAATTATTAAAAATTATTTTAATGTCCGAAAATTATATTTTAATTATTTTAAATATATTTCATAAATATTTAATATTTTTGGAATATTAAAAGTATTTAATTTATTTAATTATAAAATTAAATAAATTATTTAAAAATGATTTTAATACATGAAAAATCATTTAAAATTATATTATGGTATAAGAAAATATTTTAAGTTATTTTCCATGACTTTTAATATTTTGTGGTGAATTTTATTAATTAATTCTTATTAATGATATTAAAGTTATTTAATAATTATATTAAATAATTTAGTTTAAAAATGATTTTATTATTTTAAAAATCATTTTAAATGGAAATCAAGTGTTTAAAGATATTTTAAGTTATAAAATATATCTTTTAATATTTAAAAGATAATTTCATTAATAATTAAATATTAATGATTTTTATTTAATGATTTGTAATATAAAGTTTATTTAATATTTATATTAAATAAATAGTTTAAAATTGTTTTATTTACTTAAAATCATTTAAAAAGGATATTAAGGATTTAAAATTATTTTAAGTTATAATTAATGACTTTTAATATTTTGATAGATAATGCATTAATATTTTATTATTAATGGTAAGTATTTAAAATGATTTTAATTATTTTAAATCATTTAAGGGTAATATAAATAGTTTTAAAATGGTTTTATTTACTTAAAAATCATTTTAAAAGGATATTAAGGATTTAAAAATATTTTAAGTTATAATTAATGACTTTTAATATTTTGATAGATAATGCATTAATATTTTATTATTAATGGTAAGTATTTTAAAATGATTTTAATTGTTTTTAAATCATTTAAGGGTAATATAAATGTTTTAAAATAGTTTGAGTTATTATAAATAACTTTTATATTTTGGCAATGGTTTCATTAATAGTTTGATATTAATTGAATATTAATGATAATAGAATTGTTTAATGTTTAAATCATTTAATAATGATTATGATATTTGAAAATTCATTATAAATTATAATAAGTGTTTAAAAATTATTTTAAGTCATATGACTGATACTTATGGATATTGAGATACAGAATAGAGTCTTAGACTCGACAATTACCCGATAAAGCTGTCGGTACACCGATAATTTTTAGAAATTAATCTGGACTTAGATATTTTGACTGTATTAATGTTTGTTTGAGATGCCATGACTGTTAGATATGTGTGATAATGTGATTAGGTTATGTGCTGACTGCGAAATGCAGTATTATGTGTTATAGTATATTGTTCTAATTGAACGAATGATCTGATTAATGATAGGTTGTGATATAAGAGATAAAAACTAAGTTGCATTCTGTAAGCAGCGTATCAGGCAAGTATCCGACCTATGCATTTCCTTTATGCAATGGACATGAGTAAGAAGTTTCAGAATTAAATTATTATTATGATATATTATTAACTCTGTTATGATATACTCTAAATCCGATCATTGTTTATCAACATGTTAGTATATGGTAATTCAGATATATATTATGTTCGTTAATTCCTATAAAATGATTATACAAGTGACCCCACTTGGATAATCATTGCAGTTAAACACATGTTGATACACCTTTGTCAATTACCCGTATATATATATATATATATATGTTGAAGTATAGATTATTGTTGAGCAAGATAAAACCTTTGGTTTGAAACTCCGACAAGTATGAACATCCCTTACACGGGAAAACTTTTATGCGCCCAAGGCGGACAGATTTATTGAAATGTAGTATTGATCAATGCAGGGCACAACAGGCTGATCACCCCCGTGTCCGTAAGTTATACGACGGCGCCTGAGATAAATTTCATGCTTAACCTTTTAAAAAAGAAAACAATGTTCATGATATGTCACTTAACCCTACTTATAGTCAATACGTAGTTTCAAAAATGTGAAAGAGAGTTGTTATGTTATTATTATCCTTGGTACAGATTACTTCACAACTATCGACTCGTTGTAGAAGAAGTTATATAAAGAAAACATTTAAATCCTTTCAGCTAATATTTATAATTGCTATTACTTGCTGGGCACTCAAATGTTCATCCTTGCTTACTTTAAATATTTTCAGTTAAGTTTGAAGAACCAGAAAGCTCAGGCAGAAACAAAGGGAAAGGAAAGCTAATCGAATAAGATTTGTGGTAGTTGTTATAATAGTTTTATATTATTAAGACAATGATATATATATATAATAATATCATGTATTGTAAGGAATGTACTTTAAGGTCTCGTACTTGGGGAGATAGACTCTGATGATTATGTAAATTAAGTTTGTTATTTATATTATTGTTATTATTATTAGTAGAATTCCGCTCATAGAAATGGTATCGTGAAGCACCGAGTTCGGGTTTCAAGTGCGGATTTGGGAGCGCCACAAGACATCTTGTACTTTTACCACCGGGTAGTTCAACAGTTTAACGGTAAAACTTTCGCCATTATTTTTATAAAAAGATAATTCTGTCATTTTCTAACTACGACAATACTTTCGTTATGGGGTCCACCAATAATTGTGTCGTCGTACGAATATTCCCTGTTAAAACGAATATTTCCCGACCAATCGAATATTATATAACCACTTGCTTACTTTGCAAAATTTATAAATATTACCCACAACTATAACATTATATCAAATCCATACCATAATATTTAAAAATATATTTCAAGAAAAATTAATCTTTATTCATAAAAGTTGGGCTCTTACAAACTCTCCTTATGAAATTTTGTCCTCGAAATTAGGGTGCGTACCTGGTATGTCGAAGAGGTGAGGATACCTTGTCTGATTCTAGCTCTTGAGGTATAACCTTTGAGTGTAGAATATGTTACTTCTTATCTAAGATTTTAACAGGTACATATTCATACGTTAAATCTTCCGCTATTTCGTCCCGTTCTAATTCAATAATGTGGTTCGGGTCGTCCACATATTTACGTAACATTGATACGTGAAAAACATTACGAACACGCGACATACTTGGCGATAAGGCGAGTCTATAGGCCACAGTTCATACTCGATCGAGGATTTCAAATAGACCAATAAAGTCGAGGGTTGAGATTTCCTCTCTTCGTCGATTCTTGATTCTAGAATAACGCCTTCTTGAACCTTCTTCTTCACAATTATAAGCTCTAAGTCTCTAGCTTTAGCGGCTTTATCTTTATCGATTAAAGTCAGTTCTAATCGTATATTCGCTATCTTCACGTAAGTTCTTGGAGTCGTTAACTCTTTCTCCATCTTTTGTAAGTCGTACGAAATGGGTTTTTGGGTTAACAACGTCGTACTCGTAAACGTATACGATCTTCTACTCAACGCGTCAGCTACCACGTTCGCTCTTCTAAGATGGTATTGAATGGTATTGTCGTAATCTTTCAATAGCTTGAGTCAACGACTTTGGTGCATGTTATGTTTATTTTGGGTTGAAAATATTTGAGGGTTTTTGTATCGGGTTCAAGGTCGATACAAAATTTGATTTCACGCTCTGGGGGTAGGCCAGGAAGATCTTCAGGGAATACGTCAGGAAATTTATTAAGAATAGAAATATCATTCAAATCTGACGTATTTTGGTTTAAATCAGTGACATGGGCTAAAAAAGCTTGACATCCGTTTTTCAATAAATGAATAGCTTTATGCCTTGGTATGACAATGATTGACTTTAGTGGTTTGGTTGCTTGAATTCGCATAATAGGTTGGTTAGGAATATGAAAGCTAACAACCTTACGAAAATAATTAATTTTAGCATGATGAGTAGTTAACAAATCAATGCCTAGAATCACGTCAAATACAAGTATTTTTAAGGATATAAGATCGACAGGTAACGTGCGGTTACCGATTTGAATCAAACAAGACTTATAAACAGTGGATGTAATGAAGGTTTCTCCCAATGGAGTTTTAACAGATAAGTCAAAGTCTAATTTCTCCGGAGTCAAATTTAAATATTGAGCGCAAGTAGGAGAAATAAAAGAATGGGTAGAACCGGTATCAAATAAAGTATAGACTTTGTTAGACTTTATGATTAGTTTACCCGTGATCACCTCGTTTAGATTCCTTGCTTTTTGGGAGGTTACGACAAACGCTCTCCCCTGAACTACCGGTTTTATCTTGTCCGGGATGGCCTTTGATGCCTCCATCCCAGCTGGACTAAACTTCGGTGCATGACCAAATCGTGCAAGGTGACCTTCTCTTTGGTAATTATAACACGCTTTGGATTGCTGCGTACAGTTCGGAATGATATGTCCCTCCCCTCCACATTTGTAACATACGATTGGCTGTCGTTCCCCTTCCTTAACAACAGATGCTGGTGATGACGTCTTTCCATCATTGTTGAATCTCATCTTCTTGAAATTTCCACTTCTATTATCTTGGCCATGATTACCACCGAAGTGGTTACCATTTTTGGCATGTTGATTCCCTCCACGTTTGTTGTCACCGCTTCGATGACTGCTACTACAGGTATTATCATTTTGCCGGCTACTTTCTCTTGGTTGGGTTGACTCGTTATCGCGTTCTAATAACTGAGCCCTATTTACAACATTTGAATACAAACACAGTTTGTGAGAAATTAAGTATTGATGTATCTCGGGTTTCAAACCTCTTAGAAACATCAGCGTCATTCTATCCTCATTATCAACCAAGTGGGACGCAAACCGGGATAACTCGGCAAACTTAACTTCGTACTGTGACACGGTCATATTGTTTTGCTCCAGCTTGATAAACTCTACCTCCTTCATGTGACGAATACTTTCGGGAAAGTACTTGTCGTTGAATAGTTCTTAGAACTTCTCCCAAGACATCTTCAGTGCGGCAGGTTGAGTACGCTTTACCGATTTCCACCAGTAGTCTGCCTCTCCTCACAACATAAAGGTGGCAAAGGAACATTTTTCTCCTTGGAGCATCCCAAGACATCAAATATCTTGGTGATCTGCTTTATCCACGTCTTCGCCTTAAGTGGTTTTGGCTCTCCAATAAACTCCGGTGGTCCCAACTCCTTGAACTGTTTAGCGGTGACCATCCGAGAGATGCCAGTGTTTCCACCAGCATTTTGGACAGGAGTCTCACTTGCCTGATGTTGTACGAATTACAGAAAGCTCCTAAACATTCTGTCGTTCCTATTTGGTCGGTGTTGTTGTTCACCTGAGGATTATTGCCTTCCTGATGCACATTATCCTGGGTGTTGATCTATGGTGACTCAACGGTCTCCTGTGCTCTATTGCTATTTTCAACATTCTCGGATGTCATTTTCAAATACTGCCACACAACAAGGGTTAATTAACATACCACATATTATCCCTATACTCTGACCAACCAATTAAATACCAAATAAACTTAGGTAGGTCATATTAGCGAGGAATTCTGCCTCTCCCTCCTAGTTCTTGTCTCACATTTCAAATTGAGGATCATATCCTTAAGCTTTGATACCAACTGTGACGCCCCCAAAATAGGTATACATCACCCATCTTGAGTCGCCAAATAGATGGTACAAAATTCAAATACAACTTAATAATACAATTGTCATGTAAAATACGACAAAATAAACTGAGAGTTTTAATACGAATATTGTCTTCTAGACAGTATTCAACTCAAATGGAGTCCTCAATACATTTATTATCATACTATTTCATAGAAAAGTGAGGACTACTAATGCTATTATCTAGACCGTCACTCCGTTCCCCAACTAGTCCCAGCTACGTTCTCATTTCCTGAAGAGAACAATGAAAGCAAAAGGGTGAGCTCAACTAGCCCAGTAAGAAATATTATGACTAAGATAATGCAGAATAATTTATCGTTAGCCTTCAACAGTGTTAAACTGATAAAATATAACAAACATCAAGTTTAACTGCAGCGGAACAAGCAATCCATTAGAAGAGTCAAGTAAAGCATAAAATCTACTCTCTTCTATGATTTAAAAGATTTTTCATCACTTTTATCGCTGAGACTCAGCTTAATAAATAAACCACATCATCGAATCACCCCTGCACTACGGCCAAGGATATTCTTTAGTATCACGACTACAAATTATCCATGCACTACGGGCCAAGGATATTCGTGTATTCATCAATGGTCATGATCATGCCAACAACTGTCCATCAATGGACTACGGGCTAAAGAGGACTTTTACCACATCATTTGTAACATTACGGTCATGATAATACCGAATAATACCTGGTCATAATCATACCAAGTCCATCTATGCACTACAGGCCACAGATGACTTTCAACATAATATAAACATGAGGATGATGACAATGATATAAGAATTCAATAAAATAAGTTCAAGGATAAATTTTTAAAGATTTATAATTTAATTTATCCAGAATTCAATATTGTCCAAATTGTCAACATGATACTGCTTTGTGGAGTAAAATTCAAGAATGATAATGTATTAAAAATGATTTGGACCGAAAAGAAATCAATTTTTGTTATGATAGTACTCTGGGTGAATAGTACCCGAGTGAATAGTACCCCATAAATAGTACTTTGGGAATAGTACTCTGTGAATAGTACTTTATGAATAGTACTTTATGAATAGTTCTTTGTGAATAATACTCGTGAATAGTACTTTTGTGAATAGTACCGTATAAATGAATAGTACTCATGGACAGTACTCCGGCATGAAAAACTTAAAATTTAACAAGATGTGCAAAAAATATCCTTGTAAAGCGATACTAGATGAAGCGCAAATTTTAAGGATATTCTACTAATTTTACGGAATATAGAAGCAATACTTTAACCGAATGATGGTATAATACGAGATGAAATAACATTACTCAAATACTACAGAGTATGGAAGAAAATATTATTCTTATGAATACTGAACAAAATAATATCCCTTACCTCAAAAGAAGACTGGATACTGGAATAGTGAGGTAGCAGACTTCTCTTCTACTTTCTCTCTAAAGCTTCTCTCTCTATAAATACTCTTGTGAGTCTTAGTGAATTGGTGAGAATGAAAAAAGAATGAGCTTCTATTTATAGGAAAATATAGTTTCGATAATTGCACGTTTTGGGGCTCAAAATATTACTGTATAATTCCTTCATCTTTTTCTTCATTTTTAATTTAGTCCTGCAAGTATTATCAAACTTGCACCACCTCCCCTAATAGTACATTTTATGAATCAATAGTACAATCATGTGAATCAATAGTACAATCATGTGAAAAAAATAATTAAAGTATAGTACCTTCATCTATACCTCTATTTTTTATTTAGTCATGCAAGTATTATCAATCTTGCATCATCTCCCCTAATAGTACATGCATGTGAATCAATAGTATACACATGTGAACAAATAGTTATAAGCATGTGAATTAATAGCAATTAATTGCTCATTTATCTGATTAATTGCCCGATTGGTCAATATAACCTCCAGACATCCATTATTATCGAAATAGATGTCAATTTCCACTAACACTAATAATCCCAACATAATGGAAATATCAATTTCATCTTTAATCAACACGAACTTATTCATCATTAATATTATAACTCACAATATTTAACAACCAAATCGTTCCCCGGAAAGAGGGGGCTTTCCGATAAGGATTTCTCCTTATTGGCGCGCAATTAGGTGACCAAACCTCTCCTTAACAAAACTTCTAGACATTGTCAATATTACAAATAATAATATGAATAACTTTGTCATCTCAATTATTGATTTAATAATATAAAATATTATGCAGATGATATTGTGATAATAATTGAATCAATAATATGAAAGATATTATGAAGCAATAATTGAGTATAACTGAGTGACTTCTCACGTAAGCATTAATAATCAATAACGTGTGCTACTATGCAACCATTACGTATCGTACTTTTTACAACGGTAGTTCAACAGTTTAATGGTAAAACTTTCGCCGTTATTTTTATAAAAAGATAATTTTGTCGTTTTCTAACAACGACAATACTTTCATTGTGGGGTCCACTAATGATTGTGTCGTCGTACGAATATTCCCTATTAAAACGAATATTCCACGACCAATCGAATATTATATAACCATTTGCTTACTTTGCAAAATTTGTAAATATTACCCACCCACAACTATAACATTATATCAAATCCATACCATAATATTCAAAAATATATTTCAAGAAAAATTAATCTTTATTCATAAAAGTTGGGGTCTTACAGTATGACTACGCAAAAGATTCAAATGATCCGACAACGTATAAAGACCTCACAAGATTTACAAAAGAGTTATGTTGATCTTCATCGAAAGGACGTGGAATTCAATGTTGGAGATCATGTGTTATTACGTGTTTCTCCATGGAAATGAGTTACAAGATTTGAAAAGAGAGGAAAGCTTAATCCTCGATTCCCTCGCTCGAGTAGGAACTGTGGCCTATAAACTCGCCTTACCGCCAAGTATGTCTCGTGTTCATAATGTTTTTCACATATCTATGTTACGTAAATATGTGGAAGACCCGAACCAAATTATTGAGTTAGAACCGGAAGATATAGCGAAAGATTTAACGTATGAAGAAGTACCTGTTAAAATCTTGGATAAGAAAGAACATATTCTACGCTCCAAGGTTATACCTTAAGTCAAAGTTTTGTGGAGAAACCACGATGTTGAGGAAATGACTTGGGAGTTAGAATCTGAAATGAAATCAAGGTATCCTCACCTCTTTGACATACCAGGTACGTACCCTAATTTCAAGGACAAAATTTCATAAGAAGGGGAGGTTGTAAGACCCCAAGTTTCATAAATAAAGATTAATTTTTCTCAAAATATATTTTTGAAAATTATGGTATGGATTTGATATAATGTTATAGTTGTGGATAATATTTATAAATTTTGCAAAGTATACAAGTTGTTATAAAATATTCGTTTGTTCGGGGAATATTTGTTTTAATGTAAAATATTTAAATGACGATGACACAATCATCAGTGGACCCCACAATGTAATTATCATCATTTGAGTTAGAAAATGACAAAAATATCTTTTTATAAAAATAACGGCGAAAGTTTTACCGTTAACTATCGAATTACCCTATAATGAAAAGTACAGTAATACGCATGGTTTCATAGTAGTACACGGTATTGATTATTGATGCTTACGTGAGAAGTCACTTAGTTATACTCAATTATTGCTACAGTAATTGCTACATAATATCTCACGTTATTTGATTCAATTATTGTCAATATTTTATATTATTAAATCAATAATTGAGATGACAAGTTATTCATATTATTATCTGCATAATTAACAATGTCTAGAAAGTTCTGTCGAGGAAAGAGATTTGGTCACCTAATTGTGCGCCAATAGGGAGAAATCATTATCGGAAAGCCCCCTCTTTCTTGGGAATGATTTGGTTGTTAATATTGCGAGTTATAATAATGATGAATTAATGTTGTTAAAAATATTGGGGGATTTTTATGAAGTAATTGTTGTAAATTTTGGTTATTTTATAGACCCCCCACTTACCCATTTTTTAAAATAGTCAGAAGAAATTATCTCGATTTTATATTATATATATATATAAGAGACGTGGGAGGGAGTGTATATATATATATATAATTTAAAATTTTTGTTTTATTAGAATATTTTATTGCATAGTATTGCATAGTAAATTAAATTATTTTTAGAATTCGCCGAAGGATTCGGCGCCCGTGAAGGTTGTAACGATCGAGAAATTTATAATTTAATTTAAATATTTATTAAATTAAATAAATATTTTAAATAATTTATTTATTGAGGGAAATAAATAATTGATGAATTGTAGTGAATTAATTTAGTAACTAAATTGATTTATGATAATTAAATTGAGTAATGATAATAATTTTATGCAAGAAGGATTTAATTTAAGAAAATAATTAAATTAAATCAATTGCTTAATATTTAAGGAAATAATTAAATTAAATCAATTGTTTTAATATTTAAGAAAATAATTAAATAAAATAAAATGTTATTTTGATCTAATTTATTAACTAAATTAGATATGTAAAGATTTATTAAGTATGTTAAAATGGGAATTATAATTATTATACTTATTATAATTATAAGTATGAGTTACTTAAATTAATTTAATGGTGTGACATGAAACTATATAATATAAAGATTATTAAAATAATCTAGTTTGGGGGTTAGGGGTGGCCAAACAAGGCTTCGTGGCCTTTGGCTTATTTTAACGTACGCCCATTGGTTTTCTTAATTGATAACCACGATTATCAGTTGGTGTATTTCATACTTCTTGTCTTATTTTTCTCCTAAGGCTGAAGAGCAGAGTTGGGATAGGGAGAGCTTGGAAGAAGAGAGAAAAACACAGAGAGAATTGCTAAGAGATTGAGGGTTTTGTTGTGGAAGGAATTGAAGCTACTACATATCAATTGCTTCAATTGCTCTAATTTTTATGTTTTGAGTTCTCTGTAAAAAGTTTCTGTAAACTATTAAGTATCGGTGGATGATTGTATATATGTGTACATATAGTTTGGTAGAATCTGTTAGTCACCATATTTGAGTGTTATTGGAATAACCAAACACGTAAAAATGGATTGTAGGAGGGAATTGAAATAACAGTGATGTGTTCATATGATATGTCTTAGAAAGTACCAATTTAAGTGATCAATTTGTATATTAAACTATAAATTGGGTTTTGATTATGTTAGTATGTTAAGAAACGAAAGCGGCGTAGTTCGAATCGTGTCAATTGGTTAAGAAACGAATTCGTGGTGATCGAATTCGCTAAAGATGTCAAAAAATTTAATCTTTGTATGAAAACATTAAATTCAAGGAATTGAAATAGTTAACAGTGTTGTTAAATTGTTCTATGTTGTTGAATATGTTAGAAAACATGTTTATGATAGTTTTATATTTATTGTATGTGTTAATTTCACTATTTTGTGGGTGAAATTCGTGTTAGTTGGGCTAAAAACGGCTACTGTTCATGCCGTCTCTGCCTCTGTGTCAGTGCACCGGTAGCAATTACTAAGGGTGCTGCAAGGCAAAATATCTTCTTTAGATTGTGCAGTCCCAAGTTGGCAGCTTACGCCATACTACTGTCCGAGGTAGTGTAGTCTGCTCATTTGCAAGTCATGTGTAAGGGACTTTAGGTTGATCAAACATGTATGTTAATGATGTTAAGACATAATATAAGCTATAATATCATATTGTAATGTGTGGTAGTGCAAAGTGTGAAGATTTTTAAATAATTGTTTAATAAGTTATAAAATAAAACCAAATGTGATGTTTTCCAAAGTTATAGATGAACGATTAAGTTATGTTGGATCATAATGAGATTTCAGATTCGTTAAGTATGTTAACCTACATGGTTAGGTGCTAGGTTAGAGTTATGACCTAAATGATGGTTTAAACCCTAAAGCTAATGTTTATACAACTAATGGTTATTGCGATTTCAATGATACATGTAGGGTAATTGGAGATTATTTTACACTTGTGTAGCTTACATACAAGGCAAGTTTCTAAACCTTAACTCTTTACATTAAGCAAGCTTTCTAACTTCGTTCTTTTCATATTGAATGCAAGTTCCCAATCCTAAATTATTATTGCATAAGTCCTAAAATTCTTGTAAGGTTGAGCAAGCCTAATCTCTCTTGCGTATGTTTGTACAAGCTCTTGTAACCTAATTCGTTACATCAAGCAAGTTTCACTTTCTTGATTATTATTCAACGCATATATTGTTCTAATACATTGATTCAAGTGAGATTGTTCTAATTCTTTGAATATAGAACTTTGCATGTGTATCATGTTATCCAAATATATATTGTTGATATTCTATCTTTGACTTTGATAGCCTTGTTCAGTTATACATTCTTGTGTTAAGCCTTCAAGTAGTAAGCAAACCTTTATTGATGGAATTTGAATAGTGTTCTAAAATTCTAGAAACATTGATAAGCTAATTCTAAACTAAACTTTCTTTAGTGAGGAAATTCTAAATTCAAACTGAGACAAACAACCCTAACATAGGGGATTTTGTACGTGTAACGTTTAGATGTTTGTGCACAATACATGGTACAAAGGGTTGATCCCCCTAAATACGTTAAGAAGAGTCTGTACAGTCTAATTAACTGTTAAGGTTGGGGTAGTAATACCTAATCACCGTGGACATAGTCTGTGGTCATAAAACCCTCAGATATTAAAGTTCGAACTTGTTTCTGTTTCTATTCGTAGAACAAGTTCACTATTGTACAGCATTTGTTGTTTATTCTCATATGGTTATTATTACAAATCTTTATATTAGTGAGCAATTGTTTGCTCACTCTTGCAATTAACAATGCAGCTAAAGTTGAAAGAGGTGATGAGCCATCTACTAGCAAGGGAAAGGGTAAGATGTCCAAGTGTTGAAGAATTATTTAAATTTTATTTAAATGCATGATGTTATAAGACTTGTTTTATTTTATAATGTATCTCGCAAAATCGATGTAATAATTTAAGGTTAGATTACCTGGGATTGTTTATGAGATGATGTAACCCTTTAATGGGAAAGATTATTGTTTAATTTATTTAATGTTTTATCCTTTATTATGGGTAGTTAGATGTAATTATTTTGATAGTGAGGACCAAATTCGGTGGAAATAAAGTACCCGAATTTGGGGGGTGTCACAGGTTGGTATCAAAGCCTTAGGTTATGAACCTTAGGTGGGGAAAACCTTAGGAAGTAGCCTTTAAGAAGTCATAAAACATAGAGGTGTTTAACTCTTATCGGGTTTTAACGAATGGATTAAGGCATCCATTGAAACTAAACAATAAAAGACAATATGTGATATGTGTTAATAACTTATGTGCTCGCGAGTATCTATAATGTTAAGTAAAACTTAAAATATTTTGTTGTCAGGATGTCTGACGAAGGAGGATCCAGTCCAGCTAGGGAGGTGATACCTTAGATACTTAGAGATGACGTATCCCAGGATATTCACGTGGTGCAAGAACAGTTGATCCAGGAGGATAAGCCTGTGACCGATCCCGAGGAGGATAGTCCTGAGGAGATAGAGGAGGATGTTAGTTCCCAGTAGGCACAATAGATCTAGAAGGGGGGGTTGAATAGATCCTTTTTAATTCAAATACTTTTCTGGTTTATTTTCTATTGCTAATAATTTAGCATGTGACAAACATAAGAATCTTTTCAAGCACAGCGGAATAAGTAAAAGATCCCCTTCATTGATATATTCGTAATCAAACATACATTGTTCGTAGAGCTAGTTCAGTTGTAAGCAGTTAAAACATACATTGCAGTTATAGCAGTTAATGTACATAATGTAAATGACATAAAGTAAAAGACACAAGGGGTTTTAAGTGGTTCAGAGACTCAAGCTCCTAATCCACTCTTCGCTTTCAACTAAGGAGATTTTACTAAGGAAGGGCAAAGACCACAATTACTAAGATTCCTTCAAGGCCAACAGCCTTAGGACTTTAGTTCACTAAGAACTCTTTAAGGCCAGCAGCCTTGGAACTTCTCTAGTTCCCTGGGAACTCTTCAAGCCCAGCAGGCTTGGAACTTGATTTAGTCCCTCCGGACAAGGACCCCTCAGGCCCTGGCTTCTTGTTGTTGAGTTATTTATTTGTTTGTTGGAGTTAGTGCTGAGATGCTAAGATGTCTTTATGCTTTGAACATCTTCTGTATTTAATAGCTTGGCGTGATCACTTCAACTTCTTTCTGTGTATGTCTCTGAGTGTTCTTGGTGGATAGTAGAGTGAGTCTTCAGACCTTTATTGGTCACTCACATTTTACGTTGGTTAGATCAGTCCACCATCTCTCCAAAACTGGCAACTCAAGCAACCCTAGATCTTTGAAGCTCTTGCTGATTTATACTCCTTCCCAATCCTTCCGTTGGAAAGTAGCCATTGAAAGCTATTCAAATTTCTTCACAGATCTCGAGTTGACTGAGGTAGACTACAGATGTGACATGTCATGACTTTTCTGACACTGCAGTCTACTATTTCACCTACCCCATCAGAGATGTCACTTTTATGCCTCGGGCAGGTCGAAGACTTTATTTCCTCCTTCTGATTTCTCAATCAGAGGTTGTCCTTTTGCATCAATGCTCTCAATTAGCTCTTGTCCGAATATTACCCTTTAGATTGAACCGTAGCCAATGCTTCAGTCTTTAGTTGTTTTAACTCTATAATTCTGATGCATGTCTTCATGGACCTGATCATAGTATCTTGTTGACTGGTAGAGACAACACTACGATCTTGAAGAGTGTTGATTGGATCTTCAATGTAGAACACCTCTTCCTTCTTTTGTGCAAAGGCTTTGAAGATTGCATTTGCCTCAACAACTCTCAAATACTGATGGCTTGACTTCTTTATTCTGGCCCCTTCTGAATAGCAAGACACTTCAGATTTGTGGCGTGTCCAGCTTGCTTTCTCCTTGTGATCTCCCGTTCACTTATAATCAATGGACTGACCCAATGCTTAATCACTTTAGCCTTGTTCTTCAAAAGTTGTCCAGTATCTCTGTATGCACTCCATCAGTTCTTTCTTTGTTTGGCAAATACTACGATCCTAGTTGCTTCCAAGATCACCGTCTTCTGTTTGCTTGACAGCTACTGCACTTGCTAACTTTCCTTAGTCAGTTACTGAAGTCTTCTTCTAATCTCCTTGTGGAAGACTTCATCTTGAATGGCTTCTCAACTCAATCTGGATGCTGGTTGAGTTGGTGCTTATATCTTCTCTTAGCTTGCATGCCACTCGTTGACTGCTCTCTGGTTTCCTTGAGATGGGATGTATCTTTATAGTGCCAACCAGAGGCTTCATTCCTTTGGATATTCTGGGAGTGCTCATTCGTTGAGAATTGTTTTTGCTCTACGATTCTATCTTGGCATTGTGAGCACATCTGTTGAGGTCTTAGTTCTGCACTCTACAATTCAGCTTCGATTGTGTAGACACTATGACTCCGAGATCAAATCTTTATACTCTACGATTTCTTCCTTGTGCTTGTTGTCTTCATCTGATCTTGCTCGACTACGATCTCTTCCTCTGATATGATCAGTAGACTCTACGACTCCGAGTGTAGTCTACGATTCTTGACTTTGGCTTCGGCAGATACTCGGTTGGCTCATAGGTAGGCTGTCTCTACGATTCTGAACATGACTTCCTCAGCAGACTATGGCCCTGAGGAAGTTCTACTCGACACACTACGATCCTTCCTCGTCTCTCCTGGCAGTCTACGAACTCCGAGATCTACTGTCTTGCAAACTACGATTCTGCCTCGATAGCTCTCGAGTTTTCCTTGACTCTCTTGGCAGATTACAATTTTTGGTGCAGTGCTCAACGATCAGACAAGCCTATCTATTACATCATAAGATCAACCTAACATGCTTAATCTTTCTATGTTTATAGTCCTTGTACATCATTTCTTTTTAAGGACTTTACAAAGCTATTTTGCTTATGTAGGATCAACCTAACAGATTTAATCAATTCATTCTAAGTCCTTGTACATATGTTTCTATTATCTATCAAAGGACTTTACAGCTTTTCTTAATGCAAGCATACTTACATATTAATTCATATATATATCATAATCAAATTATATGTAAGTAGGAATATCATTCACATGCTTATTTCTGACAATCTCCCCCTATTTGATTATGACAAAAACAATAAGTGCATATGCATGTTATGAATGAATCTTATATACAGTGAGCAACTGTATTTCTAAAACAAATAATCATAAATGTCATTTATACGAATATGGAATTTTAATACACTATAACATTTTACATCCTGGATCCAGAACATACCTAACTAGTTAGAGATGTACAACTTTGGTTTCATGTATGCTTCCAGGATGTCTGTTGATTAGTTATTCATCTGTTCGATTCCTTTGCTCATGCTCCCCCTGGGATGTGGACTTCATTTCTTCTTCTGTTGGTTCTGGCTCTGGCTCCCCCTCAGCCTTAGGCTCATCATCTTTTGGCTCCCCCTTAGATGATGACTCAGTTCCCCTTGGTGTTGTCATCTTTTTTTCTTTCCTTTTGCTCTTCTTGCTTTTTCTAGAGTGCCTCTTATTCTTCCCTTTTCTAAGCCTCTTTTTCTCCCCCTTTTTGTCATTAATCATTTGGGAGAGCTGCTCCATGTTGGACATAAGCTGCTCCATCAGGTAGGAGGAGTTATCAACTTCAAACTTGAGTTCATGTTGGCCTAGCTCAAGTTGCACTGAGAAAGACTGATTCATTTTGTCAATCTTGTCAGAGAGGACTTGGAGTTGTTCTTCATTTGCCTTCTTTGCTTGTAGTGCATCTGCCTTCTGATCATTCATGGCCTTTAGATAGATGTGATCTCTTTCTCTGATTTTGAGAGATACATCAGCTATCGTTGCTTGGAGTCTCTCTTGACCTAAGTTATCTTCTGTTGTTATCAACTTCTTTGACTCTTCAATGAATAGAGATATCTTCTCAATTAGTTCATCAAAATTTTTTATCAGCTCCTTCTTCATAGATATTTGATCATCTGGTTGGGCAGTCTCTCATTGAGCATCAGATTGAACTCTACGATCAGCATCCTTGGACAGATTTTCGAAGGTGTTGAGAATCTGAAGAATCTTTGAGTTCCAATCATTGGTTGAGGATGAAGGAATGTATGTCAATAGTGCTTGAGCAGATGGAAGCTTCTTATTTTGAACTTGGATACCATCAGTAGTAGAGCGAACAGACTCTACGATAATCTCCTTGGTCATGATCCTTCTTTCTTCTGAGTCCATCCTACGATCATAGGGGATATAGTGGTTGTCGGCATGTCTGTAGACCTTGTAGTGAGGCTGGTTTGTGATCATCATTGTACCAAAACTCTTCACTCTTGGGAAGTTTTATGCCACCAGCTCCATGCTTGGAAAATGAGAGTAGCACCAGCTAAAGTAACTTGCATCCTTTTTAGTATGTGCCTTTAGCCAAGGCATCCATTGGAAGAACCATCTCATTAGCAGGTCATCAAGATTGTAGAGGATGGTCGTGCAGTCTAGCTCCATGTTATTCCAGTTTTTGAATATATCTTGTGCAGTCATCCTTACAATTTTGAGCTGTTCATTTCCATATTTTACCCATCTTTCAGCTGGGATTTCTTCTAGTTCATTAAGGACTTCTACCACAATTCTTCTACTGATTCTTGCAGGAGAGAGGACTGGATAGTCTCTTTGGATCCTCGATTCTCGACGGCAGAGTTGGAATCATTCTCCATTTCTTCTCTTTCGGAGCCTGAACCATTTTGATCATTTCCATCAATGAATCCTTCTTGCTCCATTTCATTTCCAGAACCTTCTTTAGCAAGATCTTCCTCTGATTCATCTTCATCATCACTGGTTCCTTCTTCAGCACTTACTTCCTATGATACAGACTCATCTTCACTTAATTTAATGACAACATTAGAGTGATCATTTTTCCTTTTGGAGGCAAATTGAGCAAGTAATTTGTAGCTCTTTCTTCTTGTTAGAAGTTCAACTATAGGAGTTTCACGCTCCTCTTCTTCGTCAGACTCTGATGCTTCTGCATCATCAGATAGACTTTCTTGACGTTCAGTAATAGTGGGTGCATTTCCTTCTTCATCAGAATCAGCATCATTTGATTCATCATCTGGGCTGGTTGGAGCATTTGCATTTGGAGATGCAGTTGGGTCAACTTGTATCTTGTCTTTATCATCAGAGTGAATGCTCTAAGAGTTAGCTACCGGGCTTGAGCATTCTTCTTCATCAGCAGATGCTGCATTTTCTTTCATTAATCCAGCTTCACCTTCACTGATGGATTTGGTCTGTGGGGACTCAACCTTGGGATTATTAGTTTCCTTCTCTTCTTCTGACTCTACGTCTTTTTCTTCGTCAGACGTACTTTCTTGGTAAGTTGAGACTGGACTATTTACCATCTTAGCTTTCTTGCTGGATGGCCCTTGAAGTAATCTGTTACTTCTCCTCTTTATGGTCTCTAAAGTTGAGACCTTTTCATCTTCAACCTTATCTTTTGTGGATAGACTTCTTGGAGGAACCCCGGTTTTCCTCACACCTTTGGATTTCTTTCTGGCTGGTGTGGTTACTGCTGGTATAGAGTCATCAGACTCAGAGCTTTCTACCTCTGTTTCCTTCCTCTTCTTTGTAGAGGCCTTGCTGCTGCTCCCAGTTGTCAGCCTTCTATTCTCCTTTGGGTTTTTCTTCCAATTCACAAACAATTGTGGAGACATTACTTTGTGAAAATTCAGAGGTTCTCCCTCATCATCCTTGATTTTGTTTCCTAATTTCTTCTTCAGCACAATGCTCAATAGTCTTCCATGAAACACTTTTGTAAGTGGTTTTTCTGTAGACTTCTTCAATTCAGCCTTTTCTACCCATTTGGATATTTGATCAAATAGGATAACTCCAAAGTTAATTCGTTTCTTCAAAACTATGGCAGACATGATCTTTAACTGTTGATCAAGCACCGTGTCGTGTGCAATGTCCTTGCATAGTATGTATTTTCCTACTATTTTAGCAAGGAACTCGAATTCCTCAGGGAACTCCTTTTTCTTCATATCCTTTAGACTGGGGTTTCTTTGGTACCCCATAATCTCCTTTGCTTGCTCAGTGTTGATCTCATCAAGGTTTCTAAGTCCTAGGTCAGGGAAACCTAAGCATTGATTTATATCAGATGATTTCAGCTTAAGAGAGTGACCTTTAACCTTGGTTGAAAGGGTTCCGGCATTTATGGATGCATTTGAGTAGAATTCCTTGACCAGTTCAGTATATACTCGAGTACTAGCCTCAAGACATTCTGAGAATCCAGCTTTCTTCACAAGTTCGAGAATGTCTCTGAACTTCTTTTAGGATTTTTCAAACGTCTTGGTTCCAAGCTGAATGCCAATGATTACTCGCTAGTCTTCCTTTTGAGTAGTTCGAGGAATATGGGTATTTGATTCAGAGGGGTTTTTGAGAGATGGCTGATTGTGATTTGGGCAAGACTCTGGAAGGTTAATTGATTTTGGCTTTTGAGAGGAATCTAGGGTTTGAAAATGGGAGGGAGAGAGGTTTGATAGCTTCTAATAATTGTTTGCTAATTTGAATTGGTTACACGATGCCCAGTAATGAGCTGTAACTCCCCCATTAACTCTTTAATTTAATGACTCTTTTCAAAACGAATAGGTGTCAATGACGTGGATTGACTGTTGACCATTTTGATTCATAGAGTAGCATGATAAGGTAGCTATGGACTCTACGTTTTCCTTTGTAGACTCGACGATCATCTTTTGAGAGACGTTGTAGTGGGTGGTTTTGACATTAATCCTCATCTTGATTCAGCATAGCTTAATCACTGATGTATTCGAACTTATCTCCTCATAATCTGAATGGTTGAGCAATTGTTCCGTTTTCCAAGCTCCTTGTGAATTGAAGTATCCTCTGGTAGGATTGTGGTCGTCGAGTCTGCTTCTATGATCGCTGAGGTTGTACTACGATCGTGGAGTTCTCTTCAACCTCGACTTTTCGATCATTGACTGACTTGGTCCATGAGATGAACTTTACTTAGCATTCCTTCTGGGTCAAGGTAGCTCAGGAAGGGCCAACCTCTTAGAGTGAACTAAGGGTCAGGTTTGTCCCTAAGGCGCTTTCCAGATGAAATGCTTTAGAAGTGATTTGCACTGGTATCTCATTTGACCTTTTCTTGTAGGGAAGTCCTCTACTTTCTTTAGACAATTTCATTTGTTGTAATTGTGGTGTCCTCCTGCTTCTACACTACGATCAGATGATTGATCGTAGGCACTTCACGATTTTGAGTTTGGTGGCTGATAGGTTATCAGTAGTACATTTTGAGACGTTCCTACTGACTATGGATCTTCATTTAGTTCATCAGCCACAAAGTTTTGGGACTCTGTAGTTGGTATATTTCTTCATAGTATATAGCAGTGATGTTGTTTCTTAACAGATCACTGCTCCCCCATGGTTGATGTTGTCTTCTCAGATAAATGTGATTCCATTTTCTTTATGTTCACTAGAAGGGAACTTTGCATATCTTCTTCTGACTGCAATCACCATTATAACTTAAATCTCCTTGTATTGTAGGCATGGATATTTTTAGGACTGATCACTCTACGATCATTTGACAGCACTACAAACGCAGTCTTCTTTGACAGTCTTGTGCTTGCTGAGTTTTTCTTCCACGATGAGTTCCTCTTGTTTGATGCTCGATTGTCCTTTGTGATTAGGTTCCTTGAGGATTCCTCTCATATGACATGCTTTGCATACTTGAGCATATAAGACCCTTTTCCATCTATGGTTGAATGGCCTGCTTCCATAAAAGTATCAGCAGGCAAGTGAGCTTCATTTGGATTAGCTCAGCAGGTCTTCAAGGACAGGCTTGGACATATAGGAATTATATCTGAATTATTTCTGAACAGTCTTAAGCCTTCTGCTGGTTGAATCTTTTTGACTGATGTTTTGTGCTTCAGTTGTGACGCCCCCAAAACAGGAATACATCACCTATTCTGAGTCGCCAGATACATGGTACAGAATACAAATACAATCTTAAATATACAACATGAGATGTGAGTTTGAATACAAATATTGTCTACTAGAGAGTATACAAACTCAAAAGGAGTCCTCATTACAATTATTATCACACTATTTCACAGAATAGTGAGGACTACTTATGCACCATCTAGGACCATAACTGTGTTCCCCGACTAATCCCAGCTACGTTCTCATTTCCTGAAGAGAACAGTGAAAGAAAGGGTGAGCTCAACTAGCCCAGTAAGAAATATTATGAATAAGATAATGCAGAATAATTTATCGTTAGCCTTCAGCGGTGTTAAACTTATAAAATATAATAAACATCAAGTTTAACTGCAGAGGAACAAGCAATCCTTTTGAAGAGTCAAGTAGGGAATAAAATCTACTATCTTCTATGATTTAAAAGGTTTTTCGTCACATTTATCATTTGGAACTCAAATTTTAATATATAATCCACATCATCGAATCACCCTTGCACTACTACCGGGATATTCTTTTAGATATCACGACCACGAATTATCCATGCACTACGACTTAAGATAATCATGTTTTTCAATCGTCCGATCATGCCATAAAACAATTCATCTTTTTGACTACTACCAAAGAGAATCCATAGCCATAATCATACCAAAATTGTCCATCAATGAACTACGGCCAATGAGGACTTTTTTCCATATCATTTGTAACATTACGGTTATAATTATACCGAATAATCCCTAGTCATAATCATACCAAGTCCATTTATGCACTACAGGCCACAGATGACTTTCAACAAAATATAAACATGAGGATGATGACAATGATATAAGAATTCAATAAAAACAAGTTCAAGAATTAATTTATCTAGGAACTGATAACGTCCAAATTGTCAACATGATACTGCTTTGTAGAGTAAAATTCAAGAATGCTCAGAAGAATATTTTCATGAAAAGATATCTTTGGATGAAGCGCAAATATCAAGGATATTCCACTAATTTCATGGAGTATAGAAGTCAAAGTTTTAACCAACCGAGTATAATAAAGAATGGAATAACAAAAGAAATCACCATGCATGCAATAGATCAGACAAAAAAGTTATTCCAACAGAATAACAAATAACGGAACCGGTCTGGGTAAACGACAAAGCGTGATATTCTAATAGAATAATAAAGAATG
This sequence comes from Panax ginseng, assembly GCA_020205605.1. Lineage (NCBI taxonomy): Eukaryota > Viridiplantae > Streptophyta > Magnoliopsida > Apiales > Araliaceae > Panax > Panax ginseng. The sequence continues at coordinate 108,105,015 of CM035136.1, forward strand.
GAACCAGTCCCCAGTAAAACGCAAAGCGAGGATATTCCAACGGGATAATAAATAACGAACCAAAGTTCTACAGAAATGCATGTATAAGATATTCCAATGAATAATAAATAATCGGAATCAGTCCCGCGTAAAACGCATGCAACAGGATATTCAATAGAATAATAATAAAGAATGGAATATTAGAAGAATTTCACCATGTATAAGATTACTTTGCATAGACAGAGTTATTCCAACATAATAATAAAGAATGGAATAATGAGAAGAATTTCACCAAGTATAGGGTAGCTCACAGATACAAAAGTTATTCCAATGTAATAATAAAAAGAATGGAATAATGTGAAGTTCTCTTCATGAAGACGAAAGAAAGAAAGAAATAATACCCCCTACCTTAGAAAAATTGGATACTGGAATAGTGAGGTAGTAGACTTCTCTTCTTCTTTCTCTCTATAATTTCTCTCTATAATAATTGCTCTAAAGCTTTTGTGAATTGGTGAGAAATGAATGAAGAATGAGCTTCTATTTATAGGAAAATATAGTTTCGATAATTGCACGTTTTGGGGCTCAAAATATTACAATACAATACCTCCAACTTTTCTTTCATTTTTAATTTAGTCCTGCAAGTATTATCAAACTTGCACCAACTCCCCTAATAGTAAATAATGTGAATCAATAGTAAATCATGTGACTCAATAGTTCTAACCATGTGATAAAAATAATTATAGTATAGTACCTCCATCTATACCTCCATTTTTAACTTAGTCATGCAAGTATTATCAATTTTGCACCAACTCCCTTAATAGTACTAGAATGTGATTCAATAGTACACACATGTGAACAAATAGTTATATAAGCATGTGAATTAGTAGCAATTAATTGCTCATTTATCCAATAAATTACCCAATTTATCAATATAACCCCCAGACATCAATTATCATCGGAATAGATGTTGATTTTCACTAACACAAACAATTCCAACATAATGAAACTATTTTTATCAACAAAATAAATTTTGAAATTTTGAAGTTTGACTTTTTCCGAAAAAGTCAACTGTTGACTTTTTGACCAAATAGTGAATCCCGAAAAATTTTGTGTTTATAGACTATTTTTACTAATTTCATCGTTCCGAACTCAAATATCACGTTCGCGTCTCCAAATTCAACTCCGAACACAACTTCAATTTTAATAGCATTCATCATTAATATTATAACTCACAATATTTAACAACCAGGTCGTTCCCAGGAAAGAGGGGGCTTTTCGATAAGGATTTCTCTTTATTAGCGCGCAATTAAGTGACCAAACCTCTCCTTGACAGAACTTCTAGACATTGTCAATATTGCAAATAATAATATGAATAACTTTGTCATCTCAAACATAGATTTAATAATATATCATATTATGCAGATTATACTGTAACAATAATTGAATCAATAATATGAAAGATATGATGTAGCAATTACTATAGCAATAATTGAGTATAACTGAGTGACTTCTCACGTAAGCATCAATAATCAATACCGTGTGCTACTATGCAACCACGCTTATTATTGTACTTTTAACACTGGGTGTTTCAACAGTTAACGGTAAAACTTCCGCCGTTATTTTCATAAAGTATTTTTGTCGTTTTCTCAATCCAACAATAATTCCGTTGCGGGGTCCACCAATGATTGTACCATCGTACGAATATTCCCCGACAAAAATAATATTCCCCGACCAATCGAATATTATATAACAACTTGCGTACTTTGCAAAATTTATAAATATAACCCACAACTATAACATTATATCAAATCCACACCATAATATTTAAAAAATTATTTTGAGAAAATTAAATATTTTCACATAAAATCTGGGGTCTCACAATCTCCCCTCCTTATGGAATTTCCCTCAAAATTTACGCATCGACTTGGTATCTTTGAAGCGGTGAGGATACCTCGACTTCATTTCAAATTCTAACTCTTGAGGTATAACCTTTGAGTGTTGAATACGATTCTTCTTATCTAAGATTTTAACACGTATCTCCTCAAACGTTAAATCAGCCGTTATCTCGTCCGGTTCTAAATTAGTAATGTGGTTCGGGTCGTCCACATATTTACGTAACATCGATACGTTAAAAACGTTATGAACACGCAACATACTTGGTGGTAAAATGAGTCTATAGGCCACAGTTCCTACTTCATCGAGGATTTCAAATGGACCAATTAAATCGAGGGTTGAGATTTCCTCTCTTCGTCGATTCTTGCTTCTAGAATAATGCCCTCTTGAACCTTCTTCATTCATCAGCTCTGAGTGTGTAGCTTGAGCGGCTTTAACTTTATCGATTCTACTCGTATATTTGTTATCTTCACGTGGGTCACTAGAGTCTTTAACTCTATCTTCATCATTTGTAAGTTATACGAAATGGGTTTTTGTGTTAACAACATCGCACTCGCAAACGCATATGATCTTCTACTCAACGCGTCAGCTACCACGTTCGCTTTTTCATAATGATATTGAATGGTATAGTTGTAATCTTCAATAGCTCGAGCCAACATCTTTGGCGCATGTTATGTTCGTTCTAGGTAAAGAAATATTTGAGCGTTTAAGAAATGTGTTTTGTACTGAGGTCAATACAAAATTCGATTACACGCTCTAGGGGTAGGCTAAGAAGACTTCAAGAATACGTCAGGAAATTTATTAACAATAGAAATATCATTCAAAACTGTGACTCTCATCCAAGACTTGGATAACACATCACATTGATACCTATCAACTTGCCACCATCATTCACGACGTTGCCTACAGAAAGTCTGGCTTCGGTGCATTCCACACAAGAAAGTCAACAATAAAAGGACCGGGGCTCTTTACTTATGGCTTTATATGACAATGATTGACTTTAGTGGTTTGGTTGCTTGAATTCTCATAACAGGTTGGTTAGGAATATGAAAGCTAACAACCTTACAAAAAGCATGATGAGTAGTTAACTAATCGATTTCTAAAAATTGCATCAAAGGCAAGTATTTTCAAAGAGATAAGATTGACAGGTAACGTGAAAGTGTCGATTTGAATCAACAAGATTTATAAATAGTGGAGGTAATGAAGGTTTCTACTAACGAAGTTTCAACCAATAAGTCAAAGTCTAACTTCTCCGGAGTTAAATTTAAACGTTGAGCACAAGCAAGAGAGATAAAAGAATAGGTAGAACCCAAATTATCGAATAAGGTATAGACTTCGTAAGAATTTATAATTAACTAACCCGTGATAACCCGTTAGATTCGCCGTCACGAAAAACGCTCTCCTTAAACTACACGAATTTGACTTGTTCAGTATCCGCCTTTGGTGCCAATTGCTCCAAATTGGACTTGACTTCACTATACTACAAAATCGAGCTAAATGACCTTCTCTTCTTGAAATTTCCACTTCTATTATCTTGGTCATGATTACCACCAAAGTGGTTACCATTCTTGGCATGATAATTTCCCCCACGATGGCTATCATTGTTCTGATGGCCGTTGCCACCGGTATGATTATTATCGTGTTGTTGGTCGTTACCTTTTCGTTGAGCTAACTCATTATCGCGCTCCAATAACTGAGCCCTATTCACAATATCTGAATATAAACAAAGTTTATGAGAAATGAGGTATTGACGTATTTCGGGTTTCAAACCTCGCAGAAACATTCGCGTCATTCTCTCCTCATTATCGACCAAATGGGATGCAAATTGGGATAACTACGCAAACTTAGCATCGTAATGCGACACTTTCATATTATTTTGCTCCATTGCACATCTCAAAATTTTTAGATGTCATTCTCAAATATTGTCACAAAACAAGGGTTAATTAAACATATTAACATATCACATATTATCCCTATATTCTGATCGACCAATTAAATACCAATTAAACTTAGGTAGGTCATAGTAGTAAAGGAATTCCCCTCTCTCCCCTCCTAGTTCTTGTCTCATATCTCAGCCAGGGATCATATCCCTAAGCTTTGATACCAACTGTGACACCCCCAAAATAGGAATACATCACCTATTCTGAGTCGCCAGATACATGGTACAGAATACAAATACAATCTTAAATATACAACATGAGCTGTGAGTTTGAATACAAATATTGTCTACTAGAGAGTATACAAACTCAAAAGGAGTCCTCATTACAATTATTATCACACTATTTCACAGAATAGTGAGGACTACTAATGCACCATCTAGGACCATCACTCTGTTCCCCGACTAGTCCCAGCTACGTTCTCATTTCATGAAGAGAACAGTGAAAGAAAGGGTGAACTCAACTAGCCCAGTAAGAAATATTATGACTAAGATAATGCAGAATAATTTATCATTAGCCTTCAACAGTGTTAAACTTATAAAATATAATAAACATCAAGTTTAACTGCAGCGGAACAAGTAATCCATTAGAAGAGTCAAGTAGGGAATAAAATCTACTATCTTCTATGATTTAAAAGGTTTTTCGTCACATTTATCGCTAGAACTCGGCTTAATAAATAATCCACATCATTGAATCACCACTGCACTACGGCCAAGGATATTCTTTAGTATCATCAACAGTCCTGATCATGCCATAAAATAATTCATCTTTGCACTACGGCCAAAGAGAATCCATAGCCATAATCATACCAAAAATTGTCCATCAATGAACTACGGGCCAATGAGGACTTTTTCCATATCATTTGTAACATTACGGTTATAATTATACCGAATAATCCCTGGTCATAATCATACCAAGTCCATCTATGCACTACAGGCCACAAATGACTTTCAACAAAATATAAACATGAGGATGATGACAATGATATAAGAATTCAATAAAACAAGTTCAAGAATTAATTTATCTAGGAACTGATAACGTCCAAATTGTCAACATGATACTGTTTTGTAGAGTAAAATTCAAGAATGCTCAGAAGAATATTTCCATGAAAAGATACTGGATGAAGCGCAAATATCAAGGATATTCCACTAATTTCATGGAGTATAGAAGTCAAAGTTTTAACCAACTGAGTATAATAAAGAATGGAATAACAAAAGAAATCACCATGCATGCAATAGGCAAGACAAAAAAAAGTTATTCCAACGAGAATAACAAATAACGGAACCGGTCCGGTGCGGTAAAAGCGATGAGCGAGGATATTCTAATAGAATAATAAAGAATGGAACCAGTCCCACAAAAGCACGCACCGATGAGGATATTCCAACAGGATAATAAATAACGGAACCCTGAGTTCTACGTAAAATGCATGCAGACAAGATATTCCAACAGAATAATAAATAACGGAACCGAAGTCCCACAGAAAACGCATGACGAGGATATTCCAATGTAATAATAAAGAATGGAATATTAGAAGAATTTCACCATGTATGCTAAAGATTTTGCATGAATAAAAGTTATTCCAACATAATAATAAAGAATGGAATAATGAAGAATTTCACCAAGTATAGGGTAGTTGGCGTACACTGAGTTATTCCAACAAAATAATAAAGAATGGAATAACAGAAGTTCTCTTCATGAAGACGAAAGAAAGAAATAATACCCCCTACCTTAGAAAAATTGGATACTGGAATAGTGAGGTAGCAGACTTCTCTTCTTCTTTCTCTCTATAATTTCTCTCTATAATAATTGCTCTAAAGCTTTTGTGAATTGGTGAGAAATGAATGAAGAATGAGCTCCTATTTATAGGAAAATATAGTTTCGATAATTGCACGTTTTGGGGCTCAAAATATTACAATACAATACCTCCAACTTTTCTTTCATTTTTAATTTAGTCCTGCAAGTATTATCAAACTTGCACCAACTCCCCTAATAGTAAATAATGTGAATCAATAGTAAATCATGTGACTCAATAGTTTTAATCATGTGATAAAAATAATTACAGTATAGTACCTCCATCTATACCTCTATTTTTAACTTAGTCATGCAAGTATTATCAATTTTGCACCAACTCTCCTAATAGTACAAGAATGTGATTCAATAATACACACATGTGAACAAATAGTTATATAAGCATGTGAATTAGTAGCAATTAATTGCTCATTTATCCGATAAATTATCCGATTTATCAATATAACCCCTAGACATCAATTATCATCGAAATAGATGTCGATTTTCACTAACACAAACAATTCCAACATAATGAAACTATTTTTATCAACAAAATAAATTTTGAAATTTCGAAGTTTGACTTTTCCCGAAAAAGTCAACTGTTGACTTTTTGACCAAATAGTGAATCCCGGAAAATTTTGTGTTTATAGACTATTTTTACTAATTTCATCGTTCCGGACTCAAATATCACGTTCGCGTCTCCAAATTCAACTCCGAACACAACTTCAATTTTAATAGCATTCATCATTAATATTATAACTCACAATATTTAACAACCAGGTCGTTCCCAGGAAAGAGGGGGCTTTTCGATAAGGATTTCTCTTTATTAGCGCGCAATTAAGTGACCAAACCTCTCCTTGACAGAACTTCTAGACATTGTTAGTAATGTAAATAATAATATGAATAACTTTGCCGTCTCAATCATTGATTTAATAATATATCATATTATGCAGATGATACTGTAACAATAATTGAATCAATAATATGAAAGATATGATACAGCAATTACTGTAGCAATAATTGAGTATAACTGAGTGACTTCTCACGTAAGCATTAATAATCAATACCGTGTACTACTATGCAACCACGCATATTACTGTATTTTTAACACCTGGTGTTTCAACAGTTATCGGTAAAACTTCCGCCGTTATTTTCATAAAGTATTTTTATCATTTTCTTAATCCGACAATTTGTTGCTGAAATTTAGATAAATTGTTGTTGATATTGCTGAAATTGGGACAATTTTTGGGCTTCTTATTGTTGTTACTAATATTGGATTCTCCTAAATTATGCCCTGAAATTGGTCAAGTATGCATGCCCTCGTGTATGTGGATAGTCCATATTATAGGGGAGACTCTGCCAAATTTTTTTCATATATAAGTCAAATGGCTATATAACTTGAACATTAGGGCTTAACCCAAAACCTTGGTTGCAATATATGACCATACTTATACCAATCCAATAACTTGAACATGAGTATGACATAAAACATAACTAGGAATTAAGTTTTTCCATAATTCAATCAAGAAGAAGGTTCAAGAGATTCTTATACATTCTTGTTGCTCTTATATGCCTACAAATAGTCAAGTATGCATGCCCTCGTGCATGTGGATAGTCCATATTATAAGGGAGACTCTGTCGAAAATTTTTCATTGGTCGGGTAATTTAGACTTGTCCCAATGCATATGCAAACCATGCATGATGCAATGATTCATATTCTACCCCTAGGAATCTATTGTCTTTAGGTTGTTTTGGCATGTATCCTTGTTCAATTCCCGAATAATCATATATGATGCACACTCATGTTATATATGTACATATACATCTATATGTATTTATAAGCATCATAAATGGGATTGAGCTTAATTGTAAATCTCTAACAAGGGAATACAATAATTCATGTCAACATAGGTACCGTGGAATCATGGACCTCTATTCAGACCGTAGTTGGATGGCACGACGAAAGTTAAGTGCCCAGATAGGTGCTACAGCTGAATTTAGAGTTGGTTGCCAAGTGTTTTTGGAGTATGCGTATAGTCACCCAGAATGTATGAATGGTCAGTCGCAGATACGATGTCCATGTTTGAAGTGTAGGAATGTAAATTATATGGACAGAGACATGATAAACTATCATTTACTTGTTTACGGGTTCATGAAAATTATGAAGAATCTTTGGTGGGCACATGGGCAGAGAGAAGAGATGGTGGCATCACGTAGTACACAATTGGGCGGTAGTACTCATCGTATGAATGAAATGGTTCATGATATTGCAGGGCCAGATTTTGATTGGGAACAAGGCAGAGAGCAACCTATGAATTCTGATGCCAAAGACTTCTTTAAGTTGTTAAACGAGGGTAGCGAGCCATTGTGGCATGGTTGCACCAAACACACTACATTGTTTATAGTGGCGACATTACTTAACATCAAGGCTGACCACAACATGAGCCATGAGTGTTTTGAGTCGCTCTTGAAGGCCATTAAGAGTATGTTGCCTGACGGTGAGAAATTACCTAGTAACTATTACTTTTGTAAGAAAATGGTGAAGAAGTTGGGTCTTGGATACCAAAAGATCGATGCATGTCCCAACGATTGCATGTTGTTTTATAAGGAAAATGAACAGATGACAAGGTGCACGCTTTGCAGTCATGATCGGTTTAGGCCTAATAAAGAGGGTGTGACTACAAAAAAATCAAGTATACCGTTTAAGATTCTAAGGTATTTTCCAATAACACATCGGCTAAAAAGATTGTACATGTCTTCAAGAACAGATGAACATATGAGTTGGCATGCGAAATCTCCAGCTAAAGATGGAGAACTAAAGCATCCCGCAGATGGGCAGGCTTGGAAAGATTTTAACTTAGCACATCATGGGTTTACATTGGAACCTAGAAATGTGAGGCTTGGATTGTCCACCGATGGTTTCAATCCGTTTGGCCACTCAGATGTTCCGTACTCATGTTGGCCTGTGATTGTTACTCCGTACAACTTGCCTCCTTGGATGTGTATAAAACAGCCATACTTGTTTCTTTCACTCGTGGTTCCTGATCCTAAGAGTCCTGGAAAGAACTTAGATGTTTACTTGAGACCTCTTATAGATGAGTTGAAGGTATTGTGGGAGGATGGAGTACAGACTTGGGATGTTGCAACGAAAACAAATTTCAACCTTAGGGCAGCGATTTTGTGGACTATAAGTGACTTCCCAGCTTATGGTATGTTAGTTGGATGGAGTACACACGGGAAGTTGGCTTTGTATGGAGCATACAAAGTCGTTTAATCTATCAAAAGGTTGAAAGCCTTGCTGGTTTGACTGTCATTGTCGGTTCTTACCGGTAGATCACCCATTTCGAAGAAATAGAGAACACTTCAGGAAAGGGAAAGTAGACAATGATATGCTTGCACCGCGATTGTCGGGAACGGAGATGCGAGATCGTGTGATGAGATTGCCGGTTATCCCATTTGGTAAAATTGATGTCACAAACATAATCAATGGGTTTGGCGAATCTTATAACTGGGTTTGGAGAATCATCTTTTGGGAACTGCCTTATTGGTCTACAAATTTGATTCGTTATAATCTAGATGTGATGCATATTGAGAAGAATGTGTTTGACAATGTGTTTAAAACTGTGATAAATGTTACGGGGAAGACAAAAGATAACGATAAGGCACGTTTGGACATGAAAGATATTTGTAAGCGTCCTGGATTAGAACTTTATGAATCTCCTAATGGTAAGATTATCAAACCGCGTGCAAGGTACACATTGTCCAAAAAGCAAGTTGAAGATGTGTGCACATGGGTTAAGTCTCTGAAACTACCAGATGGATATGCGTCAAACATTGCAAGGTGTGTTACGGTTAGGAAATTGCAAGGGATGAAAAGTCATGACTGTCATGTGTTCATGGAGAGACTCATGCCTATAGCATTTCGGGATCAGCTTGATAAACCAATATGGGATGCTTTGATGGATCTTAGTCATTTCTTCAAAGACTTGTGTTCAAAGTCATTAAATGAGAAGGACATGTCTGTAATTGAGAAGAACATCATAGAGATAACGTGTAAACTAGAAAAAATATTCCCACCTTGTTTTTTTTGACTCCATGGAGCATTTGCAAATCCATCTTCCCTATGAAGCTCGTGTTGGGGGTCCAGTTCAATATAGATGGATGTACCCTTTCAAGAGGGTGATGGAAAACCTTAAGAGAAAGGTGAAGAATAGAGCTTATGTCGAGGGGTCGATATGTGAGGCATACAGTTTTGATGAGATATCTATGTTTGTCTCAGATTATTTTCTAGACGAAGTCTTGACAAAGGCCAATCGAGTATCGAGACATGATGATGGGGGAAATGTTGAACTAAATGTTCGAGTCTCTGTATTTGGTCTATCGGGTCGCGCTTATGGAAAAGGGAAGCGCATATTCCTCTCTGAGCAAGAATTATATGCTGCACATACTTACATTCTTCTCAATTGTGAGGAGATTGACGAATTTGTGAGGTACACATGTAAACATGATAATTTATCCTGTAAGTTGAAAATTTATTCCAATATGTTAATGTTTATAACATGGAATAGATTGTACGATGACGAGTTAAAAGTGGAGCATCCCGGCATAACTGATAAAGATATTCAAATCAATTGTAATAAAAAATTTGCACTTTGGCTAAAGGACAAAGTAAGTTCAATTTCTTAAGCACGACATATATATATATATATATATATATATATATATATATATATATATATATATATATATATATACTCCATATTAACTATGACTTCATTTAATAAGATGGAGTTTTTGTAGGCTTTTTTTGAGGATCAACGATTAGGCTAATGGAGTTTATGTATCTTTCATTTATAACTCATACTAACATCCTAAATTTTTATTTATAGATGTCTTACGAACTCGCAAAGACGAAAAGTGCAGGTTGGGTCGAGGCCCTAATCATGTGTCAAGAAGGCCCGGCTAATCCGGGATGATCGCATTCTTATCTGAGATCCGTCCTCCTCCGTAAAGCACGTAAGTTAAACATCGTGTATATATAAGGGTTTAATATTTTCATTGTTATAAATATATATGATTTGTAAATTATTGTATATTGTAGTGATTTTCAAGATAGTAAAATTGTGAAGTGCATTTCACAATTATGCTTCTGTAACTCGGCATACGCTAGTTATTACATAAAGACACACCTCTCGCCCATAAGGATCTTGATTTGAAATTTGAATTTCAGGTATATTTTTTTATCACTTTGATAGATTTCAAGTTTTCAATTAAAAACGAATTTCATGGGGGGTTTTGAATTTTTTTCAAATAATAGGTCAAATTTTCAATGTTGCTAGCTGGTAGTGTTTTAATTGAATGTAGTAACCCGATTAATTGTAACTCAATTAAGTTGGTCTACTAATTGAGATTTAAAAGTTTAGGTGTCTAAGCAGAATGAAGGTGCTAGGCACTTTGACTTTTGTGAAAAACAATTATCGCGATTTCTTAAATTTTTTGTTTTACTTAAAAAGGTTGTCTTAGAAAGTGATTTAGTCACATGCTTGTGTCATTTTATTAGTTAGTGCGTTCTGTGTCATCTCATAAGTGTGTTTTGTGTTATTCCATAAATATGTTTCTCATTCCACTATTTTTTGATTATTTTTACACTTGGAAAGGAAAACGATATTACATTGAAAGAACAAGAATAAAATTCTACGTGTCTGTAAATTTTAAATTGTTTTGATGGATATTTTTGAGAATTTTTATTAAAATTTGTTTAGAAAAATTATATATTTATATTAAAGATTTAAAGATTTTTAAATTACGTTTGAATTGAAAACCTAAATTTGTATTTGAAGTTTTAGGATTCTAAATTTATGGGTTTTAAAGCTTTAATTTGAGTTATCGAGTTGCATTTGAAATTGAAAATGAAGATTAATTTTTAATTTGAAGATTAAGATTATGATGATTTTGAATTGATAATACTTTTTGAATTTTGAGTTGGGAGTTGAGTTGAATTTATGTTGACGTCGGGGGAATTAATTTTTTCTGTGTATTGCGTTTATACCATTTTTATTTTGCTATATCGATTAATTTATCTTTAAGGGTGATATTTTAGGAAAAAATACCGACATACACGCCGACGAATTTGAAAAGGTTTGATTTTAATGATTGAGTCGAATTAAACATAGTCGCCAGTTGGTAAGTTCAAATGGATGTTCAACTCATCCGGATTTTTGAGGTTTTTGCCATATGACTCAATATGTGACTCTGTAAAATTATCCTGGAACCCGAGATTCATAGAGTTCGAGGGATTGCTTAAGTGAGGGGAAGGAGTTAGGCACCCTCCGACTATTGTGAAAACACAGTTAACACATCTTGTTAATTTTTCAAGTATGAAATGTGTGTGTGAGAGAAAACCTTTTATATTTTTGAATCGAAATTGTGTTTAAATGTGTTGGTTTTAAAAGTTGTTCTAAGCACTACTACAAAGTAGTAAATAGACAATACTTAAACGGCAAAAAGCACTTTTTCACCAATGTGGTTGTAGTGTTTTAAGCAATTAGTTATTGTGCTTTTAAAATATTCATTAGTCCACTGTACTTTTTAAAAATGTTCAATCAACCCATTCCGTCCAATTTTTTGGACAGACGTTAAATAATTACACACGTGGCATTGGAAAAAAAATCAAAAAATTATTATTTTCTGATATGTCAACACAAAAAAAATAATAAAATAAAATCATTGATTATGTGGCAAAAAATAATTAAAATAATAATAAAATTAAAATAAATATTTTAATTTATTTTTTAATAACTCAAACCTTGTTCATCTTCTTCCTCACCAAAATTATCCTCTCTCTCCTCCCACGGTTCCGGCATCTTCACCGGCAATTGGTGATCGTCGGATTGAAACCAAACCAGTCGATCAGGAGAGGAAGAAAAAAGCAGCGCTTCCTTCATATAACCACAAAAAATTAAAAAAAATCTAAACTTCCTCTACCACAAGTAAATTACCCTCCTTCTTTATTTTTCTCTCTAAAATCGCTTAAATACCATAAGCGAGAGCTCATTTAGCTCTTGAATTACTAAAAAAAATCTCATTTTTTGACAAAAGGATCAAATGCTGGCGACAACCCATGGTGGCACCGCCACAAATACGGTGGAGGAGGTGTTATGAATTTTTTTTTCCCATCTACATTTTCTCTCTTAAAATTAACAATTGTTTCTATTTTTGTACTCGTTTGATCCATCTAATTGTCCCTATATATATCTATTGGAGTGTTTATCGATATATATTTTGGGTAATTGATTCAATTTTAAGCGGGTGGGTGGGATGGCTTCTTGAGCAGTGGCTATTTCAACTCCGACTTATCGCTCCTTGAAAACTATTGGGATCTCAAGCGATGGCCTTGGGTCCCCCTGCAGTCCACACTCTCACCGTAAATCGCCTAACTAAATCTCACTACCCTACGCCTCATCCTCTTGGTGGCGCCTCCTCCGCTCCAAGCATTACATAAAACATAAAAATATTTTTATTTTAAAAAATTTTATAAGTATTTTAATTTTTATTAATATTATACATATTATAAATATTTAAGTAAAGAAAAGAAAGAAAATAAAACATAAAAATATTTTTAAAACCACAGTGGGCCAATTGTATTTTTTTTAAAGTGCAGTGGCTCAATAGTATTAAGAATTTGGCTAACTGGCTTGTCACGTAGGAAATAACTTATTTTAATTTTTTTCAAAAGCCACGTAGGATAATTGGCTCATTTTTTTAACGTCCGTCCAAGAAATTGGACGGAATGGGTTGATTGAACATTTTTAAATAGTACAGTGGGTTAATTGAATATTTTAAAAGCACAGTGGCTAATTGCTTAAAATACTACAACCACAGTGGTGAAAAAGTGCTTTTTGCCATACTTAAACCAAAACATTTTAATAAAAAAATATTGTGGTATTTTTTTCCACAACGTTTTTTAACAAAACGTTGTAGATATATATGAAAAAACGTTATCTATTTAAAATGGTATTTTTTTGGTTTAACTAGATAACGTTTTTTTTAAAAAACGTTATCTATTTAAAAAACACGGAGCAAAAAATCGCGCCTAATTGAAACCTTAAAATTAAAAGACATACTCTTTTTCTCTCCGTGCTCGTCAGTTTCGTTCCCTCTCTTCAGTACCCTTCTCTCTTTCAGTTTTTCTCTTCATTTCTCCTTCTCTCTCTAGTTTTCCTTCTCTCTATCTACTCTTTGGTTGTGTTCTGATTGGGTGTACGTTCGATCTGAGGCTGAAATCTGAAGAGATTTAATTGGGTGTTTGAAGATAAGCTGTTTTGGGGATAGGTTTTCATCGTAAGTTCTTCATCTCTTTGGATTTGTTCTTGCATGTGTTTATTTTCAACCCATTTACAGTCTTTGTTTATGTAAACGTGTTTGAGGTGCTCAATTTGTTCTGTTATAATGGCTTTTCTGCTTTCATAGTGGTGGCATAGTGGTGGCTGGGATGGCAGCAGTTGTGGTTTCTCTGTCTCCTCCACTAAAAATTAGGTTTTAATTTCTCCCTTGTAAATTTTTCCTAAAATTTAGGTTTGAATTAGAAATTTTACGATATTTGGAGCTAATTTGGGTTATAATATGAATGAGACCCATTTATTCAATTTTAGATATCTGTGAGACCCATTTTGGATTAATATATTATTTCATCTCCGTATCTGTAAAAATATTTTCCCCATGCACTACTAGGTCCATTTAGTTGCTTAGTTCAACAACTTTGTGCATAAGTTGTATTATAATGGGTAACTTTTTTGTCACAAAGTTATCTGCTAATGTATATCAATAATCATAACATATGCAGTTAAGTATGGGACTAACAGTTTTCTTATGCTCGCGTACTGTTGTGTTTGAGTTTTTATTTTATTACATAATAATTAAAACTTTAAAATTTTTGTGTCAGGATGGCTAATGTAGGAGAATCCAGTCAGGCTAAGGAGGAAGGACCCCAGATGCCTAGAGAGGAGGAGCCTCGTGACATTCAGTTGGTTTGGGAACAACTACTTCCACGGGAGTCATCTCCTTTGGTCACAGTGGTTGAGCAGGAGGGTTTACCTGATGAGGATGATGATGTAGAAACGGATGAGGAGGATCCCGTTGAGCTGCCACAGTCAAATGAGGATGACGAGGATGAGGAGAAAGAGATTCCACTGAACTCGATTGCTGCTCGTATGTACGATGAAGTCTATGACCGCAATGTGGAACTTTAGGATACCGTCGAGAAGTTGGAAGAGATAGTAGCTGAACAAAAGACCTCGATGGCACAGAAGGACGTCGAGATCCAAGATCGAGAGGAAACACCATAAAAATACCCTCAAGTTGAAGGGAAACACCATAAAAATTGTGATGGAGGAAGAAGTTTTTGGATTTGCTCGTCGAACCCATATTTTGTATGAAGACATTCTACAATTTGGTGCCATGTCAGAAATACCAGGCACTTGCATAGTGATGTACATGAGGTATAATTAAATAAATCTTATTTGGTACTGTGAAAGAAAACTGATTTAACAATGCTCAATTATTAGGTACTTATATGATGTGTTGAAGAAGACAAATATGTTAAGGATGATTACTTTTGTGGACCATGCTCGAGTTGGTGCTAAAGGTTGTGGAAGTATTTCTCAAAAAACACGTTACATAGCATCTCAGTTTTCAAAAGGACATACTGGCACAATTTTCCTGATACCTTACAACTCCGGGTTAGTACTTATTATCTTTAGTTCGATCTGGAATGGTAAAGTTCTTTACCTTTTTTATTCAAACTCCTGATTCTAAAAAACTTGTTGGTTTAACTATAAAAATGTGTTTGGGGCTGATTTTTGTATAGATGTCATTAGGTGTTGACCATTGTCAATCTGGACAATAATAATGTGTACTTCATGGATTCCCTCAAGTACCGTAGAATCGATGAGGAGTGGAAACAAGTTGTGAACATGTATGTTATTCCAAATTACTTTGTTTTTAATGTAGTTCAATTGGAAAGTTTTACAATAAAATTTCTTCTAATAAATCGTGTCTCTGAAATTATGTGCATGATGTTATATGTGTCACCCTCTTGCTCTTGAAGTGCCATTAAAGCTTACAATGGGCAAAGCAATAATCAAATACGAAAATCACCACAATGGAGAATCTTGGTGGTATATTAGATTATATATGTGTGTATATATATATATATATAAATATATATAGCATAAGATGTTTACTTATGAACATTTGTTATTTTTATTGATTTATCATGACATAATTACTAGTTGTGTTTAGGGAACTCGTGTACAACCAACACACAAGGAGTGCAGGTATTTTGTGATGCGTTTTATGAGGGAGATAGTTGAGGATGGTAGTTTGGACTTTGTAGCCAAGGTTAGTTATTTTTTGGTAGCTTTATTGGTCAAATAGAAAGTTTTTCTATAAACTTCAGTTAATAGCCAAAAGTCACGTTAAGTAGTAAGTAGAAAATGATGTTGAACTTCAGAACTTCAGTTAATAGCCAAAATTTTAGAATATTTGGTTATTGAGCACTTGTGGACGAGTTGAAATAGAATAAATATTGATAGTTATAATATATGTCATATCGCATGGTTAATGCCTTCTTAATGATAGTTAATGCCTTTTTTTAATTATATGATACTAACTACAAGTTGATATTATTATCTGTCCATCGTTATTGGTTAATCTTACACAAACAATGAATAAGTGGAAAATAACATAATATCAGATTTGGTATCCTTGTGTTTTACAGTTATCTTGCTATACATCAGTAACAGGTCATTTTTTTGGATATATAAATTTGGTTGTATCAGGTATTTGGTTGGGCATGTACAATAAGCTTGAGAAACAGTATGGTGATGGTATGAAGTATGTTAAAAGTCATGTGAGTGATTTCTAACTAATTTATATGGAGTATCATATCAAAAACCAGCATCTAAAGTTGTACTACTTCTAACTAAATTTTTTGTTCTTTTATTTCAGTGGGATAAGGTAAATGAATTAACGTACACACAAGAACAAATTGACGAAGTACGGGATGAGTGGGCAACGTATGTGAGCAGCTACATGTAGAGCCTCGAGTTAACGGTGGATATGTACGGGGTTAGATGAATGTACTACGTATTTTGGGAGAACCTAGGCTTTTTTGCACATGCTTAGGTAGTAGCTTAATTTTATGGACAGTTTGGTTTATTTTGTGGATGCATGTAATCAAATTCACAATTCAATATAGTAGTAATTTATATTGACAAGTAAATTTGAGATGTATATATGGATAGTTTGGTATATATTTTGTGGATGTAGTAATTTGAAACTGTAAACGAATGGTATTATTAGGATGTATTTTGAATGGTTGATACATTTTGGCTTTAAATTTAGATGAGAATTTAGACCTTTTTAGCTATATATCATGGCATTAGCAGATTGCAGGTGACTGGTAATATAGGTGAACTACAACTTTTTTTTTTCTTTTTTAAAATGTTGTGTATGCAGCACAGCTACAACATTTTTAAGTTGATCTACAACATTTTCAAGTCAATCTACAACATTTTAAAAACGTTGTATATTTGTATAAATAAATGACACCTTCTAAACGTTGTATAAAGCTAGTTTAAACGTTGTCTGTTGGTTCTTTATATGGTATATATTTAAAAACAGTTGTTATATGCATGTATTACAATATTTTCAAGTCATACTACAACGTTTTAAAAACGTTATATAAATTTGTCTAAATAGATGACACATTCTAAACGTTGTGTAAATGTGTCTAAACGTTGTCTGATATATTAAACTACAACATTTTTAGTTGGAAAACGTTGTGGAATCATACCATCTACAACGTTTTCAACCATATAATAATTTTTGGAAAACAAATCTACAACATTTTTTAGAAAAAACGTTGTAGAATGTGTCAAACTACAACGTTTTAAAAACGTTGTATAAAGGGTGTCAAATAGATAACACCCTTAAATATGACGTTTCTGGGATAACAACCACAACGTTTTTGACGCGTTATCTATTTACTGTTTTGTAGTAGTGAAGCCTGATTTTAGTCTACGAGCGACGTTTAATTTTTAATTTAATTTTGATTAAAATGCTTCTTGAGAGGATTTATATAACTTGGTGTTCGGACCCTATTTTGCCATTTGATTTTTAGCCTTAAATTTGTCTATTCTCGAAGAGATTTTGTATTTTATAAGATCTTTATTATGTTGATTTGAAAAGTTATTTTGGTGATAATGCATGAAAAAAAGCATGACAAGGGTCGCCCATCCGTGGGCATAAAAGTCATCTTGATAGATCCGAGCACCCACAATCACAATTTTCATTATCACGAGTCCTTAAATCCAATCTCTCGGTGTAATAGCCAAGAATTTCAAGTCACTTTGTAAATAGATATATTAATTAAATATTAATGATATCGAAAACTTTGTGATGTGTGTGGAATGATTAGGAAGTAAAATAAGTATGTGAATTGTAATTATGTATGTGTTTATTTATTTGATAGAAATAAATAAAAAGGAGAGGTTATGCAACCTAATTATAAATTAAATATGTAAATTTAAATAACACAAAGGTTATGGTGTGGGAGAATAATAATATTTAAAATTATACTAATTTAAGAGATATATTTTACTATCTTAGTTTATTAATTTCTATATCTTAATTTAAGCAAGTCTAATAGGGTTATAAAATTTAATGTACACGAGTAATGATTTAAATTCCAAATGTGTGGAATAAAAATCCTAATTAAATAATTAGGAGAAGATAAAATGGAAAGTATTGGAATATGTTAATTTTTCATGGCCCAAGCCCAAAAGCTTAAAATAGTTGCTCAATTTGTAGCCCAAGTGAAGAGGGACTTTTTGGCCATTGAATTAATCAAATATTACATAAAAAAAAGAAAACAAAACTTGGAAGAAAAATAGGCCACATGGTCGGCCATAAGAGGGGAGAAAAGGGGGAATGCATTTCATCATTACAAGCTCCAAATTTTCAAAAGATATTTACACACTTAGCTATGTATCATTTTTTAAGGAGCGACCACATTTAACTAAACTAGTAAGTAATATTATAATGATTAAAGGATAGAGATAGAGCAAGAAGGTGGGGGAATGTGTATAGATATATATCTTATATCTATGCATTACTATCCAACATAAAAATCTAATTCTTTTCTCTTTCATCTTTTATTTTAGTTCATTGTCTATTTAACTATCAAAGCAAAATAAGAGAGAGACAAGAGAGAGAAAATTTCGGTTGGAGAGGGAGAAGAAGGTTGATCTTTGATCTTCTATGCAACCTAGACTTAGATCATACTTTGGAAGATAAAGAAGAGTAACCCAAAAATCAAGGTAAACTCTATTTTTAAAGCTTTTATTTTTATTTCTTTTGATTATTTAATGGAATATGGAGTTTGTGTTTTTCAACTTAAAAACTATAAATCTATATGATTTATAGTGTTACATGTTTATATCTAACATATTTGAGTGTTAGAAAGTGGATCAAAAGGAGAGAAATGAAACTAGTTTTTTTTAGATCTACAATTCCTTTTTGCTATCCGTCAAAGAGGGGTGCTAGATATGTAAGTTAACTACTAAACCCAAGTGGTAGCACTCAAAAATAACATTTTTACAAGTAGTAGCGACTGTTTTAGTCAAAACAGTCCGGGTAGTGGACAAAAAGGCAATAAAAGTTTCTGTCAAGTCTTTTCCAAGGGCATTTTCGTTCACTTTGTTGCTTTAAAAATTTTGGAAAAATTTGGGGTGTTAATATGATGAGTTAAATGAGTTCTGTAAAAAGATGGGAATTTTTGGATGTATAGAATGGAAGTAATGGATTTTACGAGAAAATGCTATTTTAAAAGTAAACTTGAATAACTCTTTGTTTTTAACTCTAAAAATTGTGAAATTTTTACAGGGACTACATATATATGATGCGAACATACCCTGAAAATTTCAGAAGTTTTGGACAAGAACTCAATTTATGAAAAATGCTGCAATATTTGACTGTTTTAGACTATTTAAAAATAATAAATGAATTTTAAAAATTCCAGGAAAAATATATTTTCATAAGGGGATCATATACTGTTGATTTCCATAAAAGAAATATTTTTGGAGATGTTTTAGTATTTTTCATTTAAATGATGATATTATGGATAAATGAATTTAATTGTTTATGTAATGTTAAAAATATAGAAAATGAGATTTTATGACTTGAGAACCCTAAATATGGTTGATGCATATTTTAATGGGGTTTTGGATCATTTGTGATGAGATAGTACGTTTATGACAATTTAGGAAGATTAAATAGAATAAAGAGAAGTAAAGTTACTTTAAATATAGTGTGTTGAATTGAATATTCAACGGAGACTATATTATGTATATGGTATGCTGAAATGGGCAATTTAGTTTACTGGATTTGACAATCCAATTTGCTAAATTTAAGAATTAGGTTTACTGGATTCAGGAATTTGATTTATTGGATTTGACAAATCAGTTTACTGGATTTAGGTATTCAGTTTGCTGAATATAGGTATTCAGTTTGATGGATTATAAAGAGTAACTTATAACATAAAACATTAAGCGTTGAAATGATCGGTATATTATCAAAAAATGATAATAATACTAAAACTCTAATGTAGTGTCTAATATTTCACTATGTAATTAAATGTTAGACAATTTAATATATAGTAATGATAGTATAAGTAAGTATATGCTATGACTAATCGAAAGGTCAATTATATGTATTTTCTCTAAGAAGTAAACTAAATTGCGTAGCAGTAGACCGCAATCGAGACAAGTTCTCTAACTCAAACTTGAGTTATTATTTTCAAAGCATATTAGTGAATAATTATCGTTGATTATTCACATCGATACTGGTTATTGATACTCGCACTTAGTGCAATTAAATTCCTGTTCTATTATTATTGAACTGTGAATTAGTTAAAGTTCTTTCATTCATGAACTATTTAAGATAATGGATCTATGCTAATTGTATCAGCTAGATCAAGTATGTTTAAATTTGTTAAATCAAATATGTTTTAAAAGCTGTTCTTCACCAATTGATTTGGTAAGGACTCAAGACTGAGAAAAGGAACAATTTGATAAAAGCATTATTGGAAAACAATTATTGCTCGTATATTAAGTGTTTATGCATAATACACCAGGTATGAAAGGTGATCCCCTTGATTACCAAAATTTATTGAAAGGAACGGTTTAAATACTGACAACCTTAGCATATGTGTAAGACCCCAACTTTTATGAATAAAGAATAATTTTCTCGAAATATATTTTTGAATATTATGGTGTGGATTTGATATAATAGTTGTGGGTAATATTTACAAAATTTGCAAAGTAAGCAAGTGGTTATATAATATTCGATTGGTCGGGGAATATTCGTTCTAACAGGGAATATTCGTACGACGACAAAATCATTGGTGGACCCCACAACGGAAGTATTGTCGTAGTTAGAAAATGACAAAATTATCTTTTTAAAAATAACTATGAAAGTGTTACTGAATTAAAACTGTTGAACTACCCGGTAGTAAAAGTACAGTAATACGCGTGGTTGCATAGTGGCACACAGTATTGATTATTGATGCTTACGTGAGAAGTCACTTGGTTATTCTCAATTATTGCTACAGTAATTGTTGCATCATATCTCTCATATTATTGATTCAATTATTGTCACAGTATCATCTGCATAATATGTTATATTATTAATTCAATAATTGAGACGGAAAAGTTATTCATGTGATAACCCCAAAATAGGTCCATTCCATCCAACCCATTCTGAGTCGCCAAATACATGGTACAGAAAACAACTACAACTTTATTACAACAATTGTCGTGCAAAATACAACAACACATATACTTGTGAGTTTGGTTCCAAATATATATACCAACTGTGACTCTCATCCCAACCTTGGATAGCACGTCACAATGACACCTTACATAAATGTATAGTCAAAAACTGTTTTAAAAATTAGAATCTTTGGGAAGTGCTCAAGGAAACCTTCGTACATGGGAGGCCATGCTTCTAGGTTATGATAGATATCATATGGCCACGTAATTATCCTTGGTTGACCCTAATAGACCCCAAAGAAAAACGAGAATATTACTATCATATTCTTCTTCCGGTGGTGAGTCTTCTCTTGACTTATCATTATCTCCACATCTCAAATTAAAATTATACTTCAAACAAACACCAAGATTATATAGGTAGTGCTCGTAAATATACTCAGCAAGTGGATGAGCACAACCCTGTCTTATGATGACACGAGGTTGTATGTCATTAGACATCTTGTATGATAGTGGCAAAACACCCTCCAACGTTGGGTTCGCCTCTCCCTATATAATTCACCAAATATAACTACTAAAAGATGTATAAAACACACTTGTCTATACTGTTTAAGGAGAACTCCACAGCTAGAGACCACCGTTCTATTCCCTTGTTACCCCCGCTTGACCCAGCTACACTTTTATTACCTGAAAGGAATTGTGAAAGAAAAGGGTGAGCACAACTAGCTCAGTAAAGAATATCATTACTAAAGATAATTAAATTATCAATAGCCTTCATCAATAACAAATCAGAGATTTAGAACATATGGTAGATGATAAAAATTTCAACCATAGTTGCAGCGGAACGAGCAATCCATTAGAAGAGTCAAATAGACAATACAGTCTATTATCACATGTCTTTACCTGAAACATCAAAGATCATGGTTATACCAAATCACAGTTCCTGTTCATAATCATACTAATAAATTCATCTTTGCACTACGGGCCAAAGATATTCATTAACAGTTCATCTTTGCACTACTGGCCAAAGATATTCATCAACAATTCATCTTTGCACCATGTGCCAAAGATATTCCTCAACAGTTCATATTTGCACTACAAGCCAAATATATTCATCAACAGTTCATATTTGCATTACAGGTCAAATATATTAATATCTCAAAGAAATATATAATCATTTCAGAATTTATATAAACTATAATTATAATCATGTTGATCAATTCACCTTTGCACTTAAGCTAAAGATATTCAATTATAAATTCAATGGTCATGATCATACCAGTCACAATTCAACTTTTCACTACTGGCCAAAGAGAATCCTAGTCATGATCATACCAATAATCTACTCATCTTTACACTCAAGTGAAAGAGAATTTCAACATCAGGGTTATAAAAATGTTATATATGATAATAAAATCAATATAATCAATATATAGTTTTAATCTCCAGAGCAATATTCATAAATCAACTATAATTTGGTCAGAAAAAGAAATTAATTTTATCATGAATAGTATCCGTGAATAGTAACTTGTGAATAGTAACTCGTGAATAGTAATCTCGACATGAAAAAGGAAGAAATTCCACAATAAAATCCATACCAATATTTCGGTATAATGATATTGAAAGAATAATATTTCTTAAGCTTATAAACAATTTATTTTAATTGTTTACACTTTACTAAATAATGCATTTAATCATCCTAAAATGCCAAACTCATAAGATTTCATCACCAATAACCAAAACTCTCATCAAAAATCTGCATATACCTCATGTAGGATTCTCAAGCCATAAAATCCTATTTTCTACTTTTCTTACTTCACATAACATATTTAATTCTTTTACTCATAACTAGACCATTTTCATGAAAAATACCAAATCAGTTCCAAAAATATTTCTTTTCTGGGATTTAGCAGAATATAGTCCCATATTGAACATATATTTTTCTCAAAATTTTTAAAATTCATTTACTATTTTTCATATGACCAAAACCGCCGAATATTCAGACATTTATCATAAATTGTACTTTTATCCAAAAATTCCGAAATTCACAGAGTACACTGATATTATATAGATGTACTCCCAATATAAATTTCATTAATTTTGGAGTTAACCACAAGGAGTTATGAGCGGTTACTTTTAAAATAGTCTTTTCTCATAAAATTCACAACTCCTAATCTATACATCCAAAAATCTTCATTTTTGGACACAATCAAGAAAACTCATCAAATTATCATTTTAAATTTTCCAGAATTTTCTGAAGGTCAGAAGAAGTACGAACTGAAAAATATAATAACCCTTAAAATCCCTTACCTCAAAAGAGCAGTACTTCTGACTGGAATATCGGATGAAAAACCGAAGGAAACTTCTACTAAATAGCAACTCTCAAAGTATCTAAATACTCTCAAAAATATGCTTGATAATATAGAGAGAAAGAAAACTTGTTTCTGGTGTGATTTTCAATTCTAACTTAGCCCTCTATTTATAGGAAAATTTTAGCAGACTTGACCTGCAACCTGATGACTTTACCTGCTACTATTCCCACCCACCATATTTAAAATAAAATTCAGCACATTTCTTCACCAATCACAAGTGGGGCCCACTCAATTCTAGAATTTTCCACCAAAATCATTTATAAACCTAATTTCTGAATCAGTCACCTCTTAAAATTCATAACAAATCATACGTTCATTTTTAACGGTTCAAAATTTGTGGACATATACTCAACTTATATATGTATAACATATCCAAAAATTACAACGATCCAACGGTTGGATTAAAAATTATAACTCACACAATCTATCTCAAAAACACTGGTTTAATTTTTAATACCTTCATTCCGACAAAAATACTGATAAAACACTTCAACATTAACTCCTTCATTTTTAACTACAATAAATATATCCAACATTTATATCCACATAAAATAAATATTTCCTTATCATATGAATCAATAATTAATTATTCACAAATAATATTACGAATCACATTTATGACAATGACAGTAGTTCCTCAGAAAGAGGGCTTTCCAATAAGAATTTCTCCTTATTGGTAGCGTAATTAGGTGACCAAACCTCTCCTTGACTGAACTTTCTAGATATTGTCAATAATGCTATCTAATAATATTATTCAAATAATATGAATTATTGATCTGATAATGGGAAATATTGTGCAAAGGACAATTATTGAAACAACAATAATATAAAATATCAATATGACAATTATTGAATCAATAAAATAAAATATTGAATAAAGTAATTCTTTGTAACAATTATCGAGTAGTGCCTTCTTATGTAAGGATCAATAATTCAAAAATATCGTGGTAAAAACCAGTGTCTTCTTGAGCAAACACGTGTATTACTATATTTTAACCACCCGGTATTCCAACAGTGTTAACGGTAACGATTACGCCGTTATTTATAAAAACTTAATTTTGTCGTTTTCTTCATCCGACAGTTATTCTGTTATGGGGCCCACAAATGGCTTCGCCGTCGTACGAATATTCCCCGACAGAAAGAATATTCCACGACCAAATGAATATTCCCCGACAACAATGAATATTTTATAACCACTTGTGTATTTTAAAAAAAATTCATATATCACCCTTAACTTTAACTTTTATCAATTTAACCATTTACTGAATAGTAATTATAAGAAAAATTGAATACTTTTATTTCATAAAATTCGGGGTCTTACAATTCATATTATTGTTTGCAATATTGACAATGTGTAGAAGTTCTGTCAAGGAGAGGTTTGGTCACCTAATTGCGCGCCAATAAAGAGAAATCCTTATCGGAAAGCCCCCTCTTTCCTAGAAACGACCTGGTTGTTAAATATTGTGAGTTATGATATTAATGATGAATAAGTTCGTGTTGATTAAAGATGAAATTGATAGTTCCATTGTGTGGGAATTAGTAGTGTTAGTGGAAATCGATATTTATTTCGATAATAATTAATGTCTGGAGGTTATATTGACCAATCGGGTCATTCACCGGATAAATGAGCAATTAATTGTTATTAATTCACATGCTTATAACTATGTGTTCACATGTGTGTACTATTGACTCACATGATTTACTATTAGGGGAGTTGGTGCAAGATTGATAATACTTGCATGACTAAATTAAAAATGGAGGTATAGATGAAGGTACTATACTGTAATTATTTTTTTCACATTATTATACTATTAAGTCACATGAATGAACTATTAATTCACATTATTTACTATTAGGCGAGGTGGTGCAAGTTTGATAATACATGCAAGACTAAATTAAAAATGAAGAAAAAGAGGAAGGTATTATATTTTAATATTTCGAGCCCCAAAACGTGCAATTATCGAAACTATATTTTCCTATAAATAGAAGCTCATTCTTCTTTCATTCTCACCAATTCACTAAGTCTCACAAGAGCAATAATTATAGAGAGAAAGAAGAAGAGAAGTCTGTTACCTCACTATTCCAGTATCCAGTTTCTTCTAAGGTAAGGAGTATTATTTCTTTCGTATTCATGAAGAGAGTTATTTTCTTTCAATACTCGTAAGGGTTGTTATTCCATTCTTTATTATTCTGTTGGAATAACTTTGTCTCACGTGAACTACCGCATGCACGGTGAATTCTTACGTTATTTAATTCTTTTTATTACATTTGGAATAACTCGTCTACATGTGGACTACCGCATGCATGCATGGTGAATGATCATTCGTATTCATTCCTTATTAAATTATAGAAATGATCATCTACGTGGATTACCGCATGGCGGGCAAAAATCCATTTGCAGTTTCATATATTCTATTATACTCAGTTGGTTAAAGTTTTGACTTCTATACTCCATGAAATTAGTAGAATATCCTGAATATTTGCGCTTCATCCAGTATCTTTTTATGAAAATATTCTTCTGAGCATTCTTGAATTTTACTCCACAAAGCAGTATCATGTTGACAATTTGGACGTTATTGATTTCTAGATAAATTAAATTATAAATCTTTAAAATTTATCTTGAACTTGTTTTATTGAATTATTATGTCATTGTCATCATCCTCATACTTATATTGTGATGAAAGTCATCTTTGGCTTACGTGCATAGATGGACTTGGTATGATTATGACCAGGGATTATTCGGTATAATCATGACCGTAATGTGACGAATGATGTGGTGAAAGTCCTCATTGGCTTGTAGTTCATTGATGGACAGTTGTTAGTATGATTATGACCAGGGATTATTCGTTATAATTATGACCATTGATGATTACATGAATATCCTTGGCCGTGATGCAGGGATGATTCGATTTTATTTATTAAGCTGAGTCTCAGCGATAAAGATTTTTAAATCATAGAAGATATTAGATTTTATGCTCTACTTGACTCTTCTAATGGATTGCTTATTCCGCTGCAGTTGTTGATCTAAAACGTGTTGTCTATTATAGTCTATCAGTTGTTATACTGTTGAAGGCTAAGGATAATTTATTCTGCATTATCTTAGTCATAATATTTCTTACTGGGCTAGTTGAGCTCACCCTTTCTTTCTTTATTCTCTTGAAATGAGAATATAGTCGGGACGAGTTGGGGAACGGATTGGCGGTCCGGATGGTTGTTTTAGTAGTCCTCACTATTCTAGAAAATAGTGTGACAATAAATGTAATGAGGACTCCATTGACTGTGGATATTGTTTAGATGACAATATTCTTATTAAAACTCTTAGATTATGTTTTGTCGTATTTTACACGACTGTTGTATAATTAAGTTGTATTTGAATTTTGTACCATGTATTTGGCGACTCAAGATGGGTGATGTATACCTATTTTGGGGGAGTCACAATATGTCCATGGTCATTATGACCACTCATCATCTATTATTCAATTATTCGAATATTCAGTTATCAAGACTTAATTCTTGTTCTTTCACAATTGATTTCTATTGTTGAACATCGAACGATAAATTCCTTGCTAATCATGATATATCTCCTTTGTATTTAAACTTGCTAAGCAAATTCGTTGTTTACCCTTGTTATATCATGACATTTATTTCAGCTAAGCTAGAGACGTCCAAGAAAGATAAATGCAAAGGAAAAGTGCAGGAATAGATAATGCGAATGTTTATGTATTATATTATATTATGTACACTGGTATTGTAAACCTTTTGTGTTACTAAGGGTAACTTAAGTAAGGTATGTTTAAGTTAAGGTTAATAGCCCTTGGGATATTGTTGTAAGACTTTATTATAATGAGCACTATATGTTTATTATTCTGCAATAGTTTATAGAATGCTTATGATGATGATGGATAATGAGCACCGAACCCGGGGTTAGAGAAACAAGATTTGGGGGCGTCACATGTTGGTATCAAAGATGTAGGTTATAAACATTAGGATGAGAAACCTAGGTTATAACCTTAGAAGAAAACTCTTATAGAGTATGTTAAGAGATGAATTAAGGAAATTCATCGAGTTTTGGTTGTACTTAATAAAATATAATTTCATTTTATCAATGAATATATTTTATTGTGGTACTGATATTGTTCCTTGTTGTTTATAAGATGTCTGAAGACATACAGGATAGTCATTCAGTGGAGCAGGAGCAGGAGCAGGTGGTTCCTGTTCAGGAGCCTATAAAGGTTGAGGACACTGTAGAGGATATCTTGATAGAAGATTTAAAGGCAAGAAACATGGCGTTAGAGGAAAGGGTGGCACAATTAGAGATGGAGAATCATATTATTCAGTTTACGGAGCAACAATACCTAGATGTAGCTTATCAGGCTCAGTTAGAGCTAGCAGAGATGAAAGCAAGATTAGAACAAGAGAAGAATAAGTTTGGAGTGTTGAGCATTGAGCATCAGGTGCTGCATCTGAAGTTTGACTTGGAGATCGTTGACAAGATTCGAGTTGAGAATGCATGGGTCCGAGCAGTGAGGAGGGTGGATCAGTTAGAGGTTGAGGCGAATGTCAAACGAGTCAGGATAGAGACTCTGGCATTACAAAAAAATGGTGATTTTGCAACAAATAGTTTTCATTGATAGATGTGCAAAATTTCATTGCCAAATGCCATTTGCAACGATTTTTCGTTCATTGGACATTTCGTTGCACAATAAGTGTTGCTAATTGTCTAGCAACGAATTTTTTTTTCCGTTGCAGAAAGTAATATATTTCGCAACGAAATTTTGTTTTCGTGTAAAATCATAAATCATTTAGCAACGAAATATTTTGTAGCAAATGTATTAAGAAATTGTTACTGAAAAATAATTTTCGTTGCAAAATACGCCTAATTGACAACGAAAAGAATTTTTTTATTTTCCAACGAAGATAAAATTCGTTGAATTTGATACACATCTGCCAACGAAGTTTGTCGTTACTGAACAATATAGAAATTGTTGCCTTAATTGGTTTTCGTTGCTAATTGTGTACTTTTTGATAACGATATTTGTTGCTAAATGTACAAAATAAACCAGTTATATATTAATTTGCAACGAAATTTTGCGTTGCCGTTGGTTTTTTTTTTTTAATGGATAATTATGATGAATTAGCAACGATACTATTCGAAGGTGATTGTTTTTAGAGAGCAACAAAAGTTATTGTCAATTAGCGACGACACCATACGTTATCGTTTACTTTTCATGTGCAACAAAATTTGTTATGATTTGCAACGATATAAATATTGCCTTTTCTTTTGTTATGTAACGAATGTCAAAATTATTTTATAAACAAAAAAAATTATGTCTCAATAACCCCATAACAAATTATGACAGAAATACAAAAAAACTAAAATATTATTAATTAAATAAAATCACCCAATACATGATCATTCATCATCTTTACAATCAAACTTCGTACAGTGCATACCAATTGGTATGGCTCTCTTTTCAATGTAAGATGTAGTATATGATAGGAACATAAGTACAGTGCATACCGATTGGTATGGCTCCTGCTGCCATGTACTCTACAACGCTAATGCCAAAATGCTCATCTATCATGGAATGGATTCTCAGAATCGCACCACCTAAGAGTCTCACCAAATCCTCTGCGGTTCAAACGAAAAAAAAAATAAAGTAAAAAAAATAACTTCTCAATGAAGGAAAACATCTGAGAAATTTAGTAACAGACTATAACCCCAAATAAAGTGATAGATATGGCACAAGCCTCCATAGCTATTCATACAAAGGCAAACATAAAAATCACAACAAATGACCGAGTCAAAAAAGAATATAATAAATATATACACACGCGCACACAAAAACAAACACAAACAACGTAAATGTAAATCACAGCAAGTGACTATGTTAACCATTGTTAAAATTCAATTTTTGTGAAACATTAATAACTCGATACAAATTATCCTTTTCAAGGTAGTTGCCCCAGCTCATCAAATTTCATAATTGGACATAGATAGTTAACTGAGAAGAAGATTCTTCCAAGCATTAAAAAATGAGGCATGATGAATTTCTTAATCCAGAAATATCAACCCAAGACCTTTCCTTTAATTCAAAAACTGGGAGAGGGGTATTTGAGTCCTACATACATCATTCATGTGTAGGGGTGACTGCAAAGGTCATATCACATCAATTCTAAGAATCTGCCAAACTATATGATCCTAGCATGTTCTGAATTTAAAATTGCATTCAGCTAGTAACTCAATTATAACTCCAAATAACAATACCATCATCCAAACATGGTTTTGAAACTTGAAGTGGAATGTAGAGAGCATAAAACTTCAATAACCAAAACAAGGAAGACATATTTTTCCTTAGGTAATTTACATATATAAAATCCTAAATTTTCATATAATAATTTCTTTCAACTGCTTCAATTTACTTTACTTCGCGGAAGAAACAAAGAATTCATGCTTAGTTTAAAATACCACTGAACTACCCTACCTATTACAAGGAATGTCAGCATAGTGCCCAAACTATAAATGTATGCGTCAGAAGTAATTAATATATAAATTTGAATTGCCACAAACCTGTACATACCATTCTTGAAGAACTCCACATGCTCATCAACCTTCAGTTCAATAGCTTGGTCTTTCAAATTATGCAACCTAGTTTCATCTGCCTCATTCCGACAACTACCAACAAATTGGAGTTTCGGTTTAGGCAAGTCCTCATCTAAATTCTTGATGGCAAGTGAAAATGCCTCCAGTTGAAGAGAGTGTGCCTGAGAGATAATAATTTAGTAGCATAAGATTTAGAGACTACAACTATACTACCTTGTGCACATAAGGTTTATATTATAAAAAATGTTCTCCTTCTCTGGACGAAATTGAGCCACGAAAATAATTTTTGGTGGTATTGTTGACCTCTCCAGTGGAAGCGCCTGTTCAACTAAAACAAATTAGAACCCACAACATGATGCAAGTGGAGGAGCATGACTATAGAAACTAAGAAATTTAAACCTAAAGTCCTGATGTATCACAAGGAGGATAGACACGCTTTGTGCGATCTGATGGAATGAAAAGGAGTTTAACCAAAAGTAAGGTTAATCAAGAGACAAATTAAAGGTTTTACCACAATGCAGTGGAAGAACTTCTTGAACTCATTATCATAGTCATGTCTGAAGGCCTCAAAAGCTGAAACCCATTGAGTGAAGAACCCGTAACCCACCCCCACAAGAACACTACCAGCTATGCTTAGACCCACCCAGATACCAAATAATGCAGGCAAAACTAACATCAAAGCCACTTTAAGTAATGCATCAAACCTTTCAGTCCTGTGATTATTACTTTTTTGTAAGCAGTTGGAGAAATCCACATAGTTCAATATTGTCCAAAATCAACCACTACACAACAAAGAAACATACTTTTTGTAAAGGAATCGAAAAGGGTAATTGAAAGGAAGTTTAAAAAGTAATTACTTGAGAAGGGTGTAAACTGTCCAGGAAACATGTGCAGGTAAAAGGCCCAAAATTACCCCAACATTCCCAAATATCATTATCAGAGCAGCAATTGGACCCACCAGTACACCTGAAAAAACATTTCATAGGCAAACATATTTGAAGATGGCAAAATTTCACAAACATGAACAAATCTCATAAACATGAACAAATCAAAACTAGCAAGCAAATTAAGATATTACATACTTTTGAGTGCCCCAAAACAAAGGGCAGTGCAAAATGAAAAAACCACATAGATGATCATCAACCAATCTTCGACTATTCTGGGCATATTTTATAAACTTGCAAAAGTAAAAAAGTTATAACAAGTAACAAATACAGGGGAGAGAGAGAGCGTATTGGACAGGGCTTCAAGAAGATGACATAGAAAGAGAAGTAACAGGACCCAAAACCCAACCAAAATCATACACCAGTAAGCCAGGCAAAACCAAGTCTTGCAAGAAAAGTTGTATGTATATAAGTAACTATCTATATATATTAAATTACAGTACATGACACAATAATTTGACATTTGTCATTCTACAAATTCAACACCTGTCCAACTTATTTAATGCTCCTAACTAACCTTGACAAAAATACCCTTGACAAACCACCGCTTCTAAAAAAAGAATTATATCCTATCCTTTTTTAAATTATGGATAAATAATAACAAACAAAGTAGAATTTAATCTCTTCAACAACCAATCAACAAAATTTTATACGGATAAAACTTCCTAACTGAATTAGAGTTTTGAAATAGTGTTAACGATCACCTAACCTAATCCTCCATATATATATATGTATATATATACATACGTATATTAATCAGGCTAATTGATAAATAATACACAGCATCTAAAAAGGAACAAATAAAATCAGTGTTGGCAATTCTGAATGGCTTCTCTATTGCATGAAGCAGGCCCATGTACTTTTCAAAGGGATTGGGCATTCGTTAAATCCAGCCAACAGTTTGGTAAGGTTAAGAAGTTTGTGTTTTATCTTTTGCATACTCACTATGATGTTTCAGATAGAATCCTATGTAGTTCAAAATGGTTAATTGGCTGATGGCTTTGTGGTGATGCTTCTTCATGTATCCAATTAAATAAATTATTTATGGTCCAATTGGTTTTTACTGACAAATTTTAAAACAATAATTTTCCAAGGTGACAGGTTATTAGTCTAACTAGCAAAAGGCTAAGCATATTACAGAGGTTGGATATGAGGGAATTGACAAGTAAGAAGGGGTGTTATTCCTCATAATGCAATAATGTAAGTGTAGGGTTTTTTTCCATCCCATTCTCTATCATTCGTTCAGTCTTGTTCTTTGGTTTATTTTCATTTTTCCGTTATAATTTCCAACTCAAAAGCATGGCAGTTCAATTTTGTTGGTCGAATTTTGGGACCACTAGGAAATTCTTTGAAAAGGATTGAAGCTGTGACAGAGTGTAGAATATTCATAAGAGGCCTAGAATCAGTGAAGGATTCTATGAATGTATCATTATTCCCACCTCTTTCACTTTTATTTTCATAAAACAATAAATTTCAATGCAAGTTATTGCTTAATGAGACCGATATTGGAACCAATATGAGGAGTCAGCAAATACTGCAGTGTGTGGAGCACATTTTCCTTTTTGATTTTATACCGCACGAGTTATATTAAAGTGGAAGTTTTTTAACTTTGGGTTGTTAAATGGCTTTGTATGTGATGAGTCAATGACTATGATTTTTCGTTTTCTTGGACACATTTACTAATCACTTACTGTTTTTTTAGGGGAGAAAAGAAAAAGCGGAGAGAGACATATGAAAATAACAATGTATCCTTATAATGGTTTCTTAAGTATAATATCATAGGGGTAAAATAGTAATGTACTTTTTAAAGTTAAAATTTTCTTCCAAAACTCAACAAAATGAAAGAAATTAATTTTCTTTTCTCTTCCTAATTTCTCTCATGATTTTAAATTCTTTTATTTTCTTCTATTTCCAAACTCACAAACACATGCATTTTTAGCATAGAATTACTAAGAATATGAGGGAAGGGAAATAATCATAGGCATTTTAGGGCATAGACTTTTTATTTCGATTTAAAATGTCTTTCTATATTTATGTGCACATAGGTGTTACTCCATTGTATCTTACATTATTTTACTTGAAGCTTATGACTAATTTATTCTAAGAGCTTTTCTTGAGTAGTGATGCATGTACCGTAGTTGGCTTTTGATAGCAGAAGTGAAGAGCAGGTTTGATCCCACTACCGGGGGAGCAGTCCTAGATAGGTTTTCAAAAGCAATATGTGAACTAGGATTCCCCTCTTTATCAAATGTTTATCTATGTTCTTTCATCCTTAAGTGTGAATTTATTTTCCGTCTTTGTGCTAATAAGTTTTACTTTTGTGCAGGATTTTTCAAATAAAATGTTTATACTTTTCTATTTCAAGAAAAAGGTTAGGAGCTTTTCTATTAGTAATATGCAAGATTCACTACGGGCCGTAGATTTCTATTAAGTTTGTATACTCATGAATGATTCCTTTATTTTATACTCTACAGGAGAAGCAAAATTCAAAGAAGGAAATTGAATGGCCTGAGTTGAAGCCTTGCTTGTACAAGCGGCGATGAGCTCTCAAAAAACTGTATGAGGTTTGTATTCTCGGCCCTGAGTTTTTAAGGGCTTAAAGCGACAAAAAAAAATGGGCCTTTTGTTAATTACTATTAAGATAGACATAAAAAAAATTAAGAACTTTTCTTGAACAAAAGAGCATAAATACAAATGAATACCAAATATAATAACCGACTATTTCAATATTTTTAAAGCATCATTTAGATATCACATTATCACTAAGTCTGTCATTGAAATTTGGGTCTGTTTCATTGGGTAATTTTTTTGTAGGCCTTTAAATTTAAAGTGACGTGAACTGGGCTCTTTTATTTGGGTATATATATACATAACAAAAATACATATTGGGGGCCCTAAAATTTTATTAATTTTAGTGGGCCTAAAGCTTGAAGCACCTTGGGCTTTGCGCCCGGTACGATCTTGTGTGTATTCTATTTATATTTTTTGGGCCTACCATTTGAATTCTATTTTTGATCCCACTTTTTTCTTATAAAAAGGAACCATTTAATTGATTTTTTTCTGTTATACCTTGCTTTAATTGATTTTCAGCAACATTTAGAGCCTTTTCAATCTGCAAGAGAGATATACAAGTTACAAGGAGGAATTATCCATCACCAACTGTTGGTCTACATATTTATCATAATCTTATTTGTGTCATTCTTTTATGGCTTGCATGTTGATTAATTAGGCATACATGACCATCTTTTTATTATATTTTAATTTATTAATTGTACGTACATATTTATTATTAAAAAATTAAATAATTCCGCCGCAACGCGCGAGTTTGTATCTAGTAATAATACTATAATAATACTCCAATACACGTGTAGGTTATTGGATGGGAAATAGTCAAAAGAAAAATTACAATAATACATTTTTATTATTCAATTTATGTACTTTAACTCATATTTTTGTGGATAAAAAAAATTATACATTTAGTCATTCTTTTAAGGACGAAGGGAATATACAAATAATATTAGTAAAATAAATATAGGTAAATTAGTCATTTAACTTTATAAAATCTACCTTAAAAAATGTTGTAATTTTTGCAAGATTTTTTAAAAGAAAATGTAATATATGTAGGATGCAGGGAATACAAGTTAAAATATAAAGCACTAAATTTGTCTTAGTTAAAACATAATAGACTAATTTGATTAATTTTTATTTTTGGAGTGATATTTATGTTTTTAAAAAGAGATCTAATTAGAGTTATTTTGACTAATAAAGTATATTTTGAAAATATGAATTAGGTACATTTTAAATTAGTGTATTAGTCTATTAGTGTCAGTGACACACATTGAGTATATAATTATCGTAACGATATAATAGAAATTTTATTAAATTTTGGAGATAGAATATAAAAAATATATATAATTAAATTAAAATTTTAAAAATAAAATGACAAAGAAATTAGTTTCAAATCGGTTATTTTCATTGCTATCATTTTAATTATATAGATTAGGGTTCCCCTTCCCCCTCCTCACCGCCGCCCCCATACATCTCTCTACATTCTGCACATTTCTGTCCTCTCTTTGAGTGGCTATGAAGAGGAGAAAAGATGATGCAACTTTATTATACACTTTATTTATTCCTCCTGCCTGTCCGTCTAAAGGTATATTGATGATCCTCTCATCAGATCTCCTAGTTTTATATTGTTCTAATATTATTACTCCATTATATTTAGAGAAATTATATCTGCGTTCTATGGAATGGTTCGCTTTACGGGATTGTTCGACCCTGATTTCTCTGTTTAAATAATTTGGTGGATCTTGCTAGAGATGGTCAAAGGTGAGTTTGTCTTTTTACAGTATTTTTTAATTTCCTGTTTTGACCTGCTAGGCAACTAATTTTTTTGCTAGAGTATCGTACTTATCAAGAACATCATACTCATAATCTAATGTTTTGTTTATGCAAAGTGAACTCATAAACTCTTCCAAAGTGTTTGTTCGGGATAATCTTTCACTTATAAGTGAATTACTTGCAATGTTCGGCAGATAGGTGAGTGTGAAAGGAAGGATTAAGATGTTGGCAAAAATTAAGATAACATGGAATTCAACTATAAAAAATGGGCTAAAAATAAAAAAGGTTGAAAGAAATTGGATTTTTTGGCCATCAACTAGTTTGGAGTTTGATTTTTGAGATTATGTCAAAAAGTTTTAGGTTTTCAATTAATAAAATAAATTTTTATTATAAAATTAGGATTAGAAACGAATTTGATTATGTCAAAAAATTTCAAGTTTTCAATTAAAAATGGATTTCATGAGGGGTTTTGAATTTTTGTCAATTAATAGGTCAAATTTACAATGTTGCTAGCTGGTAGTGTTTTAATTGAATCTAACTACCCGATTAATTGTAACTCTATTAAGTTGGTCTGCTAATTGAGATTTAAAAGTTTGGGTGTTTGTCTATAAGCAGAATGAAGGTGCTAGGCACTTCGACTTTTGTGAAACACAATTATTGCGATTTCTTAAATTTTTTGTTTTACTTAAAAAGGTTGTCTTAGAAAGTGATTTAGTCACATGCTTGTGTCATTTTATTAGAGAGTGTGCTGTGTCATCTCATTAGTGTGTTTTGTTTTATTCCATAAATATGTTTCTCATTCCAAAATTCTTGATTATTTTACACTTGGAAAAGAAAATGATATTACATTGAAAGAACAAGAATAAAATTCTACGTGTCTTTAAATTTTAAATTATTTTGATGGATATTTTTGAGAATTTTTATTAAAACTTGTTTAGAAAAATTATATATTTATATTAAAGATTTTTAAATTGCGTTTGAATTGAAAACCTAAATTTGTATTTGAAGTTTTAGGATTCTGAATTTATGGGTTTTAAAGCTTTAATTTGAGTTATGGAGTTAAATTTGAAATTGAAAATGAAGATGAATTTTTAATTTGAAGATTAAGATTAAGATGATTTTGAATTGATAATACTTTTTGAATTTTGAGTTGGGATTGAGTTGAATTTATGTTGACGTCGGGTGAATTAATTTTTCCTGTGTATTGCGTTTATACCCTTTTTATTTTGCTATATCTTTAAGGGTGAGATTTTAGGAAAAAAGATCGAAATACACACCGACGAATTTGAAAATGTTTGATTTTAATGATCGAGTCGAATTAGACATAGTCGCCAGTTGGTATAAGTTCAAATGGATGTACCAACTCATTCGAATTTTTGAGATTTTCGCCATATGACCCAATATGTGACTGTAAAATTATCCTGGAACCTGAGATTCATAGAGTTCGAGGGATTGCTCAAGTGAGTGGAATGAGTTAGGCACCTTCGACTTTCGTGAAAACGCGATTAACACATCTTGTTAATTTTCTAAGTATGAAATGTGTGTGCGAGAAAACCTTTTATATTTTTGAATCGAAATTGTGTTTGAGTGCGTTGGTTTTAAAAGTTGTTCTAAGCTTGGTTTTAGTCTATGAGCGACATTTAATTTTTAATTTGATTTTTGATTAAAATGCTTCTTGAGAGGATTTGGAAAACTTGGTGTTCGAACCCTATTTTGCCATTTGATTTTTAGCCTTAAATTTGTCTATTCCCGAAGCAATTTTGTATTTTATAAGATATTTATTATGTTGATTTGAAAAATTGTTTTGGTGATAATGCATGAAATAAAGCATGACAAGGGTCGCCGATCCGTGGGCATGAAAGCCGTCTCGATAGACTCGAGCACTCACAATCACAATTTCCATTATCACGAGTCCTTAAATTCAATCTCTCGGGACAAGGCCCTCGAAGTAGTTTTAAGGCCTAAAATTACATGTAGAATGGTTTGAAGAATTAGTTTTACATTTGAACAAGAATTATTTGTGGATCTTGTCGACGTCGGGATTTTTATTTGTCCCTTTTCTGTTCTTGTTTTTTGGTGTTCTAATGTTAGGTGAGATTTGTTTGAAAAAACAAGTTGTGAAAAAGGTCTGACATTTATATGTCGACGACTTGACTGTAAGAGTCGCCAGTTGATTTTTTAAATGGTTGTATAAACACAACCGAGAAAAGGTTTGCACATTGACCCAATGATGTGACACTGCTAAACGGGTATGTGAAACCGAGATTTGTTAGGGTCCGGGGACTTGGTTATGCGGAGGGAAGGTGTTAGGCACCCCCCGACGTCCGTGTTACCACGGTGACCGCCACTTTTCAAGAAACTGTTATATGAATGTGTGTGTGTGGGTCAATGTGCTGTTATTTGGAAGTAGTGCGAGGCCTCGTTCGCACTTATATACACATGGTTTGAATTTATGTAAAAATTCAGTTTTAAACAAGATATAACAGTGATATTTTGTAAAAGAGGTTTTTCAAATCCTTATGCTCAATAGTAATTGAGACCTTTTGATACTTCCATTTTTATTAAAATGTTCGGCTGGATTGTTTTTATTTTCGAGATGCGAAGCATATTCGAGAAAATAATGTACAAAGTAGTGCCGAACTTATAATGACTCAGAAAATCCTATGTAATATTCAATTATTATAATGTCAAATTTTGAGTATAATTTTTTTATTTTATTATGTTACTTCTCATTGTGATAAAACTATTATTTACTTAATAGTTTATTAAGCATCTTGAATTATGAATGGGAAAGATAGAGATGATGATATACATTAATATAGTGTTAAATAAATATCAATGATGAAAAGGAAAGCCAACATGGTTTAATTATGAAATATCCTTGCCTTGAAATTACTTATGTGATTAATGAAATAATTATACTATAATATAATTAATTTCATTCAAAAGCATTATTTAGTGATAAAGAAGGAAAAATGATAGATAAAAGTTCCATGTGTTCTAAATTTAATAAGTGTCCCTATTGTGGCATTGAGCCCTATTAAATTTTGCTAAGTATACTTGTAGCCCAATTTGGCAGCCCACATTAGGGGGGGAATAGGCCAAGTTTTGTTCCAGTTAGCAAGTTAACAATTAACACATTGGGTTAAAGGGACTAGGCCCAAAACAAAATCCCAGCCCAGCCTTGCCTTAGGAACATTCCAGCAGCCCACATGGGTGAACTGAAGAGCTGTGGTTGTTTTGTTGTTAACAGTTAGTTAGTTCATTGGTTAGTCAGTTGAGTAGCAGGTTATGCAGAGTCTAAGCTAGTTCTGGTTAGCAGGTAAGTTAGTTTAGTTAGCAGACAAGTAGCAGGTCAGATTGCAGAAGATAAGATATAGCAGGTAAGCTAGGGTGGCTGGGAAGGAGCCAAAAGAACTAGGCTAGTACTGATTACACTCAGCTTGATAGAGTAACTGAGTAGGGGCCGGATAGGGGCCAACCTAGTATGACCGAGAGAAAGAAAGTTCAGCTATATAACTTCATGTCCCAGACCTTAACTGACTTCCCAAGTCTCTAGCATAGTAAGAAAGAAAAAGAAAGAGCCGACTGATAGTGAGATAAGAAGAGTTCGGCTAGAGAAGGAAAAAGGAATTGAACAACAAACAAGTGCAACCTCTAAGCTACTAAGATAATCTTTTCAATCCTCTTTCCATTCCATTTTCGTGCCACTAGTGCTCTGTTATGGCCGAATGGCCTGGGATAGACACAAGGGGCAGTTGTCCTATTTTTTTGAAATGGCTAGGTTGACTTTTAGGATTAATTTGGCTAGCATACTGTTGTTGCTTTGTTGTGGCTGCATATGGTTGTTAATTATAGTATATTATACCACTATTAGTAGCAGCCCTGCCTACACTTATGATTAACCTGGGAAATTAGAGACTGCACCCCAACTGTTTCATGAAATGTCTGTTAATAGACTACTGGGATCAACTGTGTTGAAAAGGAGTACAGTCAAGTCTAATCGTATGCCAATATTATACATTAAAATTCTAATGATGCAAATGTGCTAAAAGGGTCAGTTTTGCATGAGCATAAGATGATTATAACTTGATATATACTAGCCTATATATGAGCTAAGTAATTAACTAAGACTTGGCCACTATTTTGAGAATCTGGTATGCTAGATTAGAGGCTTAATAAGGACTGATATATATGGTGTAAGGTATTCTATGTCATCCAAATATATGCTATGCATGATAAATACCATATAAAAGATAGTATAAATTTCTATGTTGCACACTCGTGCTATCTTTGTAAACATGTTAGTAAACCATGTTTGTTTTTGAATTTAAATCCTAAAGAGGGGTGTTTTGGCTTAAAGCATAAAGACC
Source organism: Panax ginseng (assembly GCA_020205605.1). Taxonomy (NCBI): domain Eukaryota; kingdom Viridiplantae; phylum Streptophyta; class Magnoliopsida; order Apiales; family Araliaceae; genus Panax; species Panax ginseng. The sequence goes on from CM035136.1 coordinate 108,145,073, forward strand.
TTGCCTTTAGATGCTTTAAAATCATGGATATGGTAGATACAAGTTTAATGTTTTAGAAAGACATATATGTCCATGCTTGCTACTGTTTTGGTGATTTAGTGTCAAAACTTGCCTAAAAGGCCTGGAATAAACATGAAGAACTGTTATGGATTTTAAATTTGCAATGTTAACTGATTTATGAATTTAAACTGTCTGGTTTGCTGATTGTTGTAATGATATGGACTGAAGTTGGGGGCATCACAGTTCATGTGTGATGCCAAGCTAATGGGCTAAGTCCATAATTAAATGAGCAGGATGGGGCATAACAGGTAACTCTCAAGTAATAAGTTATTAATGAGTAATGGTTAGGAACTGTCTTAATAGGAGACTAATAGCTTAGTGAGTCAGCGAGACTAATATCCAATGACCAAGGTTACCTTTTCTACATAAGTAAAACTCAGTTTCAAGTTTTCCTTTCTCATCTCCTTCTATTTCCCTAGAATTTCCATTCAATTGAGAAAGTGAATTATCTGCTGCTATAAATGATTGATCAAGTATGATAAAAAGTGAAGTGAACAATTGTGTTTTGTATACTAATATATGCATCATTACTATGTGATACTTGATTGTTCTTTATTTGTTACTTTGATCATGTGTTTGACTGCTATGTGGCTAAGTTAGAGAAAGGAGATAGGTTGGATGTGAGAAGCAATAAGGTGGGAAAAAAATGAGGCTAGAGTTCAAACCAAGTGCTATGAAAAGAAGGTTTTAAAACAGTGCACTCCAAGTGCTTGACAAAAGTCCTTAATGGACTATTTTAATTAAAAGACAAGTATTAGACACAAACAAGGCTGGGAATTTATTCACGTATTACATGTGTTGATATTTAGCAAGTTAAGCTTATTAGAATGAAATGAAATTCAGTCTCAAGTTAAAGTGAAGAATAAAAAATTTGAATGTCAAAGGCAACTTTGAGTACTGTTTTGGGCAGCCTCTTATGACTGAAATGGTGGTATTATAAATGCTAAAAATACTTCGATATACTATGTATATTATAACTAGAATTAGGTATAAGCTAACCTATGAATCAAAGATTTTAAAACTTTCAAAAAGGGGGAAAGGGAACAGGACTGCCGAGGCTGCTGCAGCAACAGCAGTTGGTGCCTAGTGATGCGCTGTGCTACACCGCTGAGCCGACAGACAATTCGACATGCTAATCCAAGGTACCCAGTTTGTGTGATAGCTAGAATTGTTGTGTTATTTTCCTAAGGTGAGTATACTTATAATAACAGGTCAAGGGTTGTGATAACTGTTATAGGGTAGTACACTGTTAAAGACAAGGAAGGAAAGCAGGTGCAGCTGCTGCCTATGAGCAGCAGCATGAAAGATGCAGCTTTGAGCTGTTGCTAAGGTGGTTTGGACAATCTTGTCTACACTATAAGTATTAAAAGAACATAGTAAAGGTTATGAAAACATGAGTGATAGGCCAAGATGTAAAGGAATGCTGCCTATGTGCAGTAGCAGTTGATAACAAGTAACTGCTAAAGCAGTTTAGGTAACCATGTTGGTTGAGAGTTGTAATTTTAGAAAGCTAATCATTCGATGAAGTTTGAGTAGGTGTTGTAAACATATATGTAGACTTATAGTATGCTTACAAGTTGAGAATGAAAATGTGATAGAAAGTAAATCATGGGACTGCCTAGCAGTCAACAATAGAAGTGGCCTCACTTAACTGCTATTGCAGTGATAAGCTTGCCAAATTCAGTTAAAGCTGAGAATAACTTAAACTACATTAAGCTCCTTATTGTCAAAACTTAAAAACTGTTAGTCTCATGAAGTAATATAAATTCTTAGAGGGACATAGGGAGGTTGGTAAAGGGAAAGGAGCCACTGCCAATAGGCAGCAGCAATTTAGAGCAGACAACTGCTATGACACTTTTAGAAAGCCACTTTTGGCTTTGTGGCGCAACTCAAAAACTTACCCATCTAGTTCAAATCCTAAATAAACATATATATACACTGTTTAGGGAACTTTAAACTTAGAATGGGAAAGAAGAAAAAGGGGGCAGGGTGACTGCCCATTTGCAGCAGCATAGGCTCAAGAGGGCAGTAGCTGGGAGCTCTTTATGGGCTTCCAGTCAGTGTACATGTGATACCTTGGATGTACAGTTGAAGTGATGCCATTACAAGAGTATGTGTTATCCTGAGATTAGCAAAGGGTCATGATATAAGTTAGTAAACTCTAAAAATCTAGCCTAGAGGAACATCTAATATTGGATGTATTAAAAGCCAAATTTGAACTATTTTGACTTCAAAAAGGCTGTTTTGGCAAAATATAGAAAAACAAGGATAATTAATGCCTTAGTATGGAAATAAAAGGCTATAAATCATGGAATAAACAAAAGTTGACCATGCAAATTGGAAATACCTTTAAAAACATGAAATAAGCTACAAAAGCATCTTGTATGATAGGATTTCTATAAACAAGACAAGAAGCACTCATGTGTTAAAATCCTAATAAGATGTAATCGGTATATATGTTGTGTGTACATGTTATATGCATGTTGAACACTATTAAAGAGAAAAATGGTAATAATAAAAACATGGATGAGATATTTGAAAAATGTATCAAATATAAGAAATCTAACCATAATCACTGAAACTACATGATATATGACTTAGCTATGTGGCTAACATGCTTGGTTAATATAAATAATAACTGTAATGTGATTCATATTAATTGTTGTAAGCATGTCGAACCCTATTAAAGAGAAAATTGACTAATGTGAAACTATGGATGAGATATTTGAAAAATATATGAAATATAGGAATCTAACTACAAACTTGACCACTGAATTATGTGGTGTGTGAACATACACGAACTATATGACTTGGCTATTTGGCTAATAGGCTTGTAAATGCAAATAAATTGTGTAGGCTCTATGAGAACACGTAAGCTGAATCTTATCAATAGTCTACAAACGAGGCAAGTTTCTAACTCTTACTCTTTATTGAGCAAGTATTCTGCATTAGACAGGTTCTTTAAATTTTGAACTGTCTCTCCCTATTTATGAATAATATAAAGTTAAATAACATTTTTATTCCAATCAGCTTCAAATAGTATATTGAACTTCTCTCTTACACAAGTTATATTGAAAGTATGTCAATGCTATTAATTCGGTTAGACAACTATTGAGATACATTGATATTATTCATGAAAATTTCATTTAATGTTCTCCAAACCATCTTTGTTGTGGTGCGGACTCTTGTATAATGCTGTGAACGAACAACCCTTTTATAGGGGCATATTGTACCAGACATATGATTCCGAAGGACATGTAAAGTTGTGCACAATGTAGGGTACTTAAGCTGATCCCCTAAAGTACGAGTCTAGGATATAAAACAACTTTTATAACTGTTTGTATTCATGGATTGTAGTATTATTACTGTCAATTTTAGTACAAAGTTCACTGGTCATTTGACCATACAGCATGCTAAAGCCTGATTTTTCAGACTCTTAACACTTTTAAAGAATGATTTTGTTCAGTATCTATTGCATTGTATCCTCATTGTTATAATATTTCTGTTCCATTATATTTAGCTGCTTATTTCCTTGCTGAGCAAGCTTGTTGCTCACCCTTGCGTTAAATTAGACATGGCAATATAGTTGGTTAACTGTCGGGTCAACCCATATTAACTGGAACCAAATGAGTTGGTTAACCATTTTTATTTATTCAGGTTGGTTAAAGTTTGGAATCATATTTATTCAGGTTGGTTATGGTTCCAATCCGGTTAACTATTTTTCGACCCATATTTTGTTCCAAATCAAAAGTTAGGCTCACAAAGATGATAATTGAATTTTAAATCTTAAAGATCACATAAACTCATTCTTAATTTGTAATTTTGCATCATTATAATTTAGAATGTTCCTGTGGCATCCACCTCACCCCACCCCACCTTCACTCACCCACCCACCCACCCACCCATGCCCCCCACGCCTAACCCCTAACCCCCACCCACACCCACAAAAAAATATTATGTGATTATATATACACCCCTACCTCCACCAACCCCTGCACCCCACCCACCACACCCACCCCACCCCTACCCCACCCCACCCTACCCTACCCTAACCCACCCCCATCTCACCAAAAAAAATATTATGTGATTATGTATACACCCCTTATCACCCCTCCAACCCCCACCCCAACCCCTACCTCCCACCACCCCCAAAAAAAAAAATATTATGTGATTATGTATACACCTTTACCCCACCAACCCCTGCACCCCACCCACCACACCCCCACCCCTACCCCACCCTACTCTAACCCACCCCCACCCCAACCCCCACCCCACAAAAAAAATATTATGTGATTATGTATACACCCCTTACCACCCCCAACCCCCACCCCCACTCTCCACCCCCACCCAAAAAAAAAATATTATGTGATTATGTACACTCCTTACCCCCACCCCACCCCTATCCCACCCACCCACTCCTATCCCACCCCACACCCACCCCCACCCCTACCCCTAACCCTTACCCCACCCCCACCCCACCTCCACCCACGCCTTACCCCACCCATCCACCCCAACCCACCTCCATAAAAAAAATATATTATGTGATTATGTATACACTTCATTCCCTACCTCCTTAACTTGGATAATTTTGATTCGGATGTGCCATCACTTGATCAAAATAATCTAAGAGGCAAGATACAAGGAGTTGTATAGTTGATGTAATTGATAAAAGTTGTCTACCTATTTATTTATATATAGTTTGTTGTGTCACCACAAAGCTATATACATTTGAAATGAGATCCTTATTCTCACTAGCATATCTTTAATTTGATATTGTCGAACTATATATATTGAGGTTAATATATTTTGAAGAAAATAGTGGGAGATACCAATTTAAAACAAGACCTAATTTATTTTGGTAATTAATAAAAGAATATATGCTAAAATGTTGTTAATTACAAATTCATCTACAGAATTTTATAATGTCTAAATTACCATCACTGCGAAGTATATTAGATGTTATTTAACTGGACCGTATTAAACGGATTAGTTAAAGAATTTGAGAATAGTTTTCACGGCTGAAAAACTATCTTATGTCCTTAATACACCTTTCCTTGAAATGGTTGCAGACAATGCCTCTGAGAAAGAGATTGCTACTTTTAGAAAGTTACAAGATGATGCACAGTTGGCTCAAAGTATCATTCTCGCATCCATGAGTAACGTGCTTCAGCGTCAGCATGAAACTATGGATGCTCCTATTATATTCCTGAACATCAAGTAGTTGATGGTGAGAAAAGTAGGACTGATAGATATCAGATATCTAAGGAGCTCTTTCTATCTAGAATGATCGATGACACTATAATACAAATAAAAGTCCTTAACGTAATCAATTTGATTGATCAATTAGGACAACTGATTTTGTCATGGATGGAGAGTTGAGCCAAGATTTGATCTTGCACTCACTCCCGGACTCCTTTCACAATTGTTGTGAATTTTTCATATGAACAAGCTAAATATTAGCCTCACCGATTTTCTTAACATGTTGAAAAATGTTGAGTCACTTTCCAACCAAGAAAGACCATGTCATACTGGTAGGGACCAAAGGATATTTGAAAAAGAAGAACGATTCAAAGAAGGTAAATAGAAAGGCAAAAACAAAGGATAATAAGAACAAAACTGATACGAATAGCAAAGGAGTTTGCTTCCACTGCAATAAACCTGTACACTGGAAAGAAACTGCAAGAAGCATTTTGCAGAGGCTAATCAGAAGAAGCTTAGTGAAGTTTTGGTTACAAATACAATTTTGTTCATGATTTAAAATAAATTTTTCTTTAAGTCAAGGTTCTACTTGGGTATTGGATACCGACTTTGATTATCATAAATATCGATTTATGAAGGGACCAAGCAGAAGTAGAAAGCTAAACAAATATAAGTAATCTTATGTACGGGAAATGAAGCAAAAGTTGTTGCATTAGCCATAGAAACTTATAGTTTTGCATTGCCTACGGGCAAAACTAATTAAGTCAATAAGTTGTTATTGTATTTCAGTTCTTGTTGGAAACATTATTTCCATTTTATTGTTGGACAATGAAATCGTTGGTATTATATTTAAGAACAATTGTTGTTCTATTTATAATAATAATAATATTTTGTATAGAACTGAAATATTACTTAATGGATTTTGTATACTTAACTTACGTGAAAAATTATTTTGCAAATTGAACAAACTAGTATAAGAAAAGGAGATGATCATTCAAAGAGTTGAATGTGTGTATTTACTGAAATACAAGTGTGAATTATTTGAAAGGTTCAAAGAATTCAGAAATGAAACAAATTGGTAAAGTATTAGGATTCTTTGATCGGATCAATGAAGGAATACTTGTGCAATGAGTTTCTAAATCATCTCAAATGGTTTTCTCACAATGGACGTCTCCTTATATGCAATAATTGATTGATGTATCTGAAAGGAAAAATCGTACCTTGTTGGACATGGTGCGGTCCATAATGATTTTACCAACATTTCAATATCCTTCTGGGATAATGTCCTAGAAATAGTCAGACATTCATCTAAAAGCAGTAACCTTAAAATTATTACCGAGACTCCATAAAAGTTATGGACAGGGAGGATTCCTAATCTTAAGTATGTTAAGATAAGAGTTTGTCCAACTTATGTGAAAATATTTCAAAAGGATAAGTTTGGGATAAAATTTGAGAAATACAGATTTGTGGGACTTCCTAAAATAAGTTTAGGGTATATGTTGTGAGACCCCATATTTTATGAATAAAGATTTAATTTTCTCGAAATATTTTTTTGAATATTATGGTGTGAATTTGAGATAGTGTTATAGTTATGGGTAATATTTATAAATTTTGAAAAAGTATACAAGTTGTTGTATAATATTCGATTGGTCGGGGAATATTTTTTTTGTCGGGGAATTTTATGCATGACTAAGACAATCATTAAGTGGATCCCACAACGAAATTATTCATCGGATCGAGAAAACGAGAAAATATTTTTATGAAAATAGCGGCGGAAGTTTTTCTAATTAATCTTGTTGAACTACTCGGTAGTAAAAGTACAATAATACGCGTGGTTGCATAGTAGCACACGGTATTGATTATTGATGCTTACGTGATAAGTCACTCAGTTTTGTTTTATTAGAATTATTAATGTAATAAAAGCGAGAAAAGTTTTTATATAAAATGTAATACTTTTATAAAGTTATTCGTTTTATTAGACTATAAATAGAATATATTATATTCTATTATGCATAGTGTTTTGCATAATACAATCTTTTTTATATAAAGCAGTAATACTTTTATAAAGTTATTTATTTTATTAGACTATAAATATAATATATTATATTTTATTATGCATAGTGTTCCATGATTACTGCATAGTATTTTCACAGTAGTAAAATTTTTTTATAAAAAATGTAATACTTTTATAAAGTTATTCGTTTTATTAGATTATAAATAGAATATATTATATTTTATTATGCATAGTATTAAGATAAAGTGCAGAGATAGTATTTTTGCATAGTAAAATCTTTTTATATAAAACAGAATACTTTTATAAAGTTATTCGTTTTATTATTATATTCTATTTAAAAGATTTTGCTTTAAATATGGACCGTCCGATTAAAAGTAAATCAATCTGGACCGTTCATGAATTAGTTACTATGCAGTCCATTCTTCTATAAATAGAAGTTTATTCCTTCATTATTTCTTACGAATTCACTGAAACTCTAGAGAGAGTTCTTCTTCTATAATCTTGAGCGTATTTCTTTAGAGTTTAAGAAAGCTTTGAGCGTAGTGCAAGTTTTCTTTGAGTATATCATCTCCCTACCAGTTAAAATACTCTTCTTTTACGGTAAGAAATATTATTTGTTGTACTCGTTAGGGGTATTCCTTCTTTCTTATTGGTGAAATTCTTTTGTTATTCCATTATTTATTATTCTATTGGAATAACTTTTGTATCATGGGATACCCTATACTTGGTAAAATTCTTACATTATTCCATTATTCATTATTCATTGGAACATCCACATGCGTGCTTACGCATGACTTGGTTCCGCATTTTATCATTCTGTGTTGGAACATCCCATCTGCGTTTTTACGCATGACACGGTTCCGTTATTTATTATTCTCATTGGAATAACATGTATGCATGCGATCTATCACATGTCCGGTGATTTCTTTTGTTATTTCATTCTTTATTATACTCGGTTGGTTAAAGTTTTGACTTCTATACTCCATGAAATTAGTGGAATATCCTCGATATTTTGCGCTTCATCCAAAGATCTTTTCATGAAAATATTCTTCCGAGCATTCTTGAATTTTACTCCACAAAGCGAAGATCATGTTGACAATTTAGACGTTATTGGTTCCTAGATAAATTAATTCTTGAACTTGTTTTATTGAATTATTATGTCATTGTCATCATCCTCATGTGTTATATTATGTTGAAAGTCATCGTGGCTCTGTAGTACATAGATGAACTTGGTATGATTATTTAGAGATTATTCTAAGTATAATCATGATCAGTAATGTTATAAATGATGTGGAAAAAATCCTCATTGACATTGTAGTGCATTGATGGACAGTTTTTGGTATGATTATGACTATGGATTCTCTTGCCAAGGGTGCGAAGATGAATTGTTTTATAGCATGATCGGGACCAGATTGATGAAAACATGATTATCTTTGGCCCGTAGTGCATGGATAATTGTGGTCGCGATACTTAAAGAATATCCTTAGCTTTGTAGTGTAGGGATGATTTGATGATGTTGATTATTTATTGTCGAGTCTCAAATGATAAAAGTAATGAAAACCTTTTAAATCATAGAAGATAGTAGATTTTATTCTCTACTTGACTCTTCTAATGGATTTACTTATTCTCATGCAGCTTAAACTTGATGTTTGTTATATTTTATCGGTTTAACATCTGTCAAGGCTAATGATAATTTATTCTCGCATTATCTTAGTCATAAAATTTCTTCTTTGGGCTAGTTGAGCTCACCCTTTTGCTTTCATTGTTCTCTTCAGTGAAATGAGAACGTAGCGAGGACTAATGGGGAATAGAGTGATGAAGACCCCAACTTTTGAATAAAGATTAAATTTTCTAAATATATTTTGAATATTATGGTGTGGATTTGATATAATGTTATAGTTGTGGGTAATATTTACAAATTTTGCAAAGTACGCAAGTTGTTATATATAATATATTCGATTAATATTCGGGAATATTCGCATTTTAACAGGAATATTCAGATAACCAAGACAATCATTGGTGGGACCCCACAACTAATAATTATCATTTGATCGAGAAAACGATAAAAATATTTTTTATGAAAATAACTACGAAGTTTTACCGTTAATCGCTGAAAACACCCTTGTAAGTTAAAAGTACAAGAATACGCTGTGGTCAGCATAAGAACATTACTGTATTGATTATTGATGCTTACGTGAGAAGTCACTCGCTTATACTCAATTATTGCTACAAGAATTGCCGATCATATCTCTCATATTATTGATTCAATTATTGTCACAGAAGATCATTTGCATAATATTTTATATTATTAAATCAATAATTGAGACGACAAAGTTATTCATATTATTATTTGCAATATCGACAATGTCTAGAAGTTCACAAGGAGAGGTTTCGTCACCTAATCGCGCGCCAATAAGAGAGAAATCCTTATCTGAAAGCCCCCCTCTCCGGGAACTAACCTCGTTGTTAAATATTGTGAGTTATAATATTAATGATGAATAAGTTGTGTTGATTAAAAATGAATTTTGATAGTTCCATGTGTTGGGATTATTAGTGTTAAGGGAAATCACATCTATTCCGATGATAATTGATGTCTAGGGGTTATATTGATAAATCGGGTAATTTATCTGATAAATGAGCAATTAATTGCTACTAATTCACATGCTTATATAACTATTTGTTCACATGTGTGTACTATTGAATCACATTATTTACTATTAGGGGAGTTGGTGCAAGATTGATAATACTTGCATGACTAAGTTAAAAAATGGAGGTATAGATGGAGGTACTATAATCGTAATTCGTATTTTTTCACATGATTATACTATTGATTCACATGATTGAACTATTGATTCACATTATTTACTATTAGGGGAGGGTGCAAGTTTGATAATACTTGCAGGACTAAATTAAAAATGAAAGAAAAGTCGAGGTATCAGATCGTAATTTTTCGAGCCCCCAAAACGCAATTATCGAAACTATATTTTCCTATAAATAAGCTCATTCTTCCTTCATTTCTCACCAATTCACAAAAGCTTTTAGAGCGATTATTATAGAGAAATTATAGAGAGAAAGAAGAAGAGAAGTCTCGCTACCTCACTATTCCAAAGATCCAGCTTTTTCCAAGGTAGGAGTATTATTTCTTTCTTATCCATGAAGAGAACTTTCGTTATTCCATTCTTTATTATTCTATTGAATAACTCAGATACGCTGGCTACCCTATACTTGGTGAAATTCTTCGTTATTCCATTCTTTATCATTCTCGTTGAACATCATCGTCTGCATGCTTTTACGCCGGACCGGTTCCATTATTTATCATTCGTTGAACATCCTCGCTCAGGCGCTTCACGCTCACGGACCGGTTCGGGTTCCATTTTTTATTATTCTCGTTGAATATCCCGCTTCAGCGCTTTTTTACGCCGACCGATTCCGCTTTTTATTATTCTCGTTGAAATATCCTCGTCGCTTTTATTTTTTTTACCGACCGATTCCGTTATTTATTATTCTCGTTGAATAACTCTCCTCTGCGCTATCTATCGCATGCCCGGTGATTTCTTTTGTTATTCCATTCCTTGTTATACTCAAATTGGTTAAAGTTTTGACTTCTATACTCCATGAAATTAGTGGAATATCCTCGATATTTGCGCTTCATCCAAAGATCTTTTCATGGAAATATTCTTCGAGCATTCTTGAATTTTACTCCACAAAGCAAAGATCATGTCGATAATTTGACATTATCGATTCCTCGGATAAATTAATTTTGAACTTGTTTTATTGAATTTTATATCATTGTCATCATCCTCATGTTTATATTTTTTTGAAAGTCATCTCGTGGGCCTCGTAGTGCATATGATGGACTTGGTATGATTATGACTGTGGATTATTCGTGTAATCATAACCGTAATGTTACAAATGATGTGGTAAAAGTCCTCATTGGCCCGTAGAAAGTGCATTGATGGACATGCTTGTTGGCATGATCATGACCATTAATGAATACACAAATATTCTCGCCCGTAGTGCATGGATAATTGTGGTCGTGGTCGGATACTAAAGAATATCCTCGTCAGAAAGTGTGGGTGATTCGATGATGTGGATTATTTATTGTCGAGTCCCAACGATAAAAGTGATGAAAAACCTTTAAATCATAAAAGATAGTAGATTTTATTCTACTACTGACTCTTTTTAATGGATCGCTTTGTTCCACCGCAGCTTAAACTTGATGGTTGTTATATTATATCGCTTTAACATCGTTCAAGGCTAACGATAATATATTTCGCATTATCTTAGTCATAATATTTCCATCGGGCTAGTTGAGCTCACCCTTTACTTTCATTGTTCTTCTTCAGAAATGAGAACGAAAGCAGGACTAGCTCTGGGAACTGAGAGTGATGGACTGTGATGATAAAGATTAGTAGTCCTCACTATTCGTGAAATAAAGGGGAAAATAAATGTAATAATATTGAATTTGAGTTTGTATATTTGTCTAGACGACAATATTTGTATTAAAACTCACAATTTTTTATGTTTTGTCGCATTTTTGCACATACGACAGCTTGTATAATTAATTGTTGTATTTGTATTCATGTATCATGTATTTGGCGCACTCGTAATGTGTGATGTATACCTATTTTGGGGGGCGCCACAGCTTGGTATCAAAGCTTAGGATATGATCCCCGCTAAGATGTGAGACTAGAACTAGGGAGGGGAGAGACGGGAATTCTTCGCTAGTATGACCTACCTAATTTTTTTTTGGTATTTAATTGGGTGGTCGAGTATAGAGATAATATGTCGTATGTCAATTAACCCTGTTTTTTGTGGCAAGATTTGAAAATGGCATCCGAGAATATTGAGAATAAAGAATGGGAGCACAAGAGACCGCTGAGTCTCCACAGCATCAACAATCGTAATAATGTGCATCAGAAGGCATACATAATCCTCATGCAAAAACAACAACACCGACCAAATGATGAACGATGGAATGTTCAGAGGCTTTTATGCAATTCATGCAACATCAAAGTAGAGCGGCTCCTCGCTCAAAAAATGCAGTGGAAACACTCGAAACTCTCGAACTGGCCACCGCTAAATAGCTTCAAGGAGCGGGACCACCCGAGTTTATGGAGAGCCAAAACCACTTAAGGGAAGCGTGGATAAAGCAGATCACCAAGATATTTGATGTCTGGGATGCTCCGAGGAGCAAAAGGTTCCCTTCGCCACCTTCATGTCATAAGTGAAGAGGCAGACATCGGTGGGAATCAGAAACGCATACTCAAACCGACGCGACTCAAGATGTCTTGGGAGAAGTTCCAAGAGCTATTCAACGACAAGTACTTTCCCAAAAGTATTCATCACATGAAAGAGGTGGAGTTTATCAAGTCGAGCAAAACAATATGACCGTGTCAACAATACGAGGCTAAATTTTATGAGTTATCCCCGCTTGCAGATCCCATTTGGTCGATAATGAGGAGCGAATGACACTAATGTTTTTAAGAGGTTTGAAACCGAGATACGCCAATATCTTATTTCTCATAAACCGTGGTTTGTACTCGATGTTGTAAATAGGGCTCGCTTATCGAGCGCCAGAACGAAGTCAACGCAACCAAGAGAAAGCAAATGCAGCAAAGATGAAAATACTAAGGGTATCACCATCGGGCAATGACAACAAACGGAGGGAATCAACATGCCGTAAATGGTAACCACTTTGGTGGTAATCATGGCCAAGACAAGAAAATGGATATTTCAAGAAAAGGAGATTCAACAATGATGGAAAGACGCAAAGACCAAAGAACCGTGGTTAAGGAAGGAGAACGACCACCCATCATATGCTTCAAATGCGAGGGGAGGGACATATCACCCAAACCGCGATGATGCCATCCAAAGCGTGTTATAATTGTGGAAGAGAAGGTCACCTAGCCCGATTTTGTCGCTCACCAAGACAAGTTCAATTTAGGATGGAGGCACCAAAGGTCGCCCCCGTAAAAGTCAAAGCGGTGGTGCAAGGGAGAGCATTTGTTGTGACCTCCCAGTAAAGCAAGGAACCCGAACGAGGTCATCACGTGTAAGCTTATCATAAACTCTAATAAGTCTATACCTTATTTGATACCGGTTCTACCCATTCTTTTATTTCTCCTACTTGCGCCAACGATTAAATTTGACTCCGAGAAATTAGACTTCGACTTATCTCGCTGAAACTCCGCTGGGAGAAACCTTCATTACATCCATCGCTTATAAGTCTTGTTTGGTTCAAATTGGTACCTCACATTACCCGTCGATCTTATTTCATTGAAAATACTTGCATTTGACGTGATTCTAGGGATTGATCGTTAACTACTCATCATGCAAAAATTGATTATTTTCGTAAGGTTGTTAGTTTTCATATTCCTAACCAACCTATTATGCTAATTCAAACAACTAAACCATTAAAATCAATCAATGTCATTTCAAGCCATAAAGCTATTCGCTTATTGAAAAAATGGATGTCAAGCTTTCTTAGCTCATGTCACACGGATCTAAACAAAAAATACGCCGCTTTTGAATGATATTTCGTTGTTAATAAATTTCCGACGATTCTCAAGAACTTCCCGCCTACCCCAGAGCGTGAAATTGAATTTTGTATCGACTTTGAACCCCAGACAAAACCCATTTCCAAAGCCCCATATCGAATGGCTCCTATTGAACTTCGTGAGTTAAAGACCCAAATTGCAGGAATTGTTAGACATTGGTTTCATCTGGCCCCTAAGACGCCTCCCGGGGGGTGCTCCTGTTCTATTCGTGAAGAAGAAAGATGGGAGTATGCGATTTTGTATTGATTATCTGGAGTCAATCATGTCACCAAAAAAAATAGTACCCATTGCCACGCATTGATGATGACCTGTTTGACCAACAGTAAGGCGCCAAATTCTTTTCAAAGATCGATCTTCGCTCAGATATCATCAATTGAAGATTAGAACCGATGACATTCCAAAGAGACGCTTTTTAACTCCCCAGACGGCATTATGAAATTCTAGTCATGTCCTTTGATCGACTAATGCCCCCCGCCGCTTTCATGGATATGATGAACCGAGTATTCAAGGAATATTTGGATCATTTTGTGGTCGCCTTTATTGATGACATCCTCATATATTCCAAAAGCCGAAGAAGATCATGAGCAACACTTGAGGTCGACACTCCAAAAGCTTCGTGAAAACAAGCTTATATGCCAAGTCAAGAAATGCGAAGTTCGCTTCGAGGAAGTTCAGCATTCTTGGGCACGTGATATCAAATCATGGGATATCCGCTGACCCAACAAAAAGATCAAGCAATTCAAAGTCGGGAGCAACCTAAATCAAATGATCAAGACGTAGCTTTTTCGCTTAGCCGGTTATTATCTGAGATTCGTAGAGAAGGGTTTTCTAATCGCTACTCCATTAACTCAAACCGACTCAAAAAAAGATACAAAATTTATTGGAGCGTGGAATGTGAGAAGAGTTTTCAAGAACTCAAGAGAGACTCATTTCAAAGACTGCTCGACAATACCATCCTGCCTTGAGGGATTTGTCATCTACAGATGATGCTTCGTGCAAAGGGTTAGGATGTGTTCTCATGCAACATGGGAAAGTCATAGTTTATGCCTCACTAAGACAACTCAAAGAATATGAGAGGAATTATCCTACTCATGATCTAGAGTTGGTAAAAATCGCTTTTTGGCGCTTAAAATTTGGAGGCATTACCAGATGGGGAGAAAGTGGAGATCTATACTTGATCATAAAAGCCTCAAATATTTCTTCACTCAAAAGGAACTCAACACGCAAGAACGACGCTGGCTCGAACTGTTGAAAGATTATGATCATACTATTCAATACCATCCCGAAAAGTTTAACGTAGTAGTCGACGCGCATCGAAAGTAAGATCATACGCGGTACGAGTGTAATATTGTCAACGCAAAGGCCCATTTTGTATGACTTGCAAAGGATGGAGTTAGAGATAAAGACCTGTGGACCCCATGATGATGATGGCGTATATATACGAGTAGAACCGATTTTAATCGATAAAGTTAAAGTCGCCAAGCTATGCACTCACCGAGCCGATGCGCGCGATGAGGAAGAAAGTACAAGAAGGTGCTAAGCGCCCAAGCAAGAATCGATGAAGAAGGAATACTTTGAGTCAACTCCTGACTTTTGTGTTCCTAACAACCCCGATTTAAAGTATAAAATCATGATGGAGGCGCACAACACACCGCTTTGTAATCCATCTCGGGAGTACCAAAATGTATCGTGATCTTTACATACATTTTTTGGTGGAGCAATATGAAGAGAGAGATAGCAGAATTTATCTCAAGGTGTTTAACTTGTCAACGAAGTCAAGGCGAGCATCAAGTACCAAAAGGTCCATCAGAACCACTTGAAATTCCAGAATGGAAGTGGGAACACATTACCATGGATTTCAACATCGGTCTTCCCAAGGTTTCTCAAGGCATAGATGCAATTTGGGTCATCATTGATGATAGATCGACCAAGTCCGCTTCATTTCCTACCTATACGAGAAACTTATACACTTGAACGCCTTGTCAGATGATACATAAACGAGATTGTAAGATCGCATGGTATGCCAAGATCCATAGTTTCGATCGAGACCCAAGATTCACTTCAAGATTTTGGGTTAGTTTGCAAAAAGCTATGGGCACGGATTTACGATTTAGTTTCTAAGATATCATCCCTCGATTTGGACGGGCAATGGAGAGGACCATTCAAACTCTCAAGATCTATTAAGACTCGTGTCCTCGACTTCAAGGGAAGTTGGGATAAGTTCCTACCATGGTGGAGTTTTCCTACAACAACAGCTTATCAAGCAAGTATCGCATGGCTCCATTTGAGGCGCCAGATGGAAGAAAGTGTCGTTCTCCAAAGATGCCGGGATGAGGTGGGTGAAGCAACGTTGTTGGGACCGAGTTGGTACGTATGACTACTTTTAAAAGATTCAAACGATCCGACAACGATAAAAACCTCACAAGATCGAAAAAAAGAGTTATGCCGATCTTCATCGAAAAGGACGGGAATTCGATATCGACTCGAGATCATGTGTTATTACGTGTTGCTTCATGGAAGGGAGTTATTAGATTTGGAAAGAGAGGAAAGCTCAACCCTCGATTCATCGCCCATTTTTAATCCTCGATCGAGTAGAACTCGTGGTATGATAGACTCGCTTTTACCGCCATATGTATGTCTCGTGTTCATAACGCTTTTTTCACATATCTATGTTACGTAAATATGTGAAAGACCCAACCACATTATTGAATTAGAACCAGACGAGATAGAGGAAGATTTAACGTATTAAGAGTTACCGTTAAAATCTTGATAAAAAGGATCATATTCTACGCCCAAGGTTATACCTCAAGTCAAAGTTTCATGGAGAAACCACGATGTGGAAGAAATGACCGGGAGTTAGAATCGAGATGAAATCAAGATATCCTTACCTCGACATACATACCTGTGCACGCACCCTAATTTCGAGGATGAAATTTCATAAGAAGGGAGGTCAGAAGACCCCAACTTTTTGAATAAAGATTAAATTTTTTTTCTAAATATATTTTTGAATATTATGGTGTGGATTTGATATAATGTTATAGTTAGGGGTAATATTTACAAATTTTGCAAAGTACGCAAGTTGTTATATAATATTCGATGGTCTGGGAATATTCATTTTAACAGGAATATTCGCATAACCAAGACAATCATGGTGGACCCCCATAACTAATTATCATTTGATCGAGAAAACGCAAAAAATATTTTTTATGAAAATAACTATGGAAGTTTTACCGTTAATCTGCTGAAACACCCGTAAGTGTAAAAGTACAAGAATACGCTGTGGTCGTGCATAAGAAGACACCAGATTGATTATTGATGCTTACGTGAGAAGTCACTCGCTTATACTCAATTATGCTACAAAGAATCATCGCAGATCATATCTCTCTATATTATCGATTCAATTATTGTCACAAAGATCATTTGCATAATATTTTATATTATTAAATCAATAATTGAGACGACAAAGTTATTCATATTATTATTTTGCAATATCGACAATGTCTAGAAGTTCTCACAAGGAGAGGTTTCGTCACCTAAATCGCCGCCAATAAGGAGAAACTTATCGAAAAGCCCCCCTCTTTCCGGGAACGAACTCGTTGTTAAATATTGTGAGTTATAATATTAATGATGAATAAGTTGTGTTGATTAAAAATGAATTTTGATAGTTCCATTGTGTGGGATTATTAGTTGTTATGGAAAATCACATCTATTCCGATGATAATTGATGTCTAGGGGTTATATTGATAAATCGGGTAATTTATCTGATAAATGAGCAATTAATTGCTACTAATTCACATGCTTATATAACTATTTGTTCACATGTGTGTACTATTGAATCACATTATTTACTATTAGGGGAGTTGGTGCAAGATTGATAATACTTGCATGACTAAGTTAAAAATGGAGGTATGTATGGAGGTACTATAATCGTAATTCGTATTTTTCACATGATTATACTATCGATTCACATGATTGAACTATTGATTCACATTTTTACTATTAGGGGAGGTGGTGCAAGTTTGATAATACTTGCAGGACTAAATTAAAAATGAAAGAAAAGTCGAGGTATCAGATCGTAATTTTTCGAGCCCCAAAAACGTGCAATTATCGAAACTATATTTTCCTATAAATAAGCTCATTCTTCCTTCATTTCTCACCAATTCACAAAAGCTTTAGAGCGATTATTATTATAGAGAGAAATATATAGAGAGAAAGAAGAAGAGAAGTCCGCTACCTCACTATTCCAAAGATCCAGCTTTTTCCAAGGTAGGAGTATTATTTTTTTCTTATCCATGAAGAGAACTTCGTTATTCCATTCTTTATTATTCTATTGAATAACTCAGATACGCAAGCTACCCTATACTTGGTGAAATTCTTCGTTATTCCATTCTTTATCATTCTCGTTGAACATCCCGTCTGCTGCAAGCGCTTACGCCGACCGGTTCCATTATTTATCATTCGTTGAACATCTCGTCTCATGCGTTTCTACGCCTGACCGGTTCCATTTTTATTATTCGTTTGAATATCCTGTCTCGCAAGCGCTTTTTACGCCGACCGATTCCGCCTTTTTATTATTCTCGTTGAATATCCGTCTCTGTGCGCTTTTTTACCGACCGATTCCGTTATTTATTATTCTCGTTGAATAACTCCAGGCGTGCTAAGGCCTATCGATGCCCGGTGATTTCTTTTGTTATTCCATTCCTTGTTATACTCAAATAAGTTAAAGTTTTGACTTTATACTCCATGAAATTAGTGGAATATCCTCGATATTTCAAGCGCTTCATCCAAAGATCTTTTCATGGAAATATTCTTCGAGCATTCTTGAATTTTACTCACAAAGCAAAAGATCATGTCGATAATTTGGACATTATCGATTCCTCGGATAAATTAATTTTGAACTTGTTTTATTGAATTTTATATCATTGTCATCATCCTCATGTTTTATATTTTTTGAAAGTCATCTGTGGCCTCAGAAAAGTATGTAGATGGACTTGGATGATTATGACCAGAGATTATTAAGTGTAATCATAACCGTAATGTTACAAATGATGTGGTAAAAGTCCCTCATTGGCCCGTAGTGTATCGATGGATGCTTGTTGGCATGATCATGACCATTAATGAATACACAAATATTCTTCGCCCGTAGCATGGATAATTGTGGTCGGATACTAAAGAATATCCTCGTCAGAGTGTGTGGGTGATTCGATGATGTGGATTATTTATTGTCGAGTCCCAAACGATAAAAGTGATGAAAAACCTTTAAATCATAAAAGATAGTAGATTTTATTCTCTACTGACTCTTTTTAATGGATTGCTTGTTCCACCGCAGCTTAAACTTGATGGTTGTTATATTATATCGCTTTAACACCGCAAGGCTAACGATAATATATTTTCGCATTATCTTAGTCATAATATTTCCCATCGGGCTAGTTGAGCTCACCTTTTTTTACTTTCATTGTTCTCTTCGTGAAATGAGAACGAAGTAGGACAGGACTAGCCTGGGAACCGGAGTGATTTTAATTGATGATAAGATTAGTAGTCCTCACTATTCAAAGGAAATAGTGGGAAAATAAATGTAATAATATTGAATTTGAGTTTGTATATTGTCTAGACGACAATATTTGTATTAAAACTCACAAATTTTATGTTTTTTTCTTAAACCCTCAAATATTTCTTCAACTAAAATGAATGTAACATGCGCATGATAGACGTTGACTCGAAATTTGTTGAAGATTACGATCGTACCATTCAATACCATCGTAGGAAAAATGAACATGGTAGCTAACGCGTTGAGTAGAAGATCGTATCTGCGATTCAAATACGAATATACGAACCCACGTGAAGATAACGAATATACGAGTAGAATTGAATTTAATCGATAAAGTTAAAGTCGCTCAAGCTACACACCCGGAGCTGGTGAATGTGAAGAAGAAGGTTCAAGAGGGCGTTATTCTAGAAGCAAGAATCGACGAAGAGAGGAAATCTCAACCCTCAATTTAATTGGCCCATTTGAAATCCTCGATGAAGTAGGAACTGTGGCATATAGACTCGTTTTACCGCCAAGTATGTTGCGTGTTCAGAACGTTTTTTTTATGTATCAATGTTACGTAAATATGTGGACGACCCGAACCACATTATTAATTTAGAACTGGACGAGATAGCAGAAGATTTAACGTATGAGGAGATACGTGTTAACATTTTGGATAAGAAGGATCATATTCGACGCTCAAAGGTTATACCTCAAGAGTTAAAATTTGAAGTGAAGTCAACGTATCCTCATCGGTTCGGCATACCAGGTACGTACGTAAATTTCGATGGCAAAATTTTATAAGGAGGGGAGATTGTGAGACCCCAGATTTTATGAATAAAGATTTAATTTTTTCGAAATATTTTTTTTGAATATTATGGTGTGGATTTAAGATAGTGTTATAGTTGTGGGTAGTATTTATAAATTTTGAAAAAGTATGCAAGTTGTTGTATAATATTCGATTGGTCGGGGAATATTCTTTTTGTCGGAGAATATCCGACGACTAAGACAATCATTGGTGGACCCCACAGCGAAATTATTATTTCGGATTGAGAAAACGACATAAAAAATATTTTATGAAAATAACGGCGGAAGTTTTATCGTTAATACAGTTGAACTACTCGGTAGTAAAAGTACAGTAATACGCGTGGTTGCATAGTAGCACATGGTATTGATAATTGATGCTTACGTGATAAGTCACTCAGTTTTGTTTTATTAAAATTATTAATGTAATAAAACAGAAAAGTTTTGTATATAAAACAGAATACTTTTATAAAGTTATTCGTTTTATTAGACTATAAATAGAATATATTATATTCTATTATGCATAGTATTTTGCATAGTAAAATCTTTTTATATAAAAATGTAATATTTTTATAAAGTTATTTGTTTTATTAGACTATAAATAGAATATATTATATTTTATTACGCATAGTGTTGCATAATGCCTGCGATAGTGTTTTATATAGTAAAATCTTTTTTTATATAAAGCAGAATACTTTTATAAAGTTATTCGTTTTATTAGATTATAAATAGAATATATTATATTTTATTTAAAAGATTTTGCTTTAAATATGTAATCGTCTCAGATTAAAAGTAAATCAACTGGATCGTTCATGAATTAGTTCTTATGCAGTCCATTCTTACATAAATAGAAGCTCATTCTTTCATTATTTCTTACGAATTCACTAAAACTCTAGAGAGAGAAACTATAGAGAGAGTTCTTCTTCTATAATCTTGGCGTATTTCTTTAGAGTTTAAGAAAGCTTTGGCGTAGTGCAAGTTTTCTTTGAGTATATCATCTCCTACCAATAAAATACTCTTTTTTTTACGGTAAAGGATATTATTTGTTGTACTTTCGTTAGGGTATTCCTTCTTTCTTATTGGTGAAATTCTTTTGTTATTCCATTCTTTGTTATTCTCGTTTGAATAACTTTATACGCTGAGGATACCCTATACTTGGTGAAATTCTTACGTTATTCCATTATTTATTATTACATTTGGAACATCACATGTCGTGCATTTACGCATGACCGGTTCCGTACTTTATCATTCATTGGAACATCACATGCGTGTTTTACGCGTGATTTGGTTCCATTATTTATTATCTCGTTGGAATAACATGTCATGCGATCTATCGCATTTACGGTGATTTCTTTTGTTATTTCATTCTTTATTATACTCGGTTGGTTAAAGTTTTGACTTCTATACTCCATGAAATTAGTGAAATATCCTTGATATTCAAGGCTTCATCGATATCTTTTCATGGAAATATTCTTACGAGCATTCTTGAATTTTACTCCACAAATCAAGATCATGTTGACAATTTGGACGTTATTGGTTCTAGATAAATTAATTCTTGAACTTGTTTTATTGAATTATTATGTCATTGTCATCATCCTCATGTTATATTATGTTGAAAGTCATCTCGTGGCACTGTAGTACATAGATGGACTTGGTATGATTACGATTAGGGATTATTCTAAGTATAATCATGATAGTAATGTTATAAATGATGTGGAAAAAGTCCTCGTTGCCCGTGTAGTGCATTGATGGACGAGTTTTGGTATGATTATGGCTATGGATTCTCTACTACCGAGGGTGCAAAGATGAATTATTTTATGGCATGATCAGGACCGTTGATGAAAACATGATTATCTTTGGCCCGTAGTGGATGGATAATTCGTGGTCGTGATACTAAAGAATATCCTTGGCCTGTAGTGCAGGGATGATTTGATGATGTGGATGATTTATTAAGCTGAATCTTAGCGATAAAAGTAATAAAAAAAACCTTTTAAATCATAGAAGATAGTAGATTTTATTCTCTACTTGACTCTTCTAAATGGATTGCTTGTTCCGCTGCAGTTAAAATTGATGTTTGTTATATTTTATCAGTTTAACACTGTTGAAAGCTAATGATAATTTATTCTGCATTATCTTAGTCATAAAATTTCTTATTGGGCTAGTTGAGCTCACCCTTTTTTGCTTTCATTGTTCTCTTGTGAAATGAGAGCGTGGCGAGGGACTAATCGAGAACGAGTGATGGTCCTAGATGGTGCATTAGTAGTCCTCACTATTCTGTGAAATAGTGTGATAATAAATGTAATGAGGACCCCATTGAGTTTGTATATTGTCTAGAAGATAATATTTGTATTAAAACTCACAGCTCATGTTGTATAATTAAGTTTTTATTTGTATTGTGTACCATGTATTTGGCGACTCAAGATGGGTGATGTATTCCTATTTTGGGGGCGTCACATATGTTCTATAATCCTACTTAGTAAAAGGTGTTTGTTGCGAAAAACACGATGCCTTCTAAGATAAAGATGTTTATCATTGAAGGGGCTAGTGGGAGGATAATAGATCTTGAAGAGTTCAAGAACCACAAAACACTATAAGTCAAATAAGAGGAACCTGTAGTTAGACCTATTGTACCACAACCGAATCGTAAATCTGGAATAGTACCAAAGATACCTAGGAGGTATGGATTCATCATAGATGATGATGAGGTACGCATCATAGAAGATGATCCAGTTACATACGATGAGGTAAGAGTTGTAGACACTTAGAGAAATGGATTGAAGCAAGCTTCTCAAATATGGAACATTCGTTTTGATGAGACAATCAAAGGAGTTTGATTTTATCAAAAACAAGAATGAACCTAGTGTGTACAAAAGGGTCAGTGGGAGCGTCGTGACATTCCTAGTATTATATGTTGATATATTATGGATAAGGAATGAC
Source organism: Panax ginseng (assembly GCA_020205605.1). Lineage (NCBI taxonomy): Eukaryota > Viridiplantae > Streptophyta > Magnoliopsida > Apiales > Araliaceae > Panax > Panax ginseng. The sequence goes on from CM035136.1 coordinate 108,168,174, forward strand.
ATACTAATGCTACAATCAGTAAAGATAAAGTTGTCTAAACATTCCTCCATGAATGATTTGGGAAGAGTATCTTAATTGGAGATACAAATCTATATAGATAGATTCAAGAGGATACTCAACTTAACCCAAGGAACACATATTCATTTGATGCTAAAGTCGTTTAGCATGAAAAACTCCAAGAGATGTCTCATGTTGATGAGACATGAAGTGTATCTCTCTTAATAGTCCCCAAAGACTCATAAAAGAGAGATCGCATGAGTAACTACCATGTATGCAATGAAATATACGAGACCTGATGATGATCAGTCATATTCTGGAGAAGTTCACTATGAGTCAGTGAAAAACATCTTGAAGTACTTAACCGGTACTAAGGATGTGATTAAAATTTATGGTGGGTCTAAATTAAAACTAGAGGGCTTAACAGACTCAAGTTTTTCAGACATACCAGATGACAGAAAATCTACTTTAAGGTAAAGCGTTACCATGAACAGCGGTGCAGTGAATTCGAAAGGTTCCAAACAACAAAGAGTTGTTGGTTTAGTGATAAAGACAAAGTATATAGCTTTAAATGAAGATGCAAGTTGATTGTTTGGATGAAAAGTTCATTACAGAACTAGGAATAGTTCCTAAGTCTCATCTTGGATCTAAACATGTGTTGTAACACTTTCATTTGATTAGAGAATCATTGAAAGATGGGAAATCACTATAGAGATAGTGGACTCTCAAGAACAACATTACATATCCATTTACTGAAGCATATCCAAAATCAGGATAATCGTCACTTAGAGAAGAAGAGTATGAGATACCATGACGATTGGCTTTAGTGCAAGTGGGAGATTGAAAGTGATATGCACACAAACCAATCATGTTTGATGATAAAGCATATACTTTGTAACAATCTTATTCATTTATTAATAAAAAGTATTAATTTATTAAAGGCTTTTATTTATCTACATGATGTTGTTTTATAATATGTGATAAACCCATAGTTTTTAGCAATGCTTTTAGAATAATGATGATGATCATTCTAATGAGATCTAAATTCTTAGAAAGCTTAAAACTAAAATAGTTCCCAATCGTTGGATTACTAAATTGGGGATTAATGAATCTGGATAGATTGGTACATACGTTGCTTACTCATTGGATGAGGATGATTGATCTCATGATCATTTGTGTGGAGACACTAAAGCAAGTATGTAGGTGCTTATTAGAGAATAAGTTCACTAAATGTGGTTCGTTAAGGAATACCTAATGGAGTTTTACTTGCCTGGTAATAGGAATTCCTGTAGTGATAGTAGTACAAGTGATCATTGGACTTGAGATCATCATAGTATCTTGTGTATGATGAGTTATACTTTGACTTATTCCTTAAGACCCTTAGAGTATATCAAAGGGTATGCTTGGGTATAATAAGCCGTACATGAAGATAATGTATGATCAATAAAGAATCTATCACTTAGTAAAGTAAAGAGAAATGTCCTATGTGATTCGATAAATGACAACCCAAAGAGTCTTGGGTTAAGGCATAATGAAATTAGAAAGGAGTTTCTAATTTGCATTATTTGGAGTTGTGCATTTAAGAGTCGAAATACATATAATTAAATAAAATAAGACTTGACAGTAATTCCATGTCTTATATTTAATTGGGACATTGTACGGTGGAAGGATTGAATTGTACGGTAACTATTTACTCAAAGGTTCTTTTATGATTAATGTTAAAATTTATATTATCTGGAAAGTCGTTAATTGCTAGGGAGGCTTATCCCTATTGTAGAATAAATATTATTTATTTAAATAAATTTTGTTCTAATTGATTTATTCATAACCGGTTTAATATGGAGAACCTAAAGGGTCACACCATAAAAGGAAGAATAATTATTTAAGAAGTTAATGACATAATCGTAATAATAAGTTAAGTATATTTAATTTAATATGTGATGATAGAATAAATTAAATAGCTTAATATTTATTATTTAATATTTTGGAAATATTAAATATAAATTAATAAGAGGAGTCTTATTATTATTATTATTATTATTATTATTATTATTATTATTATTATTATTACTATTTAATTCCTAATAGAGTTTGAGAATTAATTAATAAAAAAGTACTCTCATATATTCCTAATAAGATTAGGAGGTTAAATTAATTAAAAGAGTTTAATTAATTATCCCTAAAAAGATTATGGAGCTTAATTAATTAACGAAATTTAATTAATTAAATAATATCCTATTTTCTAATTAGATTAGAAGGGTTAACTAATATCTTTATAAGAGGAGTTATATCAGATATCAATATACGCAATTCCAATAGTTGGAGAGTACGCTCATTTTTTATAGAGATAGAAAACTAGGGTTTAGTCAACCACTCTTCTTCTTGAATATTTCTTCTTCCTTGGTGGATCACCTCTAGAGGCCAAACACTTGGGTGGCTAACGTTTATCAAAGGAAGGAACCAAACCCAGTGGATTCAAGTTGAACGCGAAAAAGATTGGAGGTGAACTTGTACTTGAGAAAGCTCGAATCTTCAAGGGTATGATTCTTGTTCTTCATATTTTCGTTTAATTAATAATTGTGCATAAAGGGTGATCTGGGTATATGGTTTGTAAAATTTTAAAACTCTTGTTTATCACATTTCCACTTATTTTGTGCAATTTGATTGCGTTCATAAATATTACAAACCTAACAGCCCCTTCGTTGTCATACTCCTTTGTATAGAGTGAAGCTTTTTCATTGTAAGACTCTCATTAGTTGTGCTTTACTCTTCTGTGGTGGTCTATTCTTATTGAGACGTTTTCTTTGTTAAGCTCTATATATGACTTACTTTTTCTCAAGTCAACAACTCTATCTTCTTTGAAGCTTCAGCTCTTTATAGATTCATCTATCATCTTCCAGTTGGAACATAGCCATTGGGAGTCTTCCGTTGAAGAGATTTTTTTTGAAGCATTTAATGCTACAACAATTATGAGGTCTTTGATGTAGACATGCTTGGTTGATGTGACAACACCTTTTTGACTTGATTGACACATCAATCTAATTTCTCACTTAACACTTCTGTGAAGTCGTTTTCTATCAGACCAGTTAGAAGTTACCTTTATACTTCCTTTAGGTTCTTCGATTTAGATCAAGGATGTTGGTGAGAGCACATCGGGACTCTCAATCAGTAACGTTCTCATGTCAGTCTTCATAGTTGGACATTTCTAAGTCATGATAACTAGACAGATGAACTCTATAATTGCGATGATGACGTTCATTTACTTGATCGTAGTTTATCTGTGAAAGTTGTGGATTGACTTGACTTTGACACCTCTTCGGTTTCGAGAGAGCTCTGTGATTTGACAATGTTGTACCATCTTGTACTTTGCTCTTGCAGTCTATTCTACGATCATGTTTGTCTTGCCTTGCTTCAAGAACTAATGGATTGGTTGACTGCTTAAGTGGTTTGGTCTGTATGTCTCTTTTGATTAATCATGCTCAGCTTCCTTAACGTTCTGCCATGTGATCTCTTGATCATTCTTTATGGTGAGGCTGAGCATTGACGTCCTCCTTGTTTGTCCTCTACTTACATTATAGCCGGTTTACCATTATCTTTGTATTTTCTTTATCAAGCTCTTTTGATGTTTGGTAAGCACTACGATCGTTGTCTTCTGATGAAACTCTTTCTGAATAACTTTTCACTTCTAAATCAGCCTTGCTGATAGAGTTGGTGCTTTGATCTTCTATTTGCTTGTAGGTCATTCAGAGAATGCTTTCTGATATTCTTCAAGTAGACTGCAATCTGAAACTTAACTGCTCTTACCAGAGAATGAGATCTATGCACACACTTTAGGGTTGCTCCTGTTGAGAATCGTAGAGTGCTCTACGATTATGCCATAGCTAAATAAGCAATTTGCTGACTACGACTTTGGCTCTGGTTCTAAAGACTACAATTCTAATTGGTGATGACTTATAGACTTCACGATTCAGAGTGAAGTTTACAATTCTAGCTCTACTGGCTTTCGGTAGACAGCTTCTACGATTCCGATTGTAGTCTACGATTCTGCTTCGATAGACTACGATTTTGCCTTACTTTCCTGGAAGACTATAGTGATTAGTCCAGTACTCTTCGATCAGACATGCCTATCTATTACACATTATGAGATCAACCTAAAAAGTTTGATCTTTCTATTCATAGTCCTGGTTCATTATGATATTTTGATGGACTTTTACAAAACTATTCATTCATATTAGATCAACCTAACATATTTGATCATTTCAATCTAAGTCCTTATTCATATTGTCTATCATCTATTAAGGACTTTATAGCTTTTATCAATGCAGACATATTTGCATATTCATTCATTAACTTCATCATCTTCATCATCAAATTATATGAATAAAGGAATAACATTCACATGCATATTCGTAACAATCTCCCCCTATTTGATGATGACAAAAATACTAAATGCATATGTATGAGATGAATGAGCTGATGTATTACTAGAACATGTAATATGAATGATATTAATGAGCAATTAATTACAAATGTCACAACAAATCTAAATTCTGGATCTAGAACATACTATTACAATTAGAGATGTACTTTCTCCTTTTTATGTTTGCTTCTTTATAACTTATGGATGTTCTGGCTGCTGTTGCTACTCATTGGCTTATCCTTCTGGTTCTTGTTCCCCCTCAGATGATGAGTCATCTTCTTTCTGCTTTGCATTCAGCTTTAAATCCTTTTTTTTCTGGATCTTCTCCTGTATCTCCATTCGTCTCTTATTATGTCTCTTTGAGTGTCTCTTATTCTCCTCCTTTATGTCATCAATCACTTGAGAGAGATGCTGGACATTGGTCATAAGTTGTTTAAGTAGGTAGGATGAATTTTCAACTTCAATCTTTAGCTCCTGCTGGCTGAGCTCTAGTTGTTAGGAAAGAGACTGGTTGAGGGTATCTATTTTCTCGGAGAGAGACATAATTGATGTTTCATTGTTCTTCTGAAGTTGCAAGGCTTCTTTCGTCTGTTGCTCGATAGATTCCAAATAGATTTGATCTCTATGAAGAAGCTTTCTGGATATATCTGAGATGGTTGCTTGAAGCTTCTTGTGGAACTCATTGTCCTCTCCTTCGTATAGGTTATTTGCTTCCTCAGTAATATAGGAAAATTTCTCAACCAATTCTTTAGAGTTTTTCAACAACTTAGGATCTTGAGGAATTTGGGCAATTGGTTCGAGTTTCTCATTTTTGTAAATGTTTTCAAAGGCAGTGAGAATGCCAAAGTGATCATTGTTGGATGAAGTGGAGATATCAGAGGGTATTATAGGATTGAGACTTGGAGTACTGAGTGTGGGGTTTGTTGTTTGGGTATCAGGGTGAGCTTGATCACTTACAATCGTAGAGTATGAGACCTCTACGATAGTGGGTTTTGGTGTGGCCTTTCTACTATCTAAATTTTCTAAGAGATAATAGGGGATGTAGATATTACTAGCATGATGGTAGATTTTAAAATGAGGGAAATTCTTAATCAGCTTGGTGGGAAATGTCTTGACCCTTGGGAAGTTCTGAGAGATCAACTCCAAATTAGGAAAGTGTGAATAACATCAGCTGATGTAACTCTCATCTCAAGCAGTGTAAGCCTTTAGCCAGGGCATCCATGGGTAGAACCATTTTATCATATGGTTTTCAGGATTGTACAGTACTGTAGTACGATCTACTCCGTGTCTTAAAAATTATTGAATAGATCTTTTGTAGATATCGCTACTATTTTGAGTTTTTCATTTCCATGGTTTATTCATCTTCCTGGTAGCACATCTTGTGGTTCATCAAAGACTTCCACCACTAATCTTCTGCGAGCGATTCTTAGGAGAGGAACATGATGATCACGATTGATTCTCGATCTGCGAGAACTATCTGACTCACCAATCACTCCTAGCTCTTCAGACTTCAAATTCCCTTTATCTTCACCTTCATCATCTTCTTCTAACTTGGGTTCATTGGCAGTTGTAGTCTTTTCGCTTTCACTCCTGGAACTGTCAGAAATCATTCTCTTTTTGCCTTTGATGTCTTCTCTTATAGACTCAAGTTCATCATCCTCATCATTATCACTAAGAACAATTATTTTTGATGAAGAGTTTCCTTTATTCTTTTGGTTTGTTCTTTGAAGTAATCGGTTACTCTTTCTTCTCCTTGGGGGTGTAGCAGTAGGTGCTTTTTCCTTTTCTGATTCAGATCCCTTTCTACAAGTAAAGGGACTCCTTGGTGGGACCTCTGGTGACCTCTTCACAACCTTAGATCTCTTCTTGGTTGGCTTTGCAGGAGTGGGCACTAGAGATGTAGAATCATTAGATTGAGATGATTCACTTTTCATTACGCTTGCCTTCCTCTTCTTTGCAGTACCCTTGTTGTTGCTTCCAGATGTCTTTAGTTTCTTATTCTCTATAGGGTTTTGTTTTTCCAATTATCAAACAACTTTAGAGACATCACTTTTTGAATATTAAGGGGTTCTCCCTCATCATTTCTTATCTCGCTCTTCAGTTTCTTCTTCAGGATAATGCTCAAGAGTCTTCCATGAAAAACCTTTGTGAGGGGTTTATCTGTAGACTTATTCTTCTCAACCTTTTGTAGCCATTTGGACAACCAATCAATTAGTAGGGTCCCAAAATTCAACTGCTACTTCATGACGATTGTAGTCATGACTCTTAGTTGCAGTTCGCTAACAGTATTGTGTGCAATGTCTTTTCATAAGATGCATTTTTCTGTAATCTCAGCAAGAAATTCAAACTCCTCAGGAAACTCCTTCTTCTTCATATCTTTTAGATTTGAATTTCTCTTGTAGCGCATTAACTTCTTACCTTCTTCAATGTTGACTTCCTCTAGATTTATCAGTCCTTAGTTAGGAAACCCTAGACCTTCGTTGATGTTTGATGTTCTTATCTTCAAATTTACTCCTTTGACTTTTGTAGATAGAAGCCCAGAATCTATCGTTGCATTTCAATAAAAGTCCTTCACCAAATCAATAAAAATTGGAGTATTGACTTCCAATCATTCCAAAAACCCAGCATTCTTTATAAGCTTAAGAATATCTCTGAACTACTTTTCTAATTTTTCGAACTTCTTAGAGCCGAGTTGAATTCAAGTGATAACATGCCAATTTTCCATTTTGAGGGTTCGAAGTTCATGGGCATTCGATTTTAGGGATTTTGTAGGAGATATTTGAAGGCGATTTGGGTATAGCTCGAGGTTTAATGGATTTTGGCTTTGAAGAGTGTTTAGGGTTCAAAAGGGGGGAAGTCGATAGACTTTGATAACTGTTTAGAGGTTTTTGAATTTGCCTTTATGACAATTCCCTCTAACTTTGCAGAAATTGTGACGTGTCAGAAGGCCATTGTTTGCACGATGCCCCAAAAAGAAACTGTAACTCCCCATAAACTGATCATCTTTTCAGTTTTGACTTTCCTTTTAAGAATATGAGCATTACTACTTTTAGTTGACCGTTGACTTCTCCAGTTCATAGAATAGCTTGATGAGATAGCTATAGACTCTACGATTTTCTTTGTCAACTCAACAATCATCTTCTATGATCATGCTTCAATAAATGATTCGTTATTAATTTCCAACTAGGAGTTGCATGGTTCATCAATAGCTTGAAATCTTCTGATACATATACTCCGTATGAGTTCTTGCGATGCATTCTATTTCAGCTCTTCTTCTCGGTTAAGGAAGCTCAGAAAGAGATGGCCTCTTAGTATAAAAATTAGGGCTAGGTTTGTCTCTAAGGCGCTTATCAAAAGAAGTACTGTATAGACTTGGTGGTAAGAATGTCATCATGGCACGCCTTTTTGATAGAGTATATTTACCAACTTTGGATGTACTTTGATATTGTTATTTGTCAGTGGGTGAGGGTGAAGTGCGTTCATCTATTTCATTTGTATGGTCAGGAGAATGTATCGAAAAAAGTACTGCAATCGTAGGGTTAATATACTTATACTCTATGATTAGGATGTTGATCGTAGGGACTCTACGATTGAGACATTGAGACTAACTTGATTATTAGTCGTAAAGTTTAGAGACTCTACGATCGGGGATGAAAATTTATTTGGTTCATCAACCACAGAGTTTTACGACTCTGTCACTAGGAGAGGGCTTGTTTGGATAAGACGGAGTATCAACCCAAGGATCATTGAAGCTTCTCACAATGCCTGAAGAATTATAGGTGGATAATTCATCATGTAGTATTGTTAGATGAAGTGCATTTTTGTCTTAAGAACTTAAGATGAATAGCTAATGGTCAGCTTCTGGAAAATACGGGAGAATTCTTGGTTCAGTACTTTGCTGGTTCATAAGGACTTTGATAGATGTGTACTGATGCTCTAGAGACTGATTATCAGAGATATGAGGGAGGATGATCTGTCTCCTGAGCTCATCTCTAAAGTTGGCAATAAATTCCACTTCGTCTCCTTCATCTTCTTTGTCATGCAGCTGCATATTTTTCATGTCTACTCTTTCATGAGTATCAGAGTCAGCTACCTTCATAGTTTGAGAGATTTGTAAGATTCAGCTTCAATGTGTTCCTCCTCAATTTCAACATTACTAGGCTTTAGCAGACTATTGCTCCCCCTTAGTTGATACTTCTATCTTAGAAGTAGATGAGCTATATACATTATGTATATAGATCTTTGCAAGGTTGCCTTGCACTTCTCCTTTTAGCTGGAATCTTCTGAGCTGGTCTGATATCTTCATGGTTGAATCAACTCTATTGGATCTTAGAGTACTTTCTTTAGAACTGGTTACTCCACAACTTCTTGACTAGACACTACGAACGTAGGTTCTATCATTCAGACTTTTAACATCTTCTGTACCTGTAGAGTTTCACTTCTACGATTCACCCTTCATCACTATTGGCGGATGATTACTGAAGCAATCTTCCTTCTTGGTTCTCTTGAGCTGAAATACTTTGCATGAATGAGCTTGTACGGTCTTCTACTTCTTGTCATTAATTGCATGCTTCCTTGGATGGTCTTGAATTAGAACATTTATGAGGAATCCTGAACTTGCAGTTGATAGGAAGCTTTATGAATGAAGTCATGTGCTTCAGTTTCTAAATAAGGGAAAATAAACCAGATACCTGTAGATTAAACGGTTTTCTAATTTGGTACCCATTGCTATTTGGGTCATGTTAGGTTAGTCTTCTCAAAAGCTCTAGTTATTCAGACTTTTGGGTTCCCAATATGTACGGAGATAAGCATTAACAATCGTGAAGCATGTACACATGTAAATGATAACATTTATAAAACATGATTGTGAGTATGTGTATGGTTTAAGCAATCTTGATATGTTAAACTTTTCTTTTGGTTGAATCACTTTTTGCTTTTACAATGTTCATAGATTTTGAACTTTCATAGAGTGAGGATCAACTCTATAGTTTTCATCTAGTTGGTTTGTAGAGTTGATCAGTCTCCAAGAACCTCCAAGATACAATTGTAGAGTTGATCACACTATATGCTTTATCAAAAACACAAAACATTGATTTGTATGTATTACTTGACATACCTACCTATCAGCAAAAGTTTGAATCAACTTAAAGTACTTAGATTTTAATTTACTCAAGACATACATCAGATATCTTTCAAAAATTTATTTTCAACTCCAAACACGTGTGGAGAGAAAGTACCTCAATATGATGAATGTATACAGTGATGAGGATGAATACCTTGCTACTGTCAGTCTCTTGACAGTTAGTTGTTCTATTTTATTTACACAATGATATGAGGCATTGTTGTTTATAACTTTGTATTATCAATACTAACAACATTTGTTGCTTAATGTGGCTTTAGATCAATCAAGTAGAGTCTTTGAATCATGATCAGATGAAAGTCTTACCATCTCAAATTCTTTGAAGCTATTGAACTTCAAGGTTCAGATTAATGAATCTTGTCGATAGTACATTTGAAGAATTTCTCTAATTCCTTCATTGGAAATGCAGACTACTGATTGATTTCGGTCTATGTGACACCCCCAAATCCAGGTACTTCATTCCCACAATATTCGGTGTTCACTTAATAAAAGCATTCATATTTAACTACCCAATCATAATAAAATTGAATAATAAATCTTCCCATTAAGGGATTATATTAATAAAATCTCACAGGTTGTCTAACCTTTAAATACAATAATTCAATTGCGAAAAAATAAATAACTTCATTACAAACATTAAAGTAAAATCTGATAAGAAAACATCAACATATTACAAGTCTTCTATACTTGTTCATCTTTCCCTTTCCCTTACTGGTGCTAGATACATCGACCTTCTCATCCTTAGCTGTAATAGTTATATAAGCAAAAGTGAGCAAACAAAGCTCACTTGAAATGACAATGAATAAAATCTTTACAACAACTGCCAAATAATAGGCTCAATAGAAATGAACAAAATGATAGTCAAAATTCTGAAATATTTAACTGAGGGTCATAAGACCACGAACTATGTCCATAGTTATAAGTAATCTTTCAACTTAAACTTTAACAGTCATAAGACTATAGGGACTCCTCGTACTTAGGGGGTCAGCCTTTTGTACAATGTATTGTGCACAAACATTTCAACGCTAAGCGTAAACTATCCCTTAATATTAGGGTTGTTCATCTCAGTATTTAGAGTACAAGTCCGCACCAAAGTAAGTTTGGTTTGGATACATTTCAAGGTAATTTGGAATTCAACGAACATCAACTTAGGATTAGTTGAATAAAAATTAATAACGCTATGCTATGGAATAATCATAACTGAATCGACATTGTAAATTAAGGTCGTGCTTTAGGAATAATCTAATAGCATACATATTGAATAATATAATCTACCTTGCTTGAACAACATTATGCTAAGGTTAAAATCTTATTTAGAATTGAGCATTGATCATGCATACCAAATAGGATAACTTACTTAACGAAACAAGTTAAAAACAAGAATAACTTGCTCAATATAATTGAAATAGGATAAGTAAACTTGCACAATGTAATAATAACACTAATTCAATGAAAGTATAGAATTAGAAAACTTGTATCCTCCCAAACAAACTAGATACAAGAACTTGCTCAATAATAAACAACTCACTCAACAAAAGTGTAGAGTTAGAAAACTTACGTAATGTAATCAAATTAGAAACAATAATTTGCTCAACGAAACAATAAATTTAGAGAACTTGCCTTGCTTGTAGGCTAAACCGTGACAACTCGAATCACAATACCCTATATATATGTCATCATGACATAATTAGTCACTACCACATTATATATATAACTAAGTACATTCATCATGTAAGATTTGATTTTTAATCACATAATCAAATTACATTAGTAATAAAACTAGTTAATCGTTAATAACATGCTCATTCTTAGTATAGAAATACTGAAATCATAACTTAATAGTCCTACTATTAACACATAACAACTTTTTCAGACTTTGTGTAAATAAATCACACTGTCAGACCATTCTGCTTAACTTTCGTGTTGCTTGGCGCCACGATTTACATGTGGTAGAAGTACATTCTTCTTATTGAACACATCTTAACGATTGGCGTTCTTGGCGTAAGCGGTGGTCTTTATGATGCGATACTTGTACTACTAGTAGCGTTAATGGTATAGAACTCCGATTTTGCATGACCCACCTTGGCAACAGTATGAACAATAGACAATTTGGCCTACAAGCTACTTTCTAACAACCTAATTAACATGTAATACATACAAATACTTCACATAAACATAATTTAAAGACTCTTAACATGCTTCTACCCATAAAACAACCTAAACATCGAATTTAAAACATCCAATTTCACTATTTTGGTTGAAACTTCACTTTTTGACTTTTCAGTAAAAATCATCACTGTGATTTTGTTTTTCAACCAAAACAGTTAATTCAAAATACTTTATTTTAGATTATTCATCTACTTTCAAAATCAATAGTCAATATATATATTAAACAACTAATTAAACCTTAATTTTACTTTAAACTAAGCCATATTCATATATTTTCATATAAACAAACGGTAATATGGTTTTCTTCACAAATTACATACATAACATGAATTCATTGACTATTCTCATATATAACTTATGAAAAATAGTTTTATAACAAACAATGTATCATATAAAACCATATTCAACAAACAATTTATCCTACACAAAGATTTTATAGAGAATTTTAGAAGAGAAAAACTAAAACTTTAAAAATAAAAGAATTAAGATGATACCTTTTTTTTAGAAGATGATAACCTTCCCTTTGATCAACAAACTTTCTTTTCCCCAATTCTTCCACAAAACTCTCTAAGATTCTCTCAACTTCTCTCTCAATTTTTTTTCTTCTCTTCTTTTTCTTCTTTCGAGACTTTCTTCTCCTAACTCTAACTTACGTACTAACAAAATATAACGTATATGATATAATATGTATTAATTATATATGATATAATATGTATTAATTATTTAATATAAATATATGTATAATTGATATCAGTTATCTAATTTTTGAAAATCAAATGCCATAACGCTTGTTTGGCTAACATAATTAAAATTAATCAATTAATCCTTATACCTTGTTTGGTAAAACACATTTAAAATAAAGACTTAATATGTTTTAAGCCTGGCAAAACTAAATTAAACTCCTTTAATTTATTTTAATAACTCATTTATAGTATAGTTATTTGTCACACTTTTATTTAATTAAATTTTAATAATTAATTTAATTAAATTCTAATAACAATTTATTAAATTACTTTAACACATAAATCAATGCAATATAATTATAATTTTCTTTATAATTATAACTTTATTTAATTAACTAACTTAATTATTAAATTAAATTAGTATATTATCTCATAACAATTAATTTCTTAACTCCTTAATTATTTATTTAACAAATAATTAACCAATCGAATCAAACCAAATTAAATATTTATTCAACAATAAACACATCCATTAAATATTTATATAATTCAATAAATATTTAAAATTATAATTTAAAATTCTGAATTGTTACAGTTTAACTTTAGATTGATTTGACGATTATTTTCCTTTCGATCATGGATCAATCTGTATTGTAACAGGTGGATATATTATATTTACATGCACTAATAATTTTCAACTTGTGAGCTCATTTTCACTCAGAAGTGACTTGCAACTAATACTAAGCTTAGAAATTATTAGTGCCATTGATCAAACTCAAAGCGTTAGCTTTTGGATACAATGTGATAACCTAATATCAATTGTTAGTTCTTGAGGGCACACAATAGATCTAGAAGGGGGGGTTGAATAGATCCTTTAAAACTTTTTTTTCTTTTATCATGCTAAGTGATTAACATATAATGAATAGAGGAATCAATTCATGCACAACGGAATAGATTAAAATCCCCTTCAAGAATATAACATTAAACACAGTTCTAATGTTAGATTAGTTGCAAACAGATATAACAGTTATAGTACTGAATGTAAATGACATAAAGTAAATGACACCAGAGGTTTTAAGTGGTTCAGAGACTGAATGCTCCTAATCCACTCTTCTGCTTCAATAAGCAGGGATTCCACTAAGGATTTGATCAACTCCAAATCACTAAGACTCCTTCAAGACCAACAGCCTTGGAACTCTAGTTCACTAAGAACTTTTCAAGACCAGCAGCATTGGAAACTGTTGACTAAGCCCGATAGACTTAGAATCTCTTGTACCCTCTAGTACTCAGCAAGTCCAGCAGACTTGACCTTGGTTTAGCCAATAAGACAAGGACCCTGCAGGCCCTGGTTTCTTGGTTGTTTGTTTGTTTGTTGTTGAGCTACTAAGATGACATTCAGCTTGTTCATCGTCTGGTACTTAGCAGCTTCTTGTGATCATTAGGCCTTTAACATTAGTATTTCAGCACATCTAATGGACTGCTAAGATGTATGTTCAATTTGACATCTTGTTGGTACTTAGCAGTCTGACTCATCCCTTGGTGTTGCTGTTCTTTGTTGTTGATGATTGTCTTCATCAGATATTCAGTATTGCACACTATCACCGTTGAGGTACTGCTAAGTCTTTGCATATCAGCTTGACTTCTTTGGGTACTTAGCAGTCCTTGAACACTAGTTGTCTTGTGCACAGATTCAGTTTTGTATCTTCTTCTCTTCAACTCAGTGTGTAAATGGTGAAACGTAGACTGGCTCAAGTATTCTGCCACTCTAGTTGTTGTCTTCTTGGCCTTCTGGCTCTCAGTACAGATGCCCCTTCGTTGTCATAATCCTTTGTATTGGGTGAAGCTTTTTCATTGTAAGACTCTCATTAGTTATGCTTCCCCTTTCTGTGGTGGTCTCACTTATACTGAGACCTTTTTTCTATTAAGCTCTATATATGACTTACTTTTTCTCAAGTCAGCAACTCTATCTTCTTTGAAGCTTCAGCTCTTTATAGATTCATCTATCATCTTCTTGTTGGAACATAGCCGCTGGGAGTCTTCCATTGAAGATCTTTCTTTGAAGCATTTAATGCTACAGGGATTCTGAGGTCTTTGATGTAGACATGCTTGGTTGATGTGACAACACCTTTTTGACTTGACTGACACAACCGTTTGATTTCTCACTTAACACTTATGTGAAGTCGCTTTCAGTCAGACCAGTTGGAAGTTACCTTTATGCTTCCTTTAGGTTCTTTGATTTAGATCAATGATGTTGGTGAGAGCACATTGGGACTCTCAATCAGCAACATTCTCATGTCAGTCTTCATAGTTCGACATTGCTAAGTCTCGATAACCAGATAGATGAACTCTACGATCGCGATGTTGACGTTCATTTACTTGATTGTAGTTTATATGTGAAAGTCGTGGATTAACTTGACTTGACACCTCTTCGGTTTCCAGAGAGCTATGTGATTTGACAATGTTTTACCATCTTGTACTTTGCTATTGCAGTCTATTCTATGATCGTGCTTGTCTTGCCTTGCTTTAAGAACTAATGGATTGGCTGACTGCTTAAGTCGTTTGGTCTGTATGTCTCTTCTGATTAATCATGCTCAGCTTCTTTAACATTCTGCCATGTGATCTCTTGATCATTCTTTATGGTGAGGCTGAGTATTAACATCCTCCTTGTTTGTCCTCTGCTTACATTGTGGCTAGTTTACCATTATCTTTGTAGTTTCTTTATCAGGCTCTTTTGTTGTTTGGTAAACACTATGATCGTTATCTTCTGATGAAACTCTGTCTAAATAGCATTTCACTTCTCAAACAGCCTTGCTGATAGAGTTGGTGCTTTGATCTTCTATTTGCTTGCAGATCATTCATTGAATGCTTTCTGATATTCTTCAAGTAGACTGCAATCTGAAACTTGACTGCTCTTACCAGAGAATGAGATCTATGCATACACTTCAGGGTTGCTCCTGTTGAGATTCGTAGAATGCTTTACGATTATGGCATAGCTAAGTAAGAAATTGGTTGACTACGACTTTAGCTATGGTTTTACATACTACGATTCTAATTGGTGACGACTTGTAGACTTCACGATCCTGAGTGAAGTCTACGATTCTAGCTCGACATGTGTTCGGCAGATAGCTTCTACGATTCTGAGTATAGTCTATGATTCTTCATTGCTAGATTACAATTCTGCCTTACTTTCCTGGAAGACTATAGTGACTAGTCCAGTGCTCTTCGATCAGACATGCCTATCTATTACACTTTATGAGATCAACCTAACAAGTTTGATATTTCTATTCATAGTCCTTGTTCATCATGATCTATTGAAGGACTTTTACAAAACTATTCTTTTATATTAGATCAACCTAACATATTTGATCATTTTAATCTAAGTCCTTGTCCATATTGTCTATCATCTATCAATAACTTTACAGCTTTTATCAATGTAGACATATTTGCTGTGACGCCCCCAAAACAGGTATACATCACCCATCTTGGGTCGCCAGATACAAGATATAATACAAATACAACATTAAATATACAACAGTCGTGTAAAATACGACCAAACATAGGCTGTGAGTACTACTAATGCACCATCTAGGACCATCACTCTGTTCCCCGACTAGTCCCAGCTACGTTCTCATTTCCTGAAGAGAACAGTGAAAGAAAGGGTGAGCTCAACTAGCGAAGAAGAAATATTATGACTAAGATAATGCGAATAAATTATCATTAGCCTTGATAATGTTAAACCGATAGAATAATATAATGACAACAAGTTTAAGCTGCGATTGGATCAAGCAATCCATTAGAAGAGTCAAGTAAAGTATAAAATCTACTATCTTCTATGATTTAAAAAGTTTTTCATCAACTTTATCATTTGAGACTCGATTTTAATAAATAAAATCGAATCATCCCTACTCCATGACCGAGGATATTCATGTAATCATCAATGGTCGTGACTATACCGAATAATCTCCGGTTATAATCATACCAACAATTGTCCACCGATGAACTACGAGCCAATGAGGACTTTTACCACATCATTCGTCACATTACGGCCATGATTATATCCGAATAATCCACGGTTATAATCATACCAATTCCATCTATGACGTAAGCCAAAGATGAATTTCAACATAATATAAGCATGAGGATGATGACAATTCAATAAAGCAGTTCAAGAATAAATTTTAAAGATTGATAAGTTAATTTATCACGAACTCAATAACGTCCAAATTGTCAACTTGATCTTCGCTTTGTGAAGTAAAATTCAAGAATGTTCGGAAGAATATTTCCATGAAAAGATACTTAGATGAAGCGCAAATATCAAGGATATTCCACTAATTTCATGGAGTATAGAAGCAAAGCTTTAACCAACTAGGTATAATAGAATAAATGAAATCGCAAATGGATTTTTTTCGCCACGCCAGAATCCACGTAAGATGCATCATTTTCACAATTTAATAAGGAATAAATACGAAGGATCATTCACCATGCATGTGGTAATCCACATGTAGCAAAAGTTATTCCAGCGTAATAATAAAGAATGGAATAATGAAGGATTCACCGTGCGTGCGATATAATGCATGCATGAGTTATTCGCAATGAGAATAATAAATAATGGAACCCGAGTCCGGTAACAGAACGCTTTCGAGCAGGATATTAGATGGAATAATAAATAATGGAACCCAGTCCCCGTAAACGCATGCACGGGATATACGACATAATGATAAATAATGGAACCCAGTCCCGTAGAACGCACGTGAGCGTGATAGGATATTGAATAATAAAACAACGGAATATTAGAAGAATTTCACCATGTATGCAGATTTAGCATAAGCAAAGTTATTCAATGTAATAATAAGAATGAAATAATGAAGAATTTCACCAAGTATAGGGTATGGCGTGATATAGGTTATTCCAATGAATAATAAAGAATAGAATAATGAAGTTCTCTTCATGAATAAGAAAGAAAGAATACCCCTTACTTAGTACAACAAATAATATTCCCTACCTTTAGAAAACCTGAATACTAGAGTAGTGAAGTAGCGAGAATACTTTTCTTCTTTCTCTCTATTGTTTTCTCAGAGTCAAATGAATTCGTAAGAAATAATGAAGGAATGAGCTTTATTTATAGGAGAATGGACCTGAATAAGAAACTAATTCATGAAGCGGTCAGATTGATTTACTTTTAAGCGGACTATCCATATATTGGTTTACTATTAAAATTTAAAGCAACAGTCATCTTGATTTACTATTAAAACTTTAAACCAAATGATTCATATTGATTCACTATTATAACTTTCCACCAAATGATCCATATTGATTCTATTATTATATCTTCAACCAATGATTCGAAAAATTAGCACATCTCCTCATGGAATAATATTGTACCCAAAAATGATTTGGAATAAAAGAAATATATCTTACGGTGAATAGTACCGTGAATAGTAACTCGTGAATAGTAACTTCGTATATAGTAACTCGTGTATAGTAACTCGTGAATAGTAACTTCGTGAATAGTAACTCATGAATAGTAACTCGTGAATAGTACTCACATTTAAAAGTTCCCAATATTTAACAATCGTGTCGTTTCGTGAAAGAGATGGCTTTCCAGATAAGGATTTCTCCTTATCAGCGCCTTGATTAGGTGACCAAACCTCTCCTCGATGAACTTACAGACATTGTCAATATTGCAAATAATAATATGAATAACTTTGTCGTCTCAATTATTGATTTAATAATATAACATATTATGCAAATGATAATCTTTATTACAATAATTGAATCAATAATATGAGAGAGATATGATGCGACAATTATTGTAGCAATAATTGAGTATAATTGAGTGACTTCTCACGTAAGCATCAATAATCAATACTGGTAGCTACTATGCAACCACATGCAGCACATTGTACTTTACTTTACTAGGGTAGTTCAACAGTTTTAACGGTAACACCTCCGTAGTTATTTTTATAGAAAGATAATTTTGTCGTTTTTCTAACTACTTACAATACTTCCATTGGGGTCCACTAATGATTGTCTTGTCGTCATTGAATATTCCATGTTAAAACGAATATTCCGAAACCAATCGAATATTATATAACCACTTGCTTACTTTGCAAAATTTGTAAATATTACCCACAACTATAACATTATATCAAATCCACACCATAATATTCAAAAATATATTTCGAGAAAATTATTTTTTATTCATAAAAGTTGGAGTCTTACATTTGCATATTCATTCATTAACTTCCTCATCTTCATCATCAAATTATATGAATAAAGGAATAACATTTACATGCATATTCCTAACAGAATATTCAATTATTGAAACTTAATTCATGTTCTTTCACAATCAATTCTATTGTTGAACATTGAAAGATAAATTCCTTTCTAATCATGATATATCTTTCTTGAATTTAAACTTGCTAAGCAAATTAGTTGCTTACTCTTGCTATATCATGACATTTATTTCAGCTAAGCCCGAAGGATCAAATAAGAAAGACAAAGGCAATGACAAAGTCCAAGACTAGTTTAATATGAATGTTAATTATTATATTACCTGATGGAGTTATTTATGTAATCCTTTTGTAATATTAAATGTGTGTTTAAGTTAAGGTAAAGAAGACATTGGGATTATGTTAGAAAACTTTATTATAATGAACAATGTATGTTTATTATTCCGCAATAGTTTATAGAATGCTTATGATGATGATGGATCGTGAGCACTGAATCTGAGGTTAAAGAACCCGGGTTTGGGGGCATCACAGTTTTACCGGCCTAAAAATCCTAAGTATGATGTAGTTAGTATGTTAAGTGTATCACTAATGAACCATAACATGTAAACTACATATCTATGACACTAGAACACCTAAATAATGAACATTATGCAAGTTATTGAAGGTCTAAAAGCGTTGACCGACCATGACCTTTATTTCTGGAAAACCTAGAAAGGTAGAAATAACCTTAGGTGGCTGGTTTGACTCTTAAAATCTTTCAGATGTGTTGTAGTTAGACACTAAGATTGTCATACCCTTGTTCTACTACATCAACACTACATTTTGGTTACACTTACAAGCCTAGAAAGTTCACAGGTTGTAAATTAGGAGTGGTTAAAGTTAATTTACTTAAATATTAATGATAATAAAATCATTTAAGTTTTATATTAACTATATATTTAAAAATGATATTAATCATTATAAATTATTTTAAAATAATATTAATGATATAAAAATCATTATAAATTATTTGAAAAAGATATTAATGATTTAAAATCATTATAAATAAAAATAAATTATTTAAAATAGGATTAATGATTTGAAAATTTATTTTAACGAATAAATAATTACTTAAAAATGGTATTAATGATTTAAAAATACTATGACTAATAATAAATCATTTGAAAATGATATTAATCATTTTAAAAATATTGTAAGCTTCTAGAAAATATTATAAGTGATAATTAAATTACCTAAAATAATATTAAAGCTTGTAAATGAAATTTGTTGAGAAGTTAAACTCGATAAATATTCAATAAAGCAATACAACACCGAATAGACATCAAATTCAACTCAAACACTAATAGTTTGATTATATATTAATTGTTATTCTTTCTAATGACTGATATAAACATATTTAGGTTGCGTAGATAGTTCGAATAGCATGAGATAGTTGTTTTTTGAGCATGCGAGTTTTCCAACTACATTTAATTTTTTTATTAAATGTAATTCTTATATTGATGTCATATAAACTTGTTTTAAACGTTATTCGTGATATCTGATATTAAAAAGGTTATTGCTTTTTGTTTTAGCATAACCAAGACATATGAACTGTTATTTGCATAAGATGTATTTGATTTGATATCAAATTATAGACTATGATAAACCAATGTTGTTTGGTACAAATATATATTGATACTTATTACGACTTCTATAGTTATATAATTGAATGGGGTTTATTTATGACCAGCATTTGTAATAACCAAAAATTTTAAGTCGCACGGTAATTAAATATTAATGATATTGAAAACTTTGTGACATAGTGAATAAATATGTTATTATTTATGTGGAAAATGTTTATGGTTAAATAAATATATATGTTCTAAATATGTAGATATATGTATGAATTATATAAAGAGAATTAAAAGAAAAAGTTACATAACCTAAGTATACATTAGGTATGAAAATTAAATAACCTAAGGGTTATGGTATTGAAGAATACTAGTATTTAAGATACATGCCAACCCTAAGAGATTTATTTTAAACATCTCAATTAATTAATTTTACAACTTAATTAAAGCAAGTCTAATTGGGTTATGAAAATTAAATGTACATAAGTAATGATTTAAATTCCAAAATTAGTGGAATAGAAACCATAATTAAATAATTAGGGTAGGATAAAATTTATCTATTGGATCATGCTATTTTTACATAGCCCAAAAAATAAATCAAATGGCCCAAGCTATGGCCCAATTTATATGGACCTTCTAGATGGTTAATTAACAAATAAATCAATAAATAAAATTGGCTAAATATGGGGGCATGTATCCGACAATCTAAGGAGGAGAAGGAAACACATGATTCATTTAATATATCTTCCATTTTTTTGGTCAAGGGTTGTTTACCAACCCACCTAAATAGTCCCCTAGCCTTTTTTAGCTTAATAAAAGATTATCAACCAAGGCAAACAAGCTAAGATATTGGGAGATCGATAAGAAATATATAATTTATATCTATATATTCTAATTGCCTATAAATACTCCCATATATTTTTGCGAAGAAACTTTTCATTTTTTTCCACAAGTTAGCTAGCAAAAAGCAAAAAGAAAAACAAAAGAAAGAAATAGATAGAGAAGAAAACCGTGGGCAACCTTGAAGGAGGGAAGAAATATTGTAACGCCCGAGAAAAATCGGATTTTTATATGAATTAAATTTTATTTGATTATTTAAATTAAATGAATTTAATTGTTTATTTATGTGAGTAAGTTATTTGAAGGTCGTTCTATGACCTAGAATGTGCGGTCACTTGGTCGCCAAGTAAAGTGGTTACTTTGTGGCTAAGCCATGAATAGTAAGGAGGTGGGACACAATGACCATTTTGCCCTCCATTAGATTTTCTATAAAAAAGAAGGCTAGGTTGTTCATTTGGTGTTTTACCAACACTTGAAATTTATATTGAGAGAGAGAGAGAAGTTCTATAACTAGTAATCAAGAGCAAGAAAAGAAAAACATCAAGCTTTATCAAGAACGCGAAGATTGTTAAGGTATTATTACATAAAACCTAAGTCTTTGATCTTTTTCGATTTCTTTTTTGTAGAGAAGTATGAATTGGTGGAACATGTCTCTTCCGGAGTAATAAGGATGGCTAATAGTGGATTAAACCATTATAAGTCTTGTATGGTTAGTAATCATAAGAGTTTAAGTAAGTTTTAAATCAAAGAAAACTGTTAAGCATTTATTTGGTTGTTGATGGACAAATTGAAAACCATTATAGGGTATGTGCATCTTGTTTAGTTAGGATGTAGATGATGAATCAATGGAGTTGTTCCATTTGATTTGGCGTTGAAAACTTGAGTAATGAAGTTATAGCAAAATTTATAAAATTTGGCGTTAAACGTTGAAAACGTAAAATTTTCGGATTAGTAGTCGAAAGTTGTCGTGTAACTTGGAAACTTTGGTTTTTGAGAGCATAACGTAGTATAAGGTATTCAAAAATCGTGGACTCAAGAATCGTCGAATTTTGATTTAGAACGAAGAAACGAGCTATGAATGCTCACGAACGTAAAACGAAAGCGTAATAGGACGTGAAATAGTGAATTCAGTGTTAACGGATTTAAAAAACTACTTTTATCCGAATGTAATCGAAGTACATGAATTATGTGAGATAACGGCTTTTGAACGAGTCAAATCCAACTTATAACGACCAAGTTAGGAGTCCGGGAAGAATCGAATTAAGAAAAACTTAGAAATCCAGGGCTCAGGGTCGGCGCCGCAGCGCCACCCCAAGCTATAATCACTCCCACCGCAGTGCTGGGTAGAGAGAATAGACACTGCAGAGTCACGCCACATCGCCACTCGTAAGCGTAGTTTCGGCGTCAGCAATACCGAGACCGAGGATTAGCTTATCGTTAGTTAGCGCATGCAATGACCAATAAGTTCGAGGACTATGCCAGCAAAGACCGAGCCAGGGGCAAAGATAAACTTAGTTATTTTTAAACCCAAATGTTGCAGGACTATTATAGGGCAAGTGTATATACTTAATGTACATGTTAAGACCAATCCTATATCACCTATATGGTGATGACCTTAGGAATTGAACGTGGTTTATTAGTAAAGAAATGATAACGATAATAAGCCATAAAGGCGAATAAATACTTAAAACGAGTTTTATTAATGAAATAAATTCGATTAAGTTATAAAAGGGAAAGAAGTTGGTAAAAGAAGTTGGTAAATAAATTCGATTGTTTGGTATCTAAATACAGTGTGTTATGTGAATATATCATGTAGATACTGTAAAGACTGAGAACTGTTGAATAATTATTTGAAGACGCTTGAAGGCAAGTTTTCTTAATGCTTGTCTAACCTTCGTGTTAGCTTAGTTTTCTGTGATTCATGATATGAGATGCATGAATTGTTTTACGAAAGGGTCGATGCCAGATTTAACTCAGCTAGACTAATCTTAAGAGTTGATTGATTTATTTACAAGTCTTTCAATATAGAATTGATAACACTATCTTATGCCAATTGTTTGGTACGAATTCAAAGGTAAGCCTGAGTATGAATAAACAAATGTATTTTACATCGATTATTCGATGGGTACGCGAGGTTGCCAAAACTTAAACGTTAATACGTTTAACAGATGAATGTTGATCAGCATAAAGTACTATATACTGATCACCTAGATGTGCTTGTAAGATATATCGGACTTACTATCTTAGTGTCGGGTTGTCCTTTTTCATGAATGAAAACTAAAGAGAATGTTCATGGTTTTTTGACCTACTCAGAATTCCTAAGTTACTATGAGTACTTCAGAATTGTTTTACGAGAATGAAAAGTGATATACAATGTTTCATAGTACTTCATAGCTATTTATTCAGTTATTGAAGAATAATCATATGATTCTCGACGTGGTATTTATATTATACATTGTTAGACTTGCTGGGCTAGTTATGCTCACTTCTTGCTTGAATTATATGATTGCAGCTAAGGCCGAGCGAACTAAGGGTTCTAAAAAAGATAAAGGCAAGGCTAAGATGGATAATTAGTTATCCTGTAATAGACTATTATGTTTGTATGTATTATACTTATGAACAATGAAGAATGTATTCGGTTTTAGAACCTGAGAAAGGATTTATTATTATTGTAATAAGAATGTAGTTAATACACTCATTTTGATGTTGTTTCAATGGAATGAATGTATGGTTATGAGTACCGTGTAGCACCATCTGTCGGATTGGAAGATACCCGAATTTGGGGGCGTCAGAAATATTACCTTGATGCCACCAAGAGTTATCACATACTTTGGAAAAACAAGAAAAGTAGCATTAAGAACAAGGTAGGTTACAAGCTTTAGTTTCACGTATTTTGTTGGTTTTACAAAAATAAAGAACCTATACTCTTAAATTTCCAAAACTCATGATTTACTAGTTTTTTTTGGATTCATGTTTGGATCTTACCTATTTAAGTGTTTAATAGATGATTAAGAAGAAGGAAAAGATATTATGTTCAAATGTTTAAGAAAAACACAAATCTTGTATGCTTTGTGTATTTTTAAGTTAGATACATGGAGTTCAAGCTTTAAATGGCTAGAAGCATGCTAGAATGATAGATATAGAGTTTAATGGATTTAACTTTTGTATTGTTGTAATATCCAAGAATTCTAAGTCACTTTATGAATAGATATATTAATTAAATATTAATGATATCGAAAACTTTATGATGTGTGTGGAATGATTAGGAAGTAATATAAATATGTGAATTATAATTATGTATATGTGTTTATTTATTTAATAGAAAGAAATAAAAAGGAAAGGTTATGTAACCTAATTATAAATTATGTATGAAAATTTAAATAACCCAAGGGTTATGGTGTGGGAGAATAATATTATTTAAAATTAAACTAATTTAAGAAATATATTTTACTATCTCAATTTATTAATTTAATAACTTAATTAAAGCAAGTCTAATTGGGTTATAAAATTTAATGTACAAGAGTAATGATTTAAATTCTAAATGTGTGGAATGGAAACCATAATTAAATATTTAGGGTAGGATAAGATGGAAAGTATTGGACTATGTCAATTTTCCATGGCCCAAGGAACTAATTGAAAGCCCAAATTCACTACAAAAAAAATGGGCCTTTAGTAATGATTTTTCGGGCAACGACTTTATAAGTCGTTGCTAAAAGTATTTGTTTAGCAACAAAATTCGTCCTTCGTTGCAGATTGTGTCAGACTTTCACTTTTTGCAACGAAATTCATAAGTCGTTGCAAAATTTCGTTGCTAATTCATTGGCGGGAAAAAATTTCGTTAGAAATTCGTTACAAAATTTTTGGCCACTTGTTTTCCCGTCATCGTGGGCAACGAAAGTTTTTTTGTTGCTCAAAATGGAGCTTTAACAACGATTTTTCAGGCAACAACTTTATAAGTCGTTGTTAAAAGTGTATGTTTAGCAACGAAACTTATCCTTCGTTGCAGATTGTGTCAGACTTTCACTTTTTGCAACGAAATTCATAAGTAGTTGCAAAATTTGGAAACAAAATTCGTTAAAAATTCGTTGCAAAATTTCTAACCACTTGATTTCTCCTCATAGTGGGCAACGAAAGTATTTTTGTTGGTATATTTCGTTACCTAATATGGACCACATTCATTGGCAACAATTTTTATTTTTGTTGCATATTTTATACAACTTTTTGCAACGACTATTAAAATGTTGCCTTAAATTAAGATAATAATAATAATAATAGTAATAATAATAATAGTAATAGTAATAGTAATAGTAATAGTAATAGTAATAGTAATAGTAATAGTAACAACAACAACAACAACAATAACAATAACAGTAACAGTAATAATAATAATAGTAGTAGTAGTAGTAGTACTACTACTACTACTACTACTAATAATAATAATAATAATAACAATAACAGTAATAATAATAATAATAATAATAATAATAGTACTACTAATAATAATAATAATAATAATAATAACAATAACTATAACAATAACAGTAATAGTAATAGTAATAATAATAATAATAATAATAACAGTCATAATATTAATAATAATAACAGTCATAATAATAATAATAGTACTAAATATTAATCCTTGCAAAATAATAGCAACTAGGCTCAGGTGCTCGAGTGGTCATTGGATTAATATTCCAAACTGAAGGTCTTGGGTTCAAATCTTTGGGTCAACATATATATATATATATTCTTTTCAAAATTTCTTATCAAACTAAATAAAATACTAAACAAATCTCAACATTAAACTAAATATATATAAAGTAACTATGAAAATTTTATATATATATATATATATATATATATATGTAAACAAATATTAATATAAATATTTATAAATATATCTCTAAATATTTATATAAATATTTATAACAAATATTCATATCTAAATTTTATAAATTTTAGATGAAATATTTATAAATAAATATTTGTTTATAAATTTTAAAGATAAATTTATATGAAAGTGATGATTGATTTTATGCTAATTTTTAAAAAATGTCAAATGATAAAATTATTCATATTTAAATTCTCATCTAATTGCATATTTTCCTATACATGACTAGTGATATTATATAAATATTTATAAATAATAAAATATGACATTTAATACTAAGGATATTATGCATAAATTATTGTAAAAAAATAGATTATTTAATATAAATAAATATTTAACTTGAGATTACATAAAATAATAAGAACTTTTATTCTTAGATGGAGGAGTAACTTAAATCATAAACATATTTTTAAGTCCAAAATAAAACATAAAAAGAAAAATAGTAATGGTATACCTCTAGCTATTCTTAGTTCTCTTTTTACTTTTTTTTTTCAAATATATTATAAAATTAGATTATAATACTATCAGTTCTAAGAGAAAACATAAAAGATGAAGAAAAATTTATTATGTTTTATGAACTAAAACTGAATAAAGTTATTTCAAATGACTTATAAGTCATTCCTAATAAGTTAGTTTGACTTATATTAATGTAATATCAATTTTATCCCTATTTTATTTTATTTTTAAAAAAAAATGAATTTATAAAAAAGAAGAGTAAGATGCAACGTCACTTTAATTGGCGTTACAATTTTTATTTTTATTTTTTTTATAGCTGAAGTCTTATATACTACTTCATTTCCAACGTCGATGAC
Source organism: Panax ginseng (assembly GCA_020205605.1). Taxonomy (NCBI): domain Eukaryota; kingdom Viridiplantae; phylum Streptophyta; class Magnoliopsida; order Apiales; family Araliaceae; genus Panax; species Panax ginseng. The sequence continues at coordinate 108,194,969 of CM035136.1, forward strand.
ATAGAATAAACATTAAAAAATATTGATGTTTGTAAACAAGAATAAGAGATCAAAGAAATTTAAAAAAAAAGATTTCAACGTCAGTTAAAGTGATGTTACATCTTACTTCTTCTTTTTTACAAATTTGCTTTATAAAAAAGTTACAATGTCGATTAGTTTGGCATTGGATCACATTTTTATTTTTTTCAAATTTCTTTTAAAAGATAAAATTGTTTTAAAAAAATAAGATAAATTTTTTTAAATTCATTTTTAAAAAAAATATTTTTTAAAGTGGCGTTGGTTGCCTTTCTGATTCTTAGCAAAAAAAAAAATTCAAAAATTTAAATTAGATTTGAGAGCCTTTACTCAACGGTAGTCGTTGAAGTTTTTTATTTTTTAAAAAATATTCGTTTAAAAATAAAAAAAATTAAAAAAAATTAAATCTTTATTTTTTTTAAAAAATAAAGTTTTTTTATTTATAAAAATTGTTCTTAAATGTGAGACCCCAGATTTTATGAATAAATATTTAATTTTCTCGAAATAATTTTTTTGAATATTATGGTGTGGATTTGATATAATGTTATAGTTGTGGGTAACATTTATAAATTTTGCAAAAGTCACGCAAGTTGTTATATAATATTCGATTGGTCTGGGAATATTCGTTTTATCGGGGAATATTCAGATGCAATTGGCACAATCATTGGTGGACCCATAGCGGAATTATTGTCGGATCGAGAAAACGATAAAAATATTTTATGAAAATAACGGCGGAAGTTTTACTGAATTATCTTGTTGAACTACTTTCGGTAGTAAAAGTACGATGTAATACGTGTGGTTGCAAGAAAGACACTACGGTATTGATTATTGATGCTTACGTGATAAGTCACCGGTTTTGTTTTATTAGTATTATTAATGTAATAAAACAGAAAAGCTTTTTATATAAAATGTAATACTTTTATAAAGTTATTTATTTTATTAGACTATAAATAGAATATATTATATTCTATTATGCATAGTATTTTGTATAGTAAAATCTTTTTATATAAAAAATGTAATACTTTTATAAAGTTATTTGTTTTATTAGACTATAAATAAAATATATTATATTTTATTATGCATAATACTCGCATAGTGTTTTTATATAGTAAATTTTTTTTATATAAAGCAGTAATACTTTTATAAAGTTATTCGTTTTATTAGATTATAAATAAAATATATTTTATTTTATTTAAAAGATTTTGCTTTAAATATGGACCGTCTGTTTAAAGTAAATCAATCTGGACCGATTTATGAATTAGTTACTTACAAAATCCCATTCTTCTATAAATAGAAGCTCATTCATTCATTATTTCTTTTAATTCACTGAAACTCTAGAGAGAGAAACTATAGAGAGAGTTTTTCTTCTAAAATCTAGAGCGTATTTCTTTAGAGTTTAAGAAAGCTTTGAGCGTAGTACAAGTTTTCTTCGAGTATATCCTCGCTAAAAAGTTGGAATACTCTTCTTTTATGGTAAGGAATATTATTTGTTATACTCGTAAGGAATATTATTTATTGTACTCGTAAGGTGTATTCTTTCTTTCTTATTCGTGAAGAGAACTTATGTTATTCCATTCTTATTATTCTGTTGGAATAACCTGTTTATGCGAAGTACCGCATACATGGTGAAATTCTTCTAATATTCCATTCTTTATTATTATGTCGAATATCCTCGTCTGCATGCATTTACTGTAGGACCGGTTCCATTATTTATTATTCGTCGAAATATCCATGCTCATGCGTTTACGTCGGACTGATTCCATTATTTATTATTTCATTGGGAATAACCCGTCTGCGATCTATCGCATTACATGGTGAATCCTTCGTTATTACATTCTTTATTATTACATTTGAATAATATGTATATATGGATTGCCACACGCATGGTGAATGACCCTTCGTATTCATTTCTTATTAAATTGTGGAAATGAGTCGTCCACGTGGATTCCGCATGGCGGTGAAAATCCATTGCAATTTCATATATTCTATGACACTCTTTTGGTTAAAGTTTTGGCTTCTATACTCCATAAAATTAGTGAAATATCCTCGATATTTGCGGCTTCATCCAAAGATCTTTTCATGGAAATATTCTTTTGAGCATTCTTGAATTTTACTCCACAAAGCAGTATCATATTGACAATTTGGACGTTATTTGGTTCCGGATAAATTAATTCTTGAACTTGTTTTATTGAATTATTATGTCATTGTCATCATCCTTATGTTTATATTATGTTGAAAGTCATCTCGTGGCTTCTGTAGTGCATAGATGGACTTGGTATGATTATGACGAGAGATTATTCGCAGATAATCATGGACCGTAATGTTACAAATGATGTGGAAAAAGTCCTCATCGCCCGTAGTGCATTGATGGACGATTTTGGTATGATTATGACTATGGATTCTCTTGCCAAGGTGCAAAGATGAATTATTTTATGGCATGATCAGGACCGTTGATGAAAACATGATTATTTTTGGCCCATAGTGCATGGATAATTTGTGGTCGTGATACTAAAGAATATCCTCGGCACAGTAGTGCGGGGATGATTTGATGATGTGGATTATTTATTTGTCGAGTCTCGGCGATAAAAGTGATGAAAAACCTTTTAAATCATAGAAGATAGTAGATTTTATTCTCTACTGACTCTTCTAATGTATTGCTTGTTCATTGTGATTAAACTTGATGTTTGTTATATTGTATCGGTTTAACTTTGTTGAAGGCTAACGATAATTTATTACGCATTATCTTAGTCATAATATTTCTTCTTGGGCTAGTTGAGCTCACCCTTTCTTTCATTGTTCTCTTGTGAAATGAGAACGAATTTGGGACTCAAGTCGGGGAACAGAGTGATGGTCCTAGATGGTGCATTAGTAGTCCTCACTATATTACGTGAAATAGTGTAATAATAAATGTAATGAGGACTCCATTGAGTGTGGATATTGTCTAGATGACAATATTTGTATTAAAACTCATGACCTCTCTTGTTGTATATTAAAGATTGTATTTCAGATTCAGACAATGTATTTGGCGACTCGAGAATAGGTGATGTATACCTATTTTTGGGGCGCCATGATTGGTATCAAAGCTTAGGGATATGATCCCTGGCCAGATGTGAGAATAGAACTAGAAGGGGAGAGGCGGGAATTCCTTCGCTAGTATGACCTACCTAAGTTTATTTGGTATTTAATTGGTCCAAAATCGTAATATGGGATAATATGTTACATGTCAATTAACCTTTGTTTTGTGGCAAGATTCGAAAATGACATCCGAGAATGTTGAGAATAACAATGGAGCACATGAGGCTGTTGATTCTCCATGATCAATAATCAAGACAATGTGCAACAGGATGGCGATAATCCTCCCGTAAACAACAACATCGATCAATTGAATGAACGACCAGACGTTTAGGAGCTTTTTAGAATTCATGCAACATCAAAGCTAAGCGGCGGCTCTCGCTCATAATGCAAGAGGAAACAATGGCAACCTACGGTTAGTCACCGCTAAGCAATTCAAGCTGGGACCACCGGAGTTTTTGGGAAACCCGAACCACTTAAAGCGAGACGTGGTTAAAGCGAGATCACCAAGATATTTGATGTTTTGGGATGCTCGAGGAGCAAAAGGTTCCTTGCCACCTTTATGTTCGTGAAGAAGCAGATTATTGGTAGGAATCAGTAAAACGTACCGACTGACTCGACGCGACTCAAGATGTCTTGGGAGAAGTTCCAAGAGTCATTCAACGACAAGTACTTTCCGAAAGTATTCGTCACATGAAGGAGGTGGAGTTTATCAAGTTGGAACAAAACAATACGATGAGTGTCGTAGAAGACGAGGCTAAGTTTGCCGAAAGTTATCCCGATTGCATCCCATTTGGTCGATAATGAGAAGCGAATGACGCGAATGTTTCTAAGAGGTTTGAAACCCGATATCGTCGATACCTCATTTCTCACAAACATTGTTTATATAGGATGTTGTGAATAGGGCTCGATTATTGGATCGCGATAATGATTCAAAGACAACCAAAAGGTAACGACCAACAACACGATAATAATCGCATCGGCGGCAGCTACCATCTAACAATGATAACCATCGGGGAAATTATCACGCCTAAGAATGGTAACCACTTGGTGGTAATCATGGCAAGATAATAAGTGGAAATTTTAAGAAGAGAAGGTTCAATAATGATGGAAAGACAACAACACTAGCTTTTTGTTAAGGAAGGAGAAACGACCGCCGATCGTATGCTTCAAATACGGAGGGGAAGGACATATCAGTCCAAACTGCGTGATGCAGTCCAAAGCATGTTACAATTGTGGAAAAGAAGGTCACCTAGCCTAATTTTGTCGTGCACCAAAGTCAAGTCCAGCTGGGATATTGATGCCAAAGGATGTCCCAGACAAGCTAAAGCCGGTAGTTTAAGAGGGAGCGTTTTTTTTTTTTGACGAGGAACCTGAATAAAATTATCACGGGTAAGTTAATCATAAACTCTTGCGAAGTCTATACCGTGTTAGATACCGGTTCTACGCACTCTTTTATTTCACCTAGTTGTGTTCAATGTTTGAATTTAACTTCGGAGAAGTTAGATTTTGATTTATCTGTTGAAACTCAGTTGGGAGAAACCTTCGTTACATCTACTATTTATAAATCTTGTTGATTCAAATCGACACTTTCACGTTACCTGTCGATCTTATCTCTTTGAAAATACTTGTCTTTAATGCAATTTTAGGAATCGATTGGTTAACTACTCATCATGCTTTACGTAAAGTTGTTAGCTTTCATATTCCTAACCAACCTGTTATGCGAATTCAAGCAACCAAACCACTAAAGTCAATCATTGTCATATCAAGCCATAAGTAAAGAGCTCCGGTCCTTTCGTTGTTGACTTCCTTGTGTGGAATGCGCCGAAGCCAGACTTTCTATAGGCGACGTCGTGAATGACGATGGCAAGTTGATAGGTATCAATGTGACGTACTATCCAAGTCTTGGATGAGGGTCACAGTTTTGAAAGATATTTCTATTGTTAATAAATTTCCTGACATATTCTTGAAGACTTCTTAGCCTACCCCTAGAGCGTGAAATCGAATTTTGTATTGACCCCAGTACAAAACCCATTTCTAAAACCCTCAAATATCTCTTTATTTAAAACGAACGTAACATGCGCCAAAGACGTTGGCTCGAGCTGTTAAAGATTACGATCGTACCATGCAATATCATCGTGGAAGAGCGAACGTGGTAGCTGACACGTTAAGTAGAAAATTGTATGCGGTTACTAGTGCGAATATATGAACCCACGTGAAGATAACGAATATACGATTAGAATCGACTTTAATCGATAAAGTTAAAGCCACTCAAGCTACATACTCAGAGCTGATGAATGTGAAGAAGAAGGTTCAAGAGGGCGTTATTCTAGAAGCAAGAATCGACGAAGTGAGGAAATCTCAATCCTCAATTTAATTGGCCCATTTAAAATCCTCGATCGAGTAAGAACTGTGGCTTATAGACTCGTTTTACCGCCAAGTATGTCGCGTGTTCATAAAGTTTTTAACGTATCGATGTTACGTAAATATATGGACGACCCGAACCACATTATTAATTTAGAACCGGACGAGATATCAGAAGATTTAACATATGAGGAGATACGTGTTAACATCTTGGATAAGAAGGATCATATTCGACGCTCAAAGGTTATACCTCAAGAGTTAGAATTTGAAGTGAAGTCAAGGTATCCTCACCTGTTCGGCATACCAAGTACGTACGTAAATTTCGAGAGCGAAATTCCATAAGGAGGGGAGATTGTGAGACCCCAGATTTTATGAATAAATATTTAATTTTTTTGAAATAATTTTTTTGAATATTATGGTGTGGATTTGATATAATGTTATAGTTGTGGGTAATATTTATAAATTTTGCAAAATCACGCAAGTTGTTATATAATATTCGATTGGCCTGGGAATATTCGTTTTATCGGGGAATATTAAATAATGGCACAATCATCATTGGGACCCCCATAGCGGAATTATTGTCGGATCGAGAAAACGACAAAAATATTTTATAAAAACAACGGCGGAAGTTTTCACTGCTAATATCTTGTTGAACTACTCGGTAGTAAAAAATGCGATGTCGTTATGTGGTTGCATAAGAAGCAGCACGGTATTGATTATTGATGCTTACGTGATAAGTCACTCGGTTTTGTTTTATTAGTATTATTAGTGTAATAAAAGCGGAAAAACTTTTTATATAAAATAGAATACTTTTATAAAGTTATTTGTTTTATTAGACTATAAATAGAATATATTATATTCTATTATGCATAGTATTTTGCATAGTAAAATCTTTTTTATAAAAAATGAATACTTTTATAAAGTTATTTGTTTTATTAGACTATAAATAGAATATATTATATTTTATTATGCATAGTATTGCATAGTGCCTGCATAGTATTTTGCATAGTAAAATCTTTTTATATAAAACAGAATACTTTTATAAAGTTATTCATTTTATTAGATTATAAATAGAATATATTATATTTTATTTAAAAGAATTTGCTTTAAATATGGACTATCCGTTTAAAGTAAATCAATCTGGACCATTCATGAATTAGTTACTATGCAGTCCATTCTTCTATAAATAGAAGCTCATTCATTTATTATTTCTTTTAATTCATTTGAAACTACAGAGAGAGAAACTATAGAGAGTTCTTTTCTATAATCTTGAGCGTATTTCTTTAGAGTTTAAGAAAGCTTTGAGCGTAGTACAAGTTTTCTTCGAGTATATCATCGCCCTACAAGTTGGAATACTCTTCTTTTATGGTAAGGGATATTATTTGTTGTACTCGTAAGAGATATTATTTGTTGTACTCGTAAGGGGTATTCTTTCTTTCTTATTCGTGAAGAGAACTTATGTTATTCCATTCTTTATTATTCTGTTGGAATAACCTGTATACGCTGGATACCCTATACTTGGTGAAATTCTTACATTATTCCATTCTTATTATTCATTGGAATAACTTTTGTTTTGTTTAAGCACCGCATACGTGGTGAAATTCTTCTAATATTCCGTTCTTTATTATTCAGCCGGAATATCATGTTTGTAGGCGTTTATGGGACACGGTTCCATTATTTATTATTCGTCCGGAATATCTGCTTTTGTGCGTTCTTGGGACCGATTCCATTATTTATTATTCATTGGGAATAACACGCCTCATGCGGTCTATCGCATACATGGTGAATCCTTACATTATTACATTCTTTATTATTCTATTGGAATAACCTGTCTATATGGATTGCCACATGCATGGTGAATGACCCTTCGTATTCATTTCTTATTAAATTGTGGAAATGAGCTGTCTACGTGGATTACCGCATGGCGGGTGAAAATCCATTGCAATTTCATATATTCTATGACACTCTTTTGGTTAAAGTTTTGGCTTCTATACTCCATAAAATTAGTGAAATATCCTCGATATTTGCGCTTCATCCAAAGATCTTTTCATGGAAATATTCTTACGAGCATTCTTGAATTTTACTCCACAAAACAAAGATCATATTGACAATTTGGGACGTTATTGGTTCTGGATAAATTAATTCTTGAACTTGTTTTATTGAATTATTATGTCATTGTCATCATCCTTATGTTTATATTATGTTGAAAGTCATCTCGTGGCACGTAATGCATAGATGGACTTGGTATGATTATGACCAGAGATTATTATTCGGTATAATCATGGTAGTAATGTTACAAATGATGTGGAAAAAGTCCTCATTGTCCCGTAGTGCATTGATGGGATGCTTTTTGGTATGATTATGACTATGGATTCTCTTGACAAGGGTGCAAAAGATGAATTGTTTTATGGCATGATCGGGATAGTTGATGAAAACATGATTATCTTTGGCTAGTAGTGCATGGATAATTCGTGGTCGTGATACTAAAGAATATCCTTGGCACGTAGTAAGAGGGGATGATTTGATGATGTGGATTATTTATTAAGGTGAGTCTCAATTGATAAAAGTGATGAAAAACCTTTTAAATCATGAAGATAGTAGATTTTATTCTCTACTTGACTCTTCTAATGGATTGTTTGTTCATTGCAGATTAAACTTGATGTTTGTTATATTGTATCGGTTTAACTTTGTTGAAGGCTAACGATAATTTATTACGCATTATCTTAGTCATAATATTTCTTCCGGGCTAATTGAAATTTCACCTTTCTTTCTTTCATTGTTCTCTTCAGGAAATGAGAGCGTAAATTTGAGATTAGTCGGGGAACAGAGTGATGGTCCTAGATGGTGCATTAGTAGTCCTCACTATTCTGCGTGAAATAGTGTAATAATAAATGTAATGAGGACTCTATTGAGTGTGGATATTGTCTAGATGACAATATTTGTATTAAAACTTATAGCTCTCTTGTTGTATATTAAAGATTGTATTTGTATTCTGTACCATATATTTGACGACTCAGAATAGGTAATGTATACCTATTTTGGGGGCGTCACATTAAATTACATAATTTGTTTAAAAGAAGAATATATTCCAAGAAAATTTGAACAAAAAAAATATAATTGTGAAAGTTAAATGTTAGACAATTCTGCCTAATATACTTTTCTAAGTCCAGTCGACAAAAAATTTGGGGATCTGACTTTAGAAACCTAAAATTGAAGAGGCGTTCAGCCACCACGACCCACCGCTGGAGTTCGCGGCGGCGGAGGTGGAGGATTAGTGCCAATAATTGCTAAGCGGCCGACCCTCAGAGTGACGTCGGAGTTTGACAGTGACAACTCGGTGTATTTTCACAAGATATCGTGCAAGTTGTTGGAGAATCGGGCGAAACTGAAGCTAACATTTCAGAACAACAGCAAGGGAGAAGTGGCTGAGCCTCAATTGAGCTTCGCTTCCAAGTATTTTTTGCTCGATTACGATGTCGAGGAGCAAAATGCTCTTGTTAAGGGCTCGTCGCCGCTGTCCGCACTTGATCTCCGCCTCCTGATCGACCGACTACAAGCCCGTTCTCTCCACATCAAGTCTAAAGTCCAACATTATATTCTCTCTCACCACGACGACTTTTATTCTCTCTTCTCCCAATGCTCCGACGCGGTTTCCATGTCCGAACACATCTCCGTTCAAGTTACCGACCTTCTCCGGCTGATTTCGGACCGTTCGATCGACGCCGAGATCCAAGACGTAATTGGAGAGATTAGCACTAAGAGGAAAGAGGCCAAGGAGAAGAAGGAGTTGTTGGAATCGATGAAGTTAATTTTGGAATTGACTGAGAAGTGAGTTTATCATACTGAAACTCTGTATATATTATTTTTTTTGAAATTTGCTTCTACAATCAGACTTTGTCCTTCCTAAAGTGAGTTTATCATACTGAAACTCTGTATATATTATTTTTTTAGACACCTTAATAATTGAATAGTTATTTCTCTACAGGATTTTACAAGGAAAACCACTGAATTGAAGAATGAGAAAACTGGTGAAAATTCCCATAATCATGTCGTTGACTTGCTTTTCTCATCAGAGAGTTGTGTTATATCTGGAGCAGCTTCTCAGCTGATGGAGTTGGTTCATCAAACACTAAAGGTTATTGTATAACTAAAAAGAATAACATTAATCTTCTCTTCACGATTTAGTAAAAATTAATTGTATATACTGTATAATTTTTTTTGTATGTGTAAGTTAATTCGTTATATAATATTAACAAACTTGTAACCCATGTGAGGTATGGGATAGTTTTCAAAACCGTATTTTTATGATAAGATATAATTTTAATATGAGAATGATTCATTGTAATAAAAAACTTGAATCCACTAATAATTATAATTTTCTATTTAGCATGTCTATTATAAGTCGATAACATATTATTTAAAATTGACTTTCATCGATAATAATGCAGAGAATTGAAGGAAGAAACTTTTGAACCTCGTCAACCTTCTACTTCGTTGATATCACTGTTGCTATCATACAATGAATTTCTGCTTGGGTTGGATCAGAATAGGCTATTTTTCAGATCTGTAATATGAAAATTAAGACATATTGTTAGATATTTGTACTAAGTTATACTTTGTTCGTTCTAAATTATACTAACCTTTTTCCATCCTTTTGGTCGAATACTCGCTTCAAAAGAGCATTCTTCGTTTTTTTTAGATATAGAGGGTTGTTTAAATAGTGTTGAATGAGTGAAGAGTAATAATAATAATCTATTGTCATTTAATGCATAATTTGTATTTAATTTGTGAATGTATCTAAGAATGTTTAGAAGAATTGTGACTCTTGGTTTTAGGCGCATAATGTATCAAAATTTTAATGATGTTTGTGTGTGAGTGTATTATATGTGTGAGTTGTTTTGGGTAAATTAAGAGTAACTATTTAAATATAATGAATAAAGTTAATGACAAAATTACCCTTAAGATGATGACCAACCAAATTAATTTAGATGTGGATCTCTTCTTGGGTTGTTATATACTTGTATTGATATACCGTCATTGATGTTCTTGTGTTTTTAATCCCACATGCATCCTTGACTATGTTCCCTCTGGTGTGGAGAAGGTGCTTTAAGCCATTTATTGAAGAATATCAACATCCAAGTCCGTGTTAATTTTGAAACAAAAAGTTTGTTTTCTTTTTAGTAGCGTAAGAGGCAAAAATTGTTCAAATTGCGTATGAGCCATGATTGTGAGGAGGAGTTGCATAACTCAAAGTTTGACTGCAAAGTTACTTTATCATCTTGGCACTAACTAATAAAGGTTTTTTATATGGCTAATCATTGTTCAATATTATTCTTTGAATATTTGATTATGATATATGGAAATGGTTCAGGATGTTTGCCTGTCATCCACAAGAGTGGTCTAGGAGTTCTACCATGCTGCCAGAGATTCTCTACTTCTGTATGAAGCTCTTATTCCTGTTAAGGTCAGTTCATGGAGGCACTTTTTAATAAATCAAAGTTCAGCAACATGAAATTTTCAGATTATTTTTCTTCTCAGAAAAAATTTTGTTTAGCAAGACTGCAAGAGAGTTTATTTTTCAGCATTTTCTTACTCTGCAAAGAGCTTTCTATCTCTCGTTTTTATGGACTGTTGTGCTATAATTTTAGTTAAATGTTGCAGTACCTTTTTGATCTGTTTATCATATCTATCGTAGTAATCTTCTGTTTTGCAATATGAAGTTAGAAAGGCATCTTGATGGCATCAACCAGGTTGTTGTGCTCATTCACAATGACTGCCTTTATCTGTCTCAGGAAATTCTTGGGCTTGCATTTGAGGTATGGATGGATATATGTTTACGTAATTAGAGAGATTAGCACTAAGAGGAAAGAGGCCAAGGAGAAGGAGTTGTTGGAATTGATGAAGTTAATTTTGGAATTGACTGAGAAGCTGAAATTTACCAAGGAGGAGCTTAGGGCGGAAAGAGTGGTTGAGGCAGCGGAGGCGGTGAGAGAATTGAAGGCTGCGTTGCGAATTCGAGACAATGCTGGGGAGGAGGAAGAGGGGAGAGAGCCAGTGGTTTTTCACTTATTGAGGAAGGAGTAGATGGAGTGCTTCGAAGAGGTTGGTGAACTCGAATTCTGTTTGAGTGCTGAGAATATCGAGCGAAAAGTAATTTTTCATGTTTTAGTTTGTCTTCCGACTTTATTTTTTTGCTTGCTTTACAAATTTTAGATGGTAATTTAATTTAGGAGTTTAACTGAATAATTCATGCATGTGAACTCAATAAACATAATTATGCTGTTTTAGTTACCTTAAGTTTGCCTATTATCAGATTTACTTATTTATTTATTGGCAGTGATTTTGTGGTGATTTTTGTTGAGTTTGCGATTTAGAGGAATTGGATTTAGGTTTGTAGATTCAAGAGCTGCTTGTAAGGTTTATGGAGAATGCTGTGACATTTGACCAGAACTCTAATAAAGTATCAGGTTCTGTGAACAGAACTAAAGTATTGAGTCCTCTGTGAACAGAACTGATGAGTTGGGTTGAGTCTTGGACAATTTTGAAAGCAATGGCTGTATATTTATTGAGTTGAACCTGAATGAACTTTCTGTGTTTTCTGATTCATTATGTTGGAATTTAAATGGTCCAAGTATATAATTTTAATTTTCTAATAGAATAAATGTTGGGAGATCAGATATTAGTGTTTTTATGTAAAGAATTTTAATATTTTGAGATTGTTTTTTTGCAGTTCTTCCAAATATGTCTGTTCAGGAACATGCTGGAAATGAGAAGTCTTGCGTTTGGCATGCTACTGATTTTGTTGATGGTGAACTCAAAGATGAACTCTTCTGCATCAGATTTGGATCAATTGAGAGTAAGTTTACTTTGTGTTAGAGTATTTACTTTTCAAAATTTGAGATTATGTCTTATTTATTTTAATTGAGTAGCTTAAGTATTTGTAAAGTTAGAATTCTGTTTCAAATTCTTATGATAATAGAGTACATTACAATTTTTTGACTGATATGCTGATATGTTATTTGTTAAGCAACTAGTGAAGAGAAGAATCTGAAACAACGTGGAAACAAATTATATTACAATTACTGATATGCAATTTGAGATTTTTTATGATATTGAATCATAAGCATAAAGCTTGTTTCTTTTATGTTTGTTATAGAATACATTAATTGTGCTCCATAACATTTAAATGGTATCCCACTTAACATAGTAAGATAAACATGAAATTAAGTCAACTTATAGGTGTGGGTAATTTGAGGAGATAAAATGGATGATGTACTTGTTTGGGGAAGATGAGGCAGGATTGGTATGGATGTTGCGACACTGTGGAGAAGCTTACTCTGCCCCTCATACTTGATGAAAAATAAATGTACTCTTTCCCCCTTAAATATACAAATATACATTAATGAAATCAAATTTGATTTCTCCAAAATATACTGTCCATGTACAAACAAATGAGGAGATAAAATGGATGATGTACTTGTTTGGGGAAGATTAGGCAGGATTGGTATGGATGTTGCAACACTATGGAGAAGCTTACTCTTCCCCTCATACTTCATGAAAAATAAAAGCAACCTTACCCCCTTAAATATACAAATATACATTAATGAATTCAAATTTGATTTCTCCTTTGATATGATGTCCATGTACGAACAAATGTTTCACAAGCGGCACAAAAATCAGTCCTTTTAAAGTGAAAATGGATATACTTCTAAAATTGTTGTTGCTTTCTATTTTTAAGGCATGTTATAAAAATTTCAGCTTAAGAAAACACTTTTTGTAATAAGGTTCCATTATTAGTCATTTTAATGTATTTGGTTAAAATTTATTTATTTGGAAAAAAGAGGTTCTCTACCATTTTATTATAAACCATAAATTGGAAAGACATTTTATTATTCAGTAGCAGTTCCTTTTGGTTCCATTTGTACAAGTAGTTTTTTTAATGAATGGGTTTGGTGGTTAAATTTAGGAGGATTGACAACTAGATTCGGTAAAAAAAGAATAAAGACAAAAAATACTAAAGAAATGAATGGAGCTAAGGATAGAAATAGCATTGTTATTAAATTTATAACTTAATATATTTGCAATTAGAATCTTTCTATGATGACCTTTAGATTATTTTGAATGCCATGTTATTTCATATCCACTCATGCAAGCTTTGCATCAATAGTTTCATGCTATGGGAAGGTATAAACATTTTCTTTTGTATGATAAAGAAGTTTTTCATAGTAATGGCATACTTTTCTTTGATTAAATGGGGTTTGCATTGTCAATGTAGTTGTTGATGGACGCCATTTTTGAGAATCTGATGTTTATTTGCTTGCTACTTCTTGGGGCGAGTTTTACCAAAGGCATCAACTGTAAGCATAAGGTAAAATCTTCTTTTTTTTTTTGCTAACCTTAAATATATCTTAGGCTAATAAACAATATAAGTTAATTTAGGTGCTTTATTATCAAAGGATCACCTTTTAAAAACTGAGCATTGCTTACACAAGATCAATTTCCTTTATATCACATTATTTTCATTCTTTCTATTTTTACTTGTGCTTGACTTCCTTTGTAAATCGGGAATTTTTATCCATGTCTAGATACATATATATATATATAATATTGATAAGTATATCTAGATGTCAAATTATACATGTCAGCTGACATTATCTCAACATTGAACATGTTTTTACCACCTAAATTGATAGACTTGTCTATTGATTTCTATATGGCTTCACTATCATATATGATGGTTCTCTGAAAATGATGAATGGTTTATCCAACATTCCCATATGGCTAGCATATGCTTTGTAAATCACACTTTTTTTTACTGTTATATGTGTTTCATAGTTTAATTTGGTGAAGTTTCACAATATATATGTTTTAGAGAAGGTGAATTGAGTAAAAGAGCCACAACAGGATTCACAACGACAATTACAGCAACAACAACCAAATATATTACAACAAGACATCGCTAAGGCACCAAACATCGACTCGTTCCGGAAACATCATGTAATTAAGTAGAAAAACAGTTATCTCAATCAGCAATTTCCTTTCCAACAGAATCATCAAGTATGTTTCTGACTTTCGCTACACGCACAAACATATTTATCAAATTGTCTTTGTTATCATTATAGCTTTCGTGTAAAATGTCCATTCACTTGTAGCATTATTTATGAGCATCAATTATTATCTTGATCTGTGTGTCAATGTATACCCAACAGGACGAGGTTCACGAAGCACATGCTTGTCTTCTTCAGGATATTTGATTTAGATATTAATTTGGTAGTCAATAAAAAGGTTATTACCTTCTTCCATGTCCCTTGATTAGTAAAAAAATAATACAACATTATTGTCTTTGCGTATTGATTTTGGCACTAAGTGCCTCTGGTGACCTATTTGCTTCATTTTTCTGACTTGCTATTATTTTTAAATATGTGCAGGAAGACTGCTTCTACGACCTGCCTTACAATACTGGGTATCAAATTTTCGTGCTACATTTACGGAAGACAAGGGACGAAATTATAAAGTGTACTCTCTATATATATAGATATATACTTTGATTGAAGAACTGTGGTAGTTTTAGATGGTTAATTGTAAAGATAATGAATGATTATGTAGTGAATGATTTTATTAAGTTAATAATATTTTAGTTTTTTATATTTTTGTCATTAATTGTTATGGGGACATTGAGCCAACCAGATACATAAAAAGAATGTCAAATTTTGATTTGGCAACAATATAATTCGTTACCAAAGCATTGAACAAGTTTTAATATAGCAACAATTTTTTATACATTTAGTTACAAATTTTTGTTACTAATGGCATTAAAAATATAATATTTGGCAACGAAAAATTAATCTAATAACGAAGATGATATTGTTGCAAATACTAAAATAAAAGGCAATATTTTTTATCGTTGCAAATTATATCAACTTTCGTTGCACATATAAAGAAACGGCAACATATAATGTCGTTGCTAATCGACGACTTTTGTTGCTATTGAAAAATAACCAGCAACAAACATTTTCGTTGCTGATTCAGCATAATGTCGTTGCCAAATAATATAATCAGCAACGAAAATCGTTGCTAAAAAGTTTACATTCCGCAACAAAAGCAAGCATAGGCAACAATTTTCATAATTTACTGCAACAGAAAATGTCGTTACAAAATGGTATCAATTGCAACGAAAATGCATGGTCGTTGAAAAAAACAAGAGTTTATTTCGTTGCCAATTAATAGACTTTTGCAACGAAATAGGATTTTTAGTAACAAAATTTTAATTATTATGCAACAATACATTTTGTTGCTAAATGATCGATGTATCTGTACGAAAGCCAAATTTCGTTGCAAAATATATTAGTTTTGGCAATGAAAAAAATACGTTCGTTGCGGAACAATTAGCAACGCTTATTGCGCAACGAAAGACGCAACGACAGTAAAGTCGTTGCCAAAAACCTTTAGCAACGAATTTTGACACCTTTAGCAACGAAAATCGGTTGTTGCTGAAGCTCCATTTTTTTGTTTTAGCATAACCATGACATATGAACTGTTATTTATATAAGATGTATTTGATTTGATATCAAATTATAGACTATGATAAACCAATGTTGTTTGGTACAAATATATATTGATACTATTATGACTGACAGTTATACACTGAATGGGGTTTATTTATGACCGACATTTGTAATAACCAAAAATTTTAAGTCGCACGGTAATTAAATATTAATGATATTGAAAACTTTGTGACATAGTGAATAAATATGTTATTATTTATGTGGAAAATGTTTATGGTTAAATAAATATATATGTTCTAAATATGTAGATATATGTATGAATTATATAAAGAGAATTAAAAGAAAAAGCTACATAACCTAAGTATACATTAGGTATGAAAATTAAATAACCTAAGGGTTATGGTATTGAAGAATACTAGTATTTAAGATACATGCTAACCTTAAGAGATTTATTTTAAACATCTCAATTAATTAATTTTACAACTTAATTAAAGCAAGTCTAATTGTGTTATGAAAATTAAATGTACATAAGTAATGATTTAAATTCCAAAATGAGTGGAATGAAAACCATAATTAAATAATTAGGGTAAGATAAAATTTATCTATTGGATCATGCTATTTTTACATAGCCCAAAAAATAAATTAAATGGCCCAAGTTATGGCCCAATTTATATGGACCTTCTAGATGGTTAATTAACAAATAAATCAATAAATAAAATTGGCCAAATATGGGGGCATGTATCCAGAAATCTAAGGAGGAGAAGGAAACACATGATTCATTTAATCTAGCTTCCATTTTTTTGGTCAAGGGTTGTTTACCAACCCACCTAAATAGTCCCCTAGCCTTTTTTAGCTTAATAAATGATTATCAACCAAGGCAAGCAAGCTAAGATATTGGGAGATCAATAAGAAATATATAATTTATATCTATATATTCTAATTGCCTATAAATACTCCCATATATTTTTGCGAAGAAACTTTTCATTTTTTTCCACAAGTTAGCTAGCAAAAATCAAAAAGAAAAACAAAAGAAAGAAATAGAGAGAGAAGAAAACCGTGGGCAACCTTGAAGGATGGAAGAAATATTGTAACGCCCGAGAAAAATCAGATTTTTATATGAATTAAATTTTATTTGATTATTTAAATTAAATGAATTTAATTGTTTATTTACGTGAGTAAGCTATTTGAAGGTCGTTCTATGACCTAGAATGTGCGGTCACTCGGTCACCAAGTAAAGTGGTTACTTTGTGGCTAAGCCATGAATAGTAAGGAGGTGGGACACAATGACCATCTTTCCCTCCATTAGATTTTCTATAAAAGGAAGGCTAGGTTGTTCATTTGGTGTTTTACCAACACTTGAAATTTATATTGAGAAAGAGAGAGAGAAGTTCTATAACTAGTAATCAAGAGCAAGCAAAGAAAAACATCAAGCTTTATCAAGAACGCGAAGAACGTTAAGGTATTATTACATAAAACCTAAGTCTTCGATCTTTTTTGATTTCTCTTTCGTAGAGAAGTATGAATTGGTGGAGCATTTCTCTTCCGGAGTAATAAGGATGACTAATAGTGGATTAAACCATTATAAGTCTTGTATGGTTAGTAATCATAAGAGTTTAAGTAAGTTTTAAATCAAAGAAAACCGTTAAGCGTTTATTTGGTTGTTGATGGACAAATTGAAAACCATTATAGGGTATGTGCATCTTGTTTAGTTAGGATGTAGATGATGAATCAATGGAGTTGTTCCATTTGATTTGGCGTTGAAAACTCGAGTAACGAAGTTATAACGAAATTTACGAAATTTGGCGTTAAACATTGAAAACATAAAATTTCCGGATTAGTAGTCGAAAGTTATCGTGTAACTTGGAAACTTTGGTTTTTGAGAGCATAACGTAGTATAAGGTATTCAAGAGTCGTGGACTCAAGAATCGTCGAATTTTGATTTAGAACGAAGAAACGAGCTATGAATGATCACGAATGTAAAACGAAAGTGTAATAGGACGTGAAATAGTGAATTCAGTGTTAACTGATTTAAAAAACTACTTTTATCTGATTGTAATCGAAGTACATGAGTTATGTGAGATAACGGCTTTTGAACGAGTCAAATCCAACTTATAACGATCAAGTTAGGAGTCCGGGAAGAATTGAACTGAGAAAAACTTAGAAATCCAGGGCTCAGGGTTGGCGCCGCAGCTGTGACGCCCCCAAAACAGGTCCATACCATCCAACCTATTCTGAGTCGCCAAATACATGGTACAGAAAACAACTACAACTTTATTACAATAATTGTCGTACAAAATACAACAACACATATCTGCCGTGAGTTTGGATACAAATATATACCAAATGTGACACATGTCCCATAGTGGACAAAGACGTCACCATGACACCTTACATAAAGGTATAGTCAAAAGCTGCTTTTAAAATTAGAATCTTTGGAAAGTGCTCAAGAAACCTTCGTATACATGGGAGGCCATGCGTCTAGGTTATGATAGATATCATATGGCCACGTAATTATCCTTGGTTGACCTAATAATAGACCCTTAAAGAAAAATAAGAAGATTACTATCATATTCTTCTTAATGGTAAGTCTTCTCTTGACATATCATTATCTCCACTGTCTCTAATTGAGAATTATACTTCAAACAAACACCAAGATTATATAGGTAGTGCTTGTAGATATACTCAGTAAGTGGATATGCACAACCCTGTCTTATGATGACACGAAGTTGTATGTCATTAGATATCTTGTATGATAGTGGCAAAACACCCTTCCAACATTGGGTTCGCCTCACCCTATTTGATTCACCAAATATAACTACTAAATGATGTATATAACACCTTTCTATACTGCTTAGGGAGAACCTCCACAGCTAGAGACCACCGTTCTATTTCCCCGTTACCCTCGCTCGACCCAGCTACACTTTTATTTACCTGAAAAGGAATTGTGAAGCAAAAGGGTGAGCACAACTAGCCCAGTAAAGAATATCATGACTAAAGATAATTAAATTATCAATAGCCTTCATCAGTAATAAATCAGAGATTTAGAACATATGGTAGATGATAAAACTTTTCAACCATAGTTGTAGCGGAACGAGCAATCCATTAGAAGAGTCAAATAGACCATAAAGTCTATTATCTTCTCCACATTAAAAGTCTACCAATAATGTTTTATCCCTGTAACATTAATCAACAGTTCCTTTCCACAATTATATGAATAACTCATAATCATAATTGTAATTCTAAATTCCTCTTCGTATCTAGGATGAAGATAATTTTCATCACCTGAAACATCAAAGATCATGGTTATACCAAATCACAGTTCATGTTCATAATCATACTAATAAATTTATCTTTGCACTACGGGCCAAAGATATTCATCAACAAGTCATCTTTGCACTACAGGCCAAAGATATTCAACAACAGGTCATCTTTGCACTACAGACCAAAGATATTCAACAATAGGTCATCTTTGCACTACGGGCCCAAGATATTCATCAATAATTCATCTTTGCACTACAGGCCAAAGATATTCAACAACAGGTCATCTTTGCACTACGGGCCAAAGATATTCATCAATAATTCATCTTTGCACTACGGGCCAAAGATATTCATCAATAATTCATCTTTGCACTACAGGCCAAAGATATTCCTCAACAGTTCATATTTGCACTACATGCCAAATATATTCATCAACAGTTCATATTTGCACTACAGGCCAAATATATTCATATCTCAAAGAAATATATAATCATTTCAGAATTTATATAAACAATAATTATAACCATGTTAATCAATTCATCTTTACACTTAAGCTTAAGATATTCAATTATAAATTCAATGGTTATGATCATACCAGTTAACAATTCATCTTTGCACTACTGGCCAAAGAGAACCCATAGTCACAATCATACCAGTAATCTACCCATCTTTACACTCAAGTGAAAGAGAAATTCAACATCAGGGTTATAAAAATGTTATATATGATAATAAAAATAATATGATCAACAACTGCATTTATTTTCAAGAGCAACAATCATAAATCAATGATAATTTGGTCAGAAAAAGAAACCAATTTTTGTCGTGAATAGTACCCGTGAATAGTAACTCGTGAATAGTAACTTGTGAATAGTACTCCGTATTCGTACATAGTACCGTATACGTAAATAATGTCATATACATAAATAGTGCCATATACATGAATAAGTGTCGTATACGTGAATAGTCAGTATCGTGAATAGTAACCCGACTCAAAAAGGTAGAAATTCCACAATAAGATCCATACCAATATGTCAAGATAATGATATTGAAAGAATAACATCATTATGAAGAATATAACATCCCTTACTATCCTTACAATCCACTTACCAAAAAAAAAGACTTCCATTTGGATATCGGATATCTGACATAACGTCAAGAAAACTTGCAGCGATGAATAACAACTCACCAAGTATCTAAATACTCACAAAATACACTCGATAATCTAGAGAGAAAAAGAGAGAAAACTTATGAATTCTGGTGTGATTTTCAATTCTAACTTAGCCCTCTATTTATAGGAAAATGTTAGCACGCCGAAGCAGACTTGACCTGCAACCTGATGGCTTTACCTGCTACTATTCCACCCACCAAAAATCAGCCACCATCCCCAACAACCAAAAGTGGGGCCCACCCATTTCTAGAATTTTCCACCAAAATCATTTATAAACCTAATTTCCGAATCAGTCACCTCTTAAAATTCATAACAGATCATTCGTTCATTTTTAACGGTTCACAATTTGTGGACATATACTCAACTTATATATGTATACCATATCCAAAAATTACAACGATCCAACAGTCAGATTAAAAATTATAACTCACACAATAAAGCTGTAAGAACACTGATTTGATCTTTTAATACCTCCAATCCGACAAAATACTGATAAAATACCTCAACATTAATTCCTTCATTTATAACCACATAAATAAATCCATCATTTATATCCACATCAAATAAATATTTCCTTATCATATAAATCAATAATTAATTATTCACAAATAATATTACGTAATCACAATAATGACAACGAGCAGGTTCCGGTGAGAGGGGCTTTCAGATAAGGATTTCTCCTCATGGCCAGCAATTAGGTGACCAAACCTCTCCTCGATGAACTTTCTAGACATTGCCAATAATGCTATCTCATAATATTATTCAAATAATATGAATTATTGATCGATAATGGGAAATCTTGTGTAGTGACAATTATTGAAACCACAATAATATAAAATATCAACACAGCAATTATTGAATCAATAAAATAAAATATTGAAGCAAGAATTCTTTGTAACAATTATTGAGTAGTGCCTTCTTACGTAAGGATCAATAATTCAACAATATCATGCAATACTGGTAATGCTTTCTTCATGCAACCACGCCAGACATCGTATTTTAACCACCAGGTATTCCAACAGTGTTAATGGTAACAACTACGCCGTTAATTATAAAAACTCAAACTTATCATTTTCTTCATCCGATGCTTATTACATTATGGGGCCCATTAAATGGTCTGCTTGGCAAGTGCATGCGAATATTCCCAAGCGTAAAGAATATTCCATGACTAAACGAATATTCCCCGACAACAATGAATATTTTATAACCACTTGCGTATTTTGAAAAATTCATATATTACCCTTAACTTTAACCTTTTATCAATTTAACCATTTACTGAATAGAAAAATTGAATAATTTTATTTCATAAAATTCGGGGTCTTACAGCAACTCCTCCCCAAGCTATAATCACTCCCGCCGTAGTGCTGGGTAGAGAGAATAGACACTGCAGAGTCTGTAGTAGATCGCCACTGTAAGAAGTAAGTTTCAGGCCATGACTCGAGACCGAGGATTAGTTCTTTGTTAGTTAGCGTACAGAGCCAATGGTAAGTTTTGAGGGAATGGGGGGCAGCTTGTGAGAAGCCGAGGAAAAAGATAAACTTAGTTATTTTTAAACCCAAATGTTGCAGGACTATTATGGGGCAAGTGTATATACTTAATGTACATGTTAAGACCAATCCTATATCACCTATATGGTGATGACCTTAGGAATTGAATGTGATTTATTAGTAATGAAACGATAACAAGCCGTAAAGGCGAATAAATACTTAAAATGAGTAATGAAATAAATTTGATTAAGTTATAGAAGGGAAATAAGTTGGTAAAAACAATGTGATTAGATTGTTTGATAGCTAATTACAGTGTGTTATATGAATATATCATGTAGATACTGTAAAGACTGAGAACTGTTGAATAATTATTTAAAGACGCTTGAAGGCAAGTTTTTTTAACGATTGTCTAACCTTTGTGTTAGCTAAGTTTTTTGTGATTCATGATATGAGATGCATGAATTGTTTTACGAAAGGGTTGATGCCAGATTTAACTCGGCTAGACTAATCTTAAGAGTTGATTGATTTATTTACAAGTCTTTCAATATAGAATTGATAACATTATCCTATGCCAATTGTTTGGTACGAATTCAAAGGTAAGCCTGAGTATGAATAAACAAATTTATTTTACATCGATTATTCGATGGGTACATAAGGTTGCCAAAACTTAAACGTAAATACGTTTAACAGATGAATGTTGATCAACATAGAGTACTATATGCTGATCACCTAGATGTGCTCGTAAGATATATCGAAATTACGGTTTTAATGCCGGGTTGTCCTTTTTCATGAATGAAAACTAAAGAGAATGTTCATGGTCTTTTGACCTACTCAGAATTCCTAAGTTACTATGAGTACTTCGGAATTGTTTTACGAGAATGAAAAGTGATATACAATGTTTCATAGTACTTCATAGCTATTTGTTCAGTTATTGAAGAATAATCATATGATTCTCGACGTGGTATTTATATTATACATTGTTAGACTTGATGAGCTAGTTATGCTTGAATTATACAATCTTGCTTGAATTATATGATTGCAGCTAAGGCCGAGCGAACTAAGGGTTCTAAGAAAGATAAAGGCAAGGCTAAGATGGATAATTAGTTATCCTGTAATAGACTATTATGTTTGTATGTATTATACTTATGAACAATGAAGAATGTATTCGGTTTCAGAACCTGGGAAAAGATTTATTATTATTGTAATAAGAATGTAGTTAATACACTCATTTTGATGTTGTTTCAATAGAATGAATGTATGGTTATGAGTACCGTGTAGCACCATCTGTCGGGTTGGAAGATACCCAGATTTGGGGGCGTCAAAAATATTACTTTGATGCCACCAAGAGTTATCACATACTTTGGAAAAACAAGAAAAGTAGCATTAAGAACAAGGTATGTTACAAGCTTTAGTTTCACGTATTTTGTTGGTTTTACAAAAATAAAGAACCTATACTCTTAAATTTTCAAAACTCATGATTTACTAGTTTTTTTTTGGGTTCATGTTTGGATCTTACCTATTTGAGTGTTTAATAGATGATTAAGAAGAAGGAAAAGATATTATGTTCAAATGTTTAAGAAAAACACAAATCTTGTATGCTTTGTGTATTTTTAAGTTAGATACATGGAGTTCAAGCTTTAAATGACTAGAAGCATGCTAGAATGATAGATATATAGTTTAATGGATTTAACTTCTGTATTGTTGTAATATCCAAGAATTCTAAGTCACTTTGCGAATAGATATATTAATTAAATATTAATGATATCGAAAACTTTATGATGTGTGTGGAATGATTAGGAAGTAAAATAAATATGTGAATTGTAATTATGTATATGTGTTTATTTATTTAATAGAAAGAAATAAAAAGGAAAGGTTATGTAACCTAATTATAAATTATGTATGAAAATTTAAATAACCCAAGGGTTATGGTGTGGGAGAATAATATTATTTAAAATTAAACTAATTTAAGAAATATATTTTACTATCTCAATTTATTAATTTAATAACTTAATTAAAGCAAGTCTAATTGAGTTATAAAATTTAATGTAAAAGAGTAATGATTTAAATTCTAAATGTGTGGATTGGAAACCATAATTAAATATTTAGGGTAGGATAAGATGGAAAGTATTGGACTATGTCAATTTTCCATGGCCCAAGGAACTAATTGAAAGCCCAAAAGATTAAATAACGTGGCCCAACTTTAAGCCTAATTAAAGAGGGACATGTTGAACATTTGATATACTAAATAAAGCGTTAAAAAGAAAATAAAAAAATTGGAGATAAGAATGCCACATGGCCGGCCATAAGAGGAGAAAAAAAGGGGGATGTATCTCATCATTTCCAAGTTCCTTATCTTCAAAAGTTACTTACACTTAGCTAGGTGTCATTATTTTAAAGGTGCCGCCATATTTAATTAAACTAGTAAGTAATCTTGTAATGATTAAGAGAGAAATAGAACAAGAAGGGGGGGGGGGTGTATATAGATATATATCTTATATCTATACATTACTCTCCAACAAAAATCTAATTCTTTTCTCTTTCATCTTCTATTTTAGTTCATTTATCTTACTTTCTATTTTAACTAACAAAGCAAAACTAGAGAGAGAGAGAGAAAATTCGGTGGGAAGAGAAGAAGAAGAGAGAGAGAAGTTGGATCTTGATGCACCCAAAGTTTATCTCATACTTTGGTAAAGTAAGAAGAGTAGCAAACTCTAATTTTAAAGCTTTTATTTTCATTTCTTTTGATTGTTTAATGGAATATGGAGTTTGTGTTTTTCAACTTAAAAATATATATATATGATTTATAGTGTTACATGTTTAGATCTAACATATTTGAGTGTTAGAAAGTGGATCAAAAGGAGAGAAAAGAAACTAGTTTTTTTAAATAAATAAAAAAAGAAAACCCTAGCTTTCTCTTCCTTTAATCAACTACCGTTTTTGATCTACACCTTTTTTTGATCCGTCAAAGAGGGGTGCTAGATATGTAAGTTAACTACTACCCAAGTGGTAGCACTCAAAAATAATATTTTTTCAAGTAGTAGTGACTATTTTAGTCAAAATAGTCCGGGTAGTGGAAAAAAAGGCAATAAAAGTTTTTGGCCAGTCTTTTCCAAGGGCAGTTTCGTCAACTTATGTTGCTTTAAAAATTTTGAGAAAATTTGGAGTGTTAATATGATGAGTTAACTGAGTTCTGTAAAAAGATGAGAACTTTTGGATGTATATAATGCAAGTTATGGATTTTACGAGAAAGTACTATTTTAAACATAAATTTGAATAACTCTTTGTGGTTAAGTCTAAAAAATTGTGAAATTTTTACCGGGACTATATATATATAACGAGAACATACCCTAAAAATTTCAGAAGTTTTGGACAAGAAATCAATTTGTGAAAAATGCTGCAATATTTGACTGCTTTAGACTATTTAAAAATAATAAATGAATTTTAAAAATTCCAGGAAAAATATATTTTCATAAAGGGATCATATACTGTTGATTTTCAGAAAAAATATTTTTTGAGATGTTATGCTATTTTTCATATCAATGATGATATTATGGATAACTGAATTTAATTATTTATGTGGTGTTAAAAATATGAAAAATGAGAGTTTATGACTTGAGAACCCTAAATATGGTTGATGTAGATTTTTGATAGGGGTTTTGGTCATTTGTGATGAGATAGTATGGTTATGACATTTTAAGATGAGTAAATGAATTAATTAGTAAAGTGTAAACAATTATAATAAATTGTTTATTGATTTAATAAATGATT
Source organism: Panax ginseng (assembly GCA_020205605.1). Taxonomy (NCBI): domain Eukaryota; kingdom Viridiplantae; phylum Streptophyta; class Magnoliopsida; order Apiales; family Araliaceae; genus Panax; species Panax ginseng. Next base: position 108,220,606 of record CM035136.1, read on the forward strand.
AAATGTTATTAAATGACTAATAACATTAAATTAAAATATTATTAATATAATTAATAATATTAAACTAATATATTATAAAAAGATTAATAATATTAGCTTAAGATATTATTAAATAATTAATAATATTACAAAGGGAGATTAAAATGAATAGTATAGATAGGTAAAGACATTTTAAAATATAGTGTGTTGAATTGGATATTCAACATCGACTATATTATGTATATGGTATGCTGAAAAGGGTAATTCAATTTACTGGATTTTACAATCCGATTTCTTTATATTAAGAATTAGGTTCTTTGGATTACGGAATTGATTCGCTAAATATAGGTATTCAAATTTTATTTGGATTATAAAGAGTAACTTATAAAATAAAACATTAAGCGATGAAGTGATTGGTATATTATCAAAAGATGATAATAATACTAAAACTCTAATGTAATGTCTAATATTTAACTATGTGACTGAATGTTAGACAATTTAATATACAGTAATGATAGTATAGGTGGGTATATGCTGTGACTAGTCGAGAGATCAATTATAGGTCTTTTCTCTAAGAAGTAAACTAAATTGTGTAACAGTAGACCGTAATCGAGGCAAGTTCTCTAATTCAAACTTGAGTTATTATTTTCAAAGTATGTTATTGAATAAATATCGTTGATTATTCACATCTATACTGGTTATTGATACTCGCACTTGGACTAATTAAATTCATGTTCTATTAATATTGAACTGTGAATTAGTTAAAGTTCTTTCATTCATGAACTGTTTAAGATATGGATCTATGCTAATTGTATCAGCTAGATCAAATATGTTTAAATTTGTTAAATCAAATATGTTTTAAAAGTTGTTATTCACTAATTGATTTGGTAAGGACTCAAGACTTAGAAAAAGAACAATTTGATTAAAGCATTATTGGAAAACAATTATTGATCGTTTATTAAGTGTTTATGCATAATACACCAAGTATGAAAGGCTGATCCCCTTGATTACCAAAACTTATTGAAAAGACCAGTTTAAATACTGACAACCTTAGAATATGTTCATAGTCATTATGACCACTCAACATCTATTATTCAATTATTTGAATATTCAGTTATCAAGACTTAATTCATGTTCTTTCACAATTGATTTCTATTGTTGAACATTGAACGATAAATTCCTTGCTAATCATGATATATCTCCCTTGTATTTAAACTTGCTAAGCAAATTCGTTGCTTACCCTTGCTATATCATGACAGTTATTTCAGCTAAGCCAGAGATGACCAAGAAGGACAAAGGCAAAGGAAAAGTGCAAGAATAGATAATGAAAATGTTTATGTATTATATTATATTATGTACATTGGTATTGTAAACCTTGTGTGTTACTAAGAGTAACTTAAGTATGATATGTTTAAGTTAAGGTTAATAGACCTTGGGATATTATTGTAAGACTTTGTTATAATGAACACTGTATGTTTATTATTCCGCAATAGTTTATAAAATGCTTATGATGATGATGGATCGTGAGCACCGAACCCGAGGTTTGAGAAATCGGATTTGGGGGCGTCACAGATTGGTATTGTGACACCCCCAAATTCAGACACTCATATCTCGAATTCGGTGCATCATGTGCAACTTCTAATATCATACCAAAATCATTAACAACGGAATAATAGAATAATTTACATTGTTATAACATAAATATTTTTGTCCCAATGTCTCGTGACCGTTACTACAATGTTCCAACAATTAAACTTAAACATAAGTGTGGACGTCGGGATTTTTAGATGTCCCTTTCCGTTACTTGTTCTTTGGTGTTCTCATTTTAGGTGAGATTTGTTTGAAAAAATAAGTGAAAAAGGTCCGACATGTATAATGTAAATGATTTGATTTGTTAATAGTCGCCATTGGTTTTTTAAATGGTTGTACCAACAACACCGAGAAAAGGTTTGCACATTGACCCAAATTGATGTGACATCGCTAAATCTGCCGGTGAAACCGAGATTCATTAGGGTCCGGGGACTTGGTTATGCGGAGGGAAGGTGTTAGGCACCCCCCGACATCCGTGTTACCACGGTGACCACCTCTTTTCAAGAAACTATTATCTGAATGTGTGTGTGTGTGGGTCAATGTGATGTTATTTGGAAGTAGTGCGAGGCCTCGTTCGCACCTATATACACAGGGTTTGAATTTATGTAAAAATTCAGTTTTAGCAAGATATAACAATGATGTTTTATAAAAAAGGTTTTTCAAACCCTGATGCTCAATAGTAATTGAGACCTTTTACACTCCCATTTTATTAAGTGTTCGGCTTGATTGATTTTATTTACTGGATGCGAGGCATCCAAATTTAAAATAATGTACAAAATAATGCCGACTTCCTCATGGGTATGGAAACCATCTGAGGAAATTCAGACATTGCAGAATAATTTACAAGTTGCTTACAGCTGAAAACGTCCATCACGGGAATCGAATCTAGATCCAATGGGCAGAATCTGTGATCACATGATTTCTAGGCGCACAAGATACTGCAATTTGTATGAAAGCGATAAGAATGGTATATATATATATATAAAAGTTGTATATATATATATATATATATATATATATATATATATATATATATATATATATATATATATATATAGACATGATCACCAACCACGAAGCACCTCCATGGGGATCGAAATGTAAATAAAGCTGTAAAAGCTATCAACCGCCACGGATGTAAAATCCAGGCTCATCGAACAGAGTTCGACAACAGTTCATATATATATATATATATAAATATATATATAAAAGCGAATAAACGTGCAGATGTAAAATCCAAGCTCATCGAATAGAGTCCAAACACACAGTTAATATATATATATATATATATATATATATATATATATATTAAAGAAGTAAACGCACTGCATCAAGTTCAGGCTCATCGAACAAAGTTCGACACATTCATATATATATATATATATATATATATATATATATATATATATATATATATATATATATATATATATATATATATATATATATAAAAGCAAATAAGCGCTGCATCAAGTTCAGGCTCAATCGAGGCATAACTCGATAATGTTAGTCCGAGATATATATATACCAATCTGAAATAAAACCCAGAACCAAAGTCAAAGGCAAATGCATGTAAAACACGACTCTCAACGTGAAGAAGGGTGTGTACAGAGATGAAGAGAAAGGCTTTAAAGTGTATGAGAAGGCTTACAGTTGACTGCCAAAGAAGACTTTTATATCTTTAAAGTGGGTAAACACTGGTTTTTGTAGGTACAAAAGAAGCTATATATGAGCTCACATGTGTTTAAAATGAAAAAGTACACCTTGTATGGGGTGAAGTGAGCAAATTAGGCGAGGGCTTCCCTCATGGTTATCTCTTGCAAAATGGCCACCCCAAGCCCTCTATTTATAGAGGATGGAGCTGCAGGTGTACCTGCGGCTGAGCCGTAGGTGTACCAGAGGCAACCCGGGTGGGCCCGGGTTTCTCGGGTCGGGTTGTCTCGTAGTACGTGCACTCGGGCACTGTAATGTCCACTCGAACTTTCAGAAGTGCAATCCGGGCATCCGATTGAGGTATACATGACCTATTTCGGACCGCTGTTGTCGAGAGTTATACAATGACATAGGATTAGAGTTTGTACGAAGTCATTGAAGATGGGACGATGCCCTCCGGTTTTCAAGCTTCAAATTCTATCCGTTACCCCGCACAATAGTCACTCGTGATTGATTATCCTTGATTCTTGTGGGACATCGTTGCGTAGAGATGTGTATGAAATGTTGAGACGACGTGGCGTGGCATTGTGTTGGCGAGATGACGATGTTGCCCTTCACCGGTGTTATCGTCGGTTTGAAATGATAAAGCGACGTTGCTCGAGCTTATTTGAGATTGGATCGCCGCATTTGTTGAAGGTCCTCATTGTCATCTTTGAGGTGTGTACTGTCCTCCGGTGTTATCGCCTTAGGGTTAGTATGCATTTTATCTCATTATGGTAAAGAGATTGAAGTTGGTTGCATTTGAAACAAGCATTTCGGGGTTATTCTTAAAGCGCATTCCTTGGGGTTATCACCAAGGTTGGTGGCTATTCAATGGTTGGGACCGAGGCCCGGATACCTCGGGGTTATCTCAGAGATTAATCTGTCTTCTCGGTGTGTGTTCCGGTATTGGATCTGCATGCCTCGGGGTTATCTCCAAGATTGGAATTGTTACTCCCAGTGTGTGTTCCGGGGTTGATGCTGAACTTCCGGTAGTATCCGGTATGGATATGGATTGTCTTCAGGGTTCGCTCTTGAAAGACTTAATCATCCTCTCCTCTTGCAATGTTAGTGGCAAAGAAGAGAAAATTTCGAGTGTCTACAGATGCCCCTCTTTATCATACTCATGCATGGCGATGCATGGGTAGGATAAAGAATCCTAGACACTTGAAATGCAACAAGACAAACACTTGATCTTGTATGTAGCAACATGATGCTGAATATATGATGCATGCATATGCGGGGTTGTAACCCAACATTTGGGGATGATTCTTTGGATCTCGCTCGCCGCTTCAACCGGGATTGGCAATGACGACCCCATTTGATGTGTAATCCGAATCTGTTAGGATGTTGATGTTGGAGTTATCACCAAATTCCTGTGTCTTTGATAATGACTTGATCCTGAAGATGTACCTCTTATGTGTAAGAGATCTGTGGGGATAAAGCTTGATATGTTTGAGGATGTGTATAACATATTCCATCATATATCCTCTTTGATAACATTGACCTTTCCTGGTTGGTATCGCTAGGATATGTCAAGATTCTGTTGGATTTACTGCCAACAACAAATGCTGTCAGGGATGCCTGACCTTCGTTGACGTGTACTTCATTGACATGTGAATCAACGACTAAAAAATCCTATGGGATATACTGTCAAGGTTGTTTGACCTTCGCTGACGTGTGAATCAATGGCTGATACTCTGTGGGTAGATTGTCAAGGTTGCTTGACCTTCGCTGACATGTGAATCAACGGAACATTGCGTTGTGACCCCCACTGGGGATCCGCTGGGGAATATGAATAATCGAGCATGAAATCCTCGAATAGCTCTAGAGCTCTGATAGGTTTAATCGCTATCGGCTGAGATAACGTCAAGGCTGCTTGACCTTTGTTGATATGTGTGTCAACGACTTGAATGTACGTTGTAATCCCCTGTCGGGGCTTCACGTTGTAACCCCCGTCGGGAATCTACGTTGTAACCCCCGTCGGGGATTTATGTTGTAAACCCCGTCGGGGATCTACGTTGCAACCCCCGTCGGGGACTTACGTTGTAACCCCCGTCAGGGACTCACGTTGTAACCCCCGTCGGGGACTTACGTTGTAACCCCCGTCGGGGACTCACGTTGTAACCCTCGTCGGGGACCTACGTTGTAACCCCCGTTGGGGATCTACGTTGTAACCCCTGTCGGGGACTTACGTTGTAACCCCCGTCGGGGACTCACGTTTTAACCCCCGTCGGGGACTCACGTTGTAACCCCCATCGGGGACTTACGTTGTAACCCCCGTCGGGGACTTACGTTGTAACCCCCATCGGGGATCTATGTTGTAACCCCCTTTGGGGACTTACGTTGTAACCCCCGTCAGGGACTCACGTTGTAACCCCCGTCGGGGGCTCACGTTGATCTTTTAGAGTAATGACCCAAAGTTGGCGACATCGGACCTGTACAAGGTATTGCCGGATGTGATTTGTGACAAATGAGATCATTGGCAGGGTATACCTCGTGTTCGGGTGACTACCAATGAGCGATGTAAAGACTCAAAGTTTCATCTGAGAAGGCCAGGATTGTATGTTGTTTTGCTCAATCACGTGGCATTTTTATTCCTGATTTGACCTTTCTAGTCTGCGAGAACTCCTTTGCAACTCGAACTAGACTAAGCTGGAGGGGTGGGGCCCATATAGGGGTGCCGCAAGTACACCTACTGCAGCTGCAGATGAGCCTGCGGCCAACCGTGGATGATATAATCCAGCAGGTTGGTCTCACAAGTCATTTTCAACTTGATTCGCTACGAGAAATCCGTGAGCCTCCTTCAGATCTGCTGAGTTCGGGCTATTTTCCTTTCTGAGGTGATTTAAAGACTTGTTGTCCAGATATTATGGATCCGGATCAGCCAAGCGATTCAAGTAGGACCACTTACGGTATACGGGAGGCTTCGAAGTGCCTCGACCCCGCTTACGCCGAATGACCTAAATCGATTAGTGAGGCCGTGATTCGTCGATTAAGGCAAATGTGCGGGCGTTGAGGACGAGGAGGAGGATATTCCGATTGAGGATCTCGCTCCTACTGCACATGTTCCCCATAGGGATCTACCTTGTATTCAGGTGGCAAACCCAAAGCTTCTGGGTGATTTGAGCAAACATCCATCGATGTACTTGCATGCTAACGAGGTATGGCGTTAGACCATCTTCCTTCATTTTCTATTGATGAGGATTAAAGGGTTCTGATGTTGATCTGCATTTTATGCAGGTTCCCGGCTTCACACAGCCTCGAGGGAATTGGTTTAGTATACACTCCATATATCAGGCTCTTTATCCTGATTATAGAGCTGTAGTGCATGATTGGGGATTCGGGGCATTCTTCTCCATCCTTCCCGTCGTTGTCCACTGGGTTACCTCGGGGCATTATCTCGAGCGATGGTTTCATCAGACTCAGACACTCCATCTGCTGGATTGCGAGGTGATGATGACGCCGATGGATTGGCGATTTATCACAGGTATGGAGTTTGGAGGGGAGCCAGTGCCTTGCATGGCGAATATTACCCCTACCGTCGGATCCTTGTTAGGAGTTCGCGGAGGCGCCCAGGCGGGATCGTCCGTTCGGGTCCTTTTGAGCGTAGATGCTATGAGCGGGCTTTTGAGTGAGCCCATGCCTGATGATGTCAGAATCAGGGATTGCATTCTTCGGCGATTGTTCCTGATGATCATTAGAGGCTTCTTCATAGCAGATAACTCTTCTACGGTGTCTTTCGCTTTGATCAGCGCCACGCGTCATTTGGACCGTATTGGAGAGTATGATTGGGGTTCCTATTTTTTCCGGGGCATGCGTATGCGCTCACAGGGTTTGATCGAGGCTTGGCTAGGCTTCTACCCATTTCTGCTGATGAGTATTTCTCTTGTCATTTCCCATTTATAGGTTAAAAGTGTTTACTGATAGCAGATGTTTTGCCATTGTGTTGGCAGTTTTGCGCCTATGAGAGGCTCCCATACTTGCGTCCTGTGAGTGTGTTAGGTTTAGATACCTATCCATGAGGACGACGATGGCATCATTCCATTTTGCCGGAGGTTCCTGTAGCTGAGGGCTTCACTCATTGCCGTATGCAGCTGGAGTTATTGACAGCTGATACCATCATATGGATTCCCTATTCAGGGGAACACTTGACCATCGACTTTGAGGATGGATACCCGACTGGAGTCGAGTACGTGATTTCCACTAGGAGAGTTCCTCTCTTCACAGATGGAGGCTGGGAGCTCTATTTAGGAGAGCGTGCTATTAGTAGCACCACAGAGGAGATTCGTATACCGATCTTGCCTCCTACCAGGCGTCATTGGCCTGTATCGCAGTCACCCGTCACTGATATCCCATTGTTGGGGTCCGACGCCTTTACATTATCAGAGGGTCCTTGCACTCAGGAGATGTTCCAGCATTGGTGGTTCCCTCGTACTATCGGAGCCCAGTCCCGCGCCACACAGTTTATGGGGGATATGGTTCCAGGATCCGTGATGATGACGGATTGGATAGCTTGTGTCCGAGATCTGACTCATATAACACAGATTGATAGTTCGACCCGGCAGTTGGACCAGGCACATATATTTATCTAGCATTTGGGCAGAGATCCGGCAGAGGTGGCTTCATTTGATCCTTCCAACTCAAGCGCTGGCCCCTCAGATGACCCATTTGGTTTTGCTAGCGCAGATCCCCCTCTATATAGGCCTGACATCCCTGTTGATAGAGATCCAGTGACTCAGGAGGAGTTACATCAAGTGGACAGGATTGATGATGTGGATATCGACACCATTGTTTTCTTCTGATGTGTATTCTCGTTATATCTTTTGATAGGCCTCTGTTAGATATTGGGTGGCTTTACCCCATTCTCGCTATATCTTTTGATAGGCCTCTATTAGTAGTAGGGCGTCGTCTGTGCCCCATTTCCCTGTATTTGTAGCTGTACAGAGATGATGTATTAGATGTTAATATACTTAGGAATGTATGCACAGTTTTTCCATTCCCTATATCATATTGCCATCTATTATCTGCTATGCATGTATCATGTTATGCATATGTATGTATGTCCAAAGATATTGGCATTGACCTGGATGGTCTTATGACACGGCCATATGGATGTCTTTTTTCGATAGTTAGTCCGTATAGATCATACCCCACCATCATTGGTGGCATTGGGTATGCGATCGTGGTATGATAGCATGTCACCACCAGACAGGGTGACTGTAGATCATTTGCTGCAGCATACCATGACATTATTGATGTTTCAGGTTCCCGCAGGGTTTGTGGATGGGATGTTAGAGCATTGGGTATCGGATAGGCAGGTCTTCTGATTCAAGGACCCATGAGTTGACTCCTACTTTGGAGGAGTATGCACGATTGACGATGCTGCCATTAGACAGACCTTGCGTGCATATGGCTTTCGGAGACATGAATAGACGGTTCATGACTCTCACTGGATTGCGGTGCAGAGTGGTACAGGATGAGCTGACGTCTGGCCACGTGATATCCCAGCATTTTCTGTATGACAGATTTGGCTTTGAGGATAGCTATTCACGAAATTTCAGGGATTTCACCGCACCGGAGGATCATTGGCGTTTGGCCAGGGTTGATGTACTGCTATTATGCGTACTGTCATATGTCTATATGCCACGATATATGGATGAGATAGACATTGGTGTCATCATGGCTGTGAGAGCTCTTAGGGAAGGTTGTACCATTATACCGATGATTGTAGCAGAGACCTGCGATTGACAAGATCTACCGCCGCACTTATCGTGATGAGTGTTCACAGGCGATTCGGTTATCTTTGTATGTGTGGTTTATGTCACACTTGATACCGATTGGCACTCTTAGATAGCATGGGTATTAGTTCTCCCATGATGTAGCCATGTCATACTCCTTTCAGCCATCGGAGTGTATAGATGCTCTGTCTTGGTCCATATTTTTTGCAGATATCAGAGATCCATTCAGCATATTGCCGTGTTCGGGGCTTAGCTGACCATACAACTTCATTACTCATGCTCCGGGCATGGACTACCTCCCTCTAGCTGGTTTGAAGGGAGTGACTACTTACCACCCACTGGCCGTGATGTCATGATTTGACCGATTTGATTTTTATCCTTTCGAGGGGCGATAGATCGACGTTGACTTCTCGATATCTTTCAGCAGAGGACCGATCCCGTGTGTATGCTTGTTGGGATCAGCGTGAGATAGCTGCTTTTTTTGTGAGCCATCCGGGTTGTTCTGCAGAGTATTCCGCATGGATGGAGACAGAGATTTTATCGACTACAGCAGTATCCACAGTACCGGATAGTGAGTCAGATGATGTAGAGCCCATGGAGGACATCGATTCCCACATCAAGGAGGAGCCAGGTGCTGGGTTACCAGTATCTCTTTTAGATTCTCCCGAGATCAAGATCTTAGGATTCAAAGACAAGATACTTTGAGCAGAGTCTTCATCTGATGACCTTTGAGAGAGATCAGGCTCGATCTATGATGTTGACTGCCCTTGATGGGAGAGACTCAGCTCTATTAGAGAGAGACGAGGCATTAGCTCGCAGAGATATCGCTGTTGTTGAGCGGGACGAGGCCAGATTAGCCAGAGATGCAGTGATAGTTGAGCGAGATAATGCTATATCTGCCCGGGATGTAGCCGTCACAAATAGTACTACAGTGAGGTCCCTTACCACTGGCATGATCGCAGAGATAAGCGCATATATTGATGATCATATGGTCACCATGCAGATGGCTGCAGATCTGTTGGGTCGTGTGGATATTCTCGTACAGGAGACCACAGCTTTGCCTCCTTCTTCTAAGAGGGACGCCATGTTGGGCTTGTTAGCTCGCATATACCCTGACTTGTAGATGAGCTTGTATTTACCTGCACAGCCTAGCTTAGCCATTTTGTCATGTACAGTTTACATTGTATATATCAAACAACATTATATATATGACATGGAAATATATATTTGGATCACTTCCCTTTTTAGATATGCTTTGCTACTTGCTTGATATTTTGCCTGATGCTTCAGGGCTTGTGATTTTGATGTATTATGAATTCCTCCTGGGTGGATGGACATTGAGTTGTCTCTAGATAGTTCAGAATGGATCATCGATCTGTATGTATCCCTACCATCTTTGGCATCTTGGGACTAGTTTCTATATGAAAATATGGAGAGGAGTGTGGCTTTCCTCTCTGAGATTGACCGCACCACAGATGGTCGCCAGTACTTCTATTTAGGAGAAGCCTAGTTAATTCCATCTCTTATGGATTAGTGTTGCTCTTCAAGGTATGACCGCAGCTTAGATGGTCGCCGAATCTCTTATTTGGGAGGAGTTCAGGTAATTCCATCCCTTTGGTCTGAAGCCGAATGAAATGTAGTGGATTGAAGGATGATCCCAGTACTAACTGACAAGGGTTTGTGTTTTGGCAGGGGGTGATACCGAACCATGAATGGCTGCCTACGTACTCCTTTTGAAGAGGAGATCAGGTCTGCGTAGTTCAAACCTAGTGTAAGAGGTTCAACGCTATATATGGAAGAAATGGTGTAGGAATGTTTTTGGTTGTTTTTGTTTTTGTAAGGGTAGAAATGTTTTTGTTGTTTTTGTTTTATTGCGACCGGGCCATATGAAATGGTTGCCTACGTATTCCTATTGAAGAGGAGATCAGGTTGACGTAGTTCGCCCCTCAGGGCGAGCGGAAAAGCGTGATCCCATGTGCATGTCAGATTGCGGGGAGGAGAAAGTTTAATCCTAGGTTGAGGATAAACTGCGGGTGAAAAGTTTGATCCCATGTGTGGGTAGCCAAACTACAAACGCGAGAGGTTCAATTCGTAGTGGGATGACCTAAGTCGTAGGAACGCAAAGGAGCCAGGCTGCTGGCTTGAAGAGTATGTTTCCCTGAAGGGAAAAGTGTGGAAGAGTTGTTTGATGTAAAGGGTTAAAGAACAAAAATGACTGGTGATCTGATGGTCCAACACTAGGATGTTTGCTTGATGGCAACTTTAAACATAGTACTGTTTCACGGCGTCCGAATTGATGAGTTGTGGAAATTCATCGCCGTCCATTTCTTGCAATCTGAGAGCGCCTCCTGTCAATATTTCCTTGACAATAAATGGGCCTTCCCAGTTAGAAGTGAATTTTCCCTTAGATTGATCTTGGTTGCCAATGATCTTCTTCAAAACCAAGTCATGTTGTTTAAAATGCCGTAGCCAGACTTTTTTGTTGTAGGATCTGGCGATCCTTTGTTGATATAATTGACAATGGAAGATAGTCGTGGTTCGCCTTTCGTCTATTAGAGACAATTGGTGATACCTGTCTCATACCCATTGGTCTTCATCCAGCTGAGCGTCTATCAACACTCTGAGGGATTCCATTTCAACTTCTATGGGGATCACGGCTTCCATCCCATAGGTTAATGCGTAGGGGGTTGCCCCAGTGGAAGTGCGCATTGAGGTTCTGTAGGCTAACAGAGTAAGAGGCAATAGGTCAGGCTAATCTTTGTGGTTGGCGAACATTTTTTGCATAATCTTCTTGATGTTCTTGTTAGCCACTTCAACAACACCATTCATCTTCGGACGATAGATAACGGAGTTAAGATGTTTGATGTGGAATTTACTGCATAATTCTTCCATCATTTTGTTGTTGAGGTTCTTAGCATTATCTGACACAATCACCTCTGGTTGTCCGTATCGACAAATGACATTATTTCTGATGAAAGCAATGATGACTTCTTAGTAACCCTGGGGAAGGAGGCTGCCTCTACCCACTTGGTGAAGTAGTCGATCATGGTGAAGATAAATCGATGACCATTACTGGCTTTAGGCTCGATGGGCCCGATAACGTCCATTCCCCACATTGAGAAGGGCCAAGGTGAACTCATGTTGTGGAGTTCCCGTGGAGGAGCGTGTATAGCATTCCCATGAATCTGGCACTGATAGCATCTCTTGACGTGGTCATTGCAATCAGCTATGAGAGATAGCCAATAATGTCATGTCATGAGGACTTTCTTGACAAGGAAGGGGCCACTCATGTGGGGGCCACAGACTCCGCCATGGATTTCATCCATAAGCCTTTGGGCTTGATCTTTGTCTAAACATCTGAGGAGACCTAGTCCTGCATCTCTTTTGTAGAGTGCATCTCTACTCAGGTAGAATTTCATAGCAAGTTGATGGATCCGCCTTTTCTCAGTCGGGCTCGCCTCAACGGGTGTAGATCCGTCTCGTAGATATTCCTTAATATGCTGATACCAAGGATGTTGGATGGGAGGTAGCTCATCCGATACTTCTCCAACGTAGTTCCCATAGGCTGGGGCCTTGTGCAGGGAAATTGTGACGCTTGGCAATTATTCCTTGTCTGATATGAGAATCAAGGAGGCCAAAGTAGCTAATGTGTCCGCAAAGTCATTCCTATTACGAGGAATATGTAGAAAGGAGATTTCTTCGAACCCCAAAACCATCTTCAAAACCTGTCGATGGTAAGGCAGCAAATGTAATTCCTTAGTTTGATAGATTCCGGTGGATTGTCTGATTACCAACTCTGAACCTCCAAAGACATTTAACCGCCTAATGCCCATTGAACGGGCAAGTTTTAGCCCCATGAGACAGCCTTCATACTCAGCTGTATTGTTAAAGCTGACAAACTGCAATTTGACAGCGACGGGATACTGCTCCCCCGTACCAGATACTAGAACTGCTCCAGCTCCAGAACCTTCCATATTAACAGCTCCATCAAAATACATCTTCCATGTTTGGCGCGTATCGTACTGATGGTGTTGCTGAACTGTCATTACTCCTTCATTGGGGAAATATGTCTCCAAGGGTTTGAAATCCGCTGAAGGTGCGGCGGCTAGTTGATCCGCAATTCCTTGACCTTTGATGGACTTTTGAGTCACATATGTGATGTCAAATTGTTGTAGGATCAACTGCTATCTGGACAGCCAGCAATTTAACATGGGTTTGTTGAACACATATTTGAGAGGATCCACGCGGGATATGAGATGGGTTGTGTGACCATGGAGGTAATGTTGTAACCTCATGGAAGCCCATGCTAAAGTACAACACGTCTTTTCGATCAGAGTGTATTTGTGTTCACTGCTACTGAATCTTTTGGTGAGGTAATAGATAACTTGTTCTTGGCCTCTATCGTCTTTCTGTCCCAGCATGCAGCCCATGGCATTGTCACTTATGGACAGGTACATGAACAGGGGAACATCATCCCTGGGTGGTACCAACACGGGAGCTTTGACTAGTTGTTTCTTGATTGTGAGGAAGGCATTTTGACACTCATCATTCCATTTCATGGAGGAGTTCTTCCTTAATAGCTTGAAGATTGGCTCACAGGTTGCTGTGAGTTGAGAGATAAACCTGCTAATGAAGTTGATTCTTCCCAAAAATCCTCGTATTTCCTTTTTTGTCTTAGGAATGGGCATTTCCGTGATGGCCTGGATTTTGGCAGGATCCAGCTCAATCCCTTTGTGGCTGACTAGAAATCCTAGCAACTTGTTTAACGCCAAAGGCGCATTTGGCTGGATACAACTTCAAGTTGTACTTACGCAACCTGTTGAACAACTTTCTGAGATGGTCTAGATGGTCATCCTCCTTCCGGGACTTGACAATGATGTCATCCACGTAGATCTCGATCTCTTTGTACATTAAGTCGTGGAAAAGAGCCATCATAGCTCGTTGATAGGTGGCTCCGGCATTGATGAAAGTTTGAATGACAACCGCCTATAACAAAAAAGTTCCCTACAGGCGTGATGAAAGCGATTTTCTCATGGTCTTCCTCAAAGAACCATGATCCGATGGTACCCCGCAAAGCAATCAGCAAAGGAGTACACACTACAAAAAAATGGGCCTTTAGCAACGATTTTTTGGTATGTTTAGCAACGAAATTTGTCCTTCGTTGCAGATTGTGTCAGGCTTTCACTTTTTGCAACGAAATTCATAAGTCGTTGCAAAATTTCGTTGCTACTTCATTGGCGGGAAAAAATTTCGTTAAAAATTCGTTGCAAAATTTTCGGCCGCTTGATTTCCCGTTATCGTGGGCAACAAAAGTTTTTTTGTTGCTAAAAATGGGGCTTTAACAACGATTTTCCAAGCAACAACTTTATAAGTCGTTGCTAAAATGTATGTTTAGTAATGTGAAACTTGTCCTTCGTTGCAGATTGTGTCGCTTTCACTTTTTTTGCAACGAAATTCATAAGTCGCTATAAATTTGAAAACATAATTGTTAGAAATTGTTGCAAAATTTCTAACCACTTGATTTCTCCTCATCGTAGGCAACGAAAGTTTTTTTTGTTGCTATATTTCGTTGCCTAATATGGACTACATTCATTGGCAACAATATTTATTTTCGTCGCATATCTTATACAACTTTTTGCAACGACTATTAAAATGTTTCCTTAAATTAAGATAATCCCAATAAGCATGTTTTTATTAGACCATATTCGGTATTCGAAGAATTGTCAAAAAATATTCGTATTTAGTATTTAAAAATTATGTCCAAATGCGAAACATATTCGAACCTGTGACCTATCATTTGGAACTTTGGTCATTTGACCGCTGGAGCAACACAAGTTATCTTTAATATCTTACAAGGATTAATATTTATATCAAAACATAAGATTTCCCCCATATATTCCTTTTTTCTCCTTCACTACATATCATTAATATAATCTCAAGAAGTTATATACTACAATAATAATAATAATAATAACAAAAATAACAATAATACTAATACTAATAATAATAATAATAATAATAATAATAATAATAATAATAGTAGTACTAATAACAATAATAATAAAAATAATAATAATAACAATAAAGTTGCACCAATGGTGTAAGAGCCCGACTTATTATAAATAAAATCGAATTTCCTCTAATTATTATTGTGAATAATAAGGTATTAATTTGATATAATTCTCTGGTTATGGGTGAAATGTGCAAAGTTTGCAAAATATGCAAGTGGTTATAAAATAATCATTGTTGTCGGGGAATATTTGTTTGGTCGTGAAATATTCTTGTTGTCGGGGAATATTCGTACGACGGGCAGTCATTTGTGGGCCCCATAACAGAATAACTGTCGGATGAAGAAATGACAAGTTTGAGTTTTTATAAATAACGGCGTAGTTGTTACCGTTAACACTGTTGGAATACCCGGTGATTAAAATACAATAATACGCGTGGATGCACAGTATTTTTGAATTATTGATTCTTACGTAAGAAGACACCACTCAATAATTTTTACAGTAATTACTGTTTAATATTTTATTTTATTGATTCAATAATTGTCGTGTTGATATTTTATATTATTGTTGTTTCAATAATTGTCACTGCACAGTATTTCCCATTATCAGATCAATAATTCATATTATTTGAATAATATTATTAGATAACATTATTGGCAATGTCTAGAAAGTTCTGTCAAGGAGAGGTTTGGTCACCTAATTGCGCTCCAGTAAGGAGAAATTCTTATTGGAAAGCCCCCTCTTTCCTGGGAATAGCCTGGTTGTCATAAATGTGATTCTATAATATTATTTGTGAATAATTAATTATTGATTCATATGATAAGGAAATATTTATTTTATGTGGATATAAATGTTGGATATATTTATTGTGGTTAAAAATGAAGGAGTTAATGTTGAGGTGTTTTATCAGTATTTTTGTCGGAATGGAGGTATTAAAAATTAAACCAGTTTTTTTGAGATATATTGCGTGAGTTATAATTTTTAATCCGACCGTTGGATCGTTGTAATTTTTGGATATGTTATACATATATAAGTTGGGTATATGTCCACAAATTTTGAACCGTTAAAAATGAACGTATGATTTGTTATGAATTTTAAGAGGTGACTGGTTCAGAAATTGTTGAAGTATCCGAATTTAGCATTTTGGTGGAAAATTCTAGAATTGAGTGGGCCCCACTTGTGGTTGGTAAATAAATGTGCTGAATTTTATTTCAAATGTGGTGGGTGGGAATAGTAACAGGTAAAGCCATCAGGTTGCAGGTCAAGTCTGCTAACATTTTCCTATAAATAGAGGGCTAAGTTAGAATTGAAAATCACACCAGAAACATAAGCTTTCTCTCTCTCTCTCAATATTATCGAGCGTATTTTGTGAGTATTTAGATACTTTGTGAGTTTCTATTTTTTTAGTACAAGTTTTCACAAGACTATATCCCAAATTCAAATCGGTAAATACGATTATTTTGAGGTAAGAGATGTTATTTTCTTCATATATGATATTATTTCTTCAATATCATTATGCCGAAGTATTGATCTGAATTTTTATCAAATTTAGAACTTTTTGTGTCGGGGTTACTATTCACGATACTCGGAGACTATTCATGAATACGACACTATTCATTAGAAAAATGAAATTTTCTTCTTTTTGTCCAAGATGTCTATTATGGTTACTATCTTTGATTGTATCCATGTTTTGATCTTTATTCTTGAATTTTGCTTCAAAATTGGTTATTATGGAGTATTATTGATCTTGGATAAACTATTATATGAATCCCTACTATTGTCCTTCTGTCTCACTGGATTCGTTTTTTTAAAAATATTTTTCATCATCCTCAGTCCTAAATGATGATATTACTAAATATCTTTGGCACGTAGTAGCAAAAGATAAATGATTAATCGATGAATATCTTTGGCCCGTAGTGCAAAAGATGAGCAGTGTTGAGATGAACATGACTTAATTAAGCTGGTGATACAAATGAATATCTTTGGCACCTGTAGTGCCAAAAATGAATATTTGATTAAAGGTGTATATTGATTGTTGTTACAGGGAAAAAAATATTGATAATGGACTTTTAAATCTTAGAAGATAGTAGAACTCATTCTCTACTTGACTCTCCTAATGGTTTGTGTTTTCGCTGCAGTTGTTGATATAAAACTTGTTGTCTATTATATTTTATCAGATTTTTCCCTGTTGAAGACTAACGATAATTTGTTGTATATTATCTTAGTCATAATATTCTTTACTGGGCTAGTTGAGCTCACCCTTTTCCATTTTTCTCAGGAGGTGAGAGCATAGCAGGAACTAGTCGGGGTACGGAGTGATGGTTCTAGAAAGATATTTTAGCAGTCCTCACTATTTCTGTAAAATAGTGTTTGAATAATTGTAATGAGGACTTATTTGAGTGTGAATATTGTCTAGAAGACAATATTTATATTTAAACTCACAGTATGTGTTGTCGTATTTTGCACGACAATTGTATTATTAAAGTTGTAGTTTACTTTTTGTACTATGTATTTGGCGACTCAGAATGGGTGTTGTATACCTATTTTGGGGGTGTCACAAATGGTGTGTAAGTTTTTTTTAACTCCCATTTTTTAAATTCTCCTTTTTCTTGACTTGTAATTTTTTTTATAATCAAATATTAATTTCTCTTTATATCTTGAATTAGAGGGTGTTTAGCAATAACTTATAAGTTGGTTAAACTAAGTTATAAGTCATTTGTTATTATTTAGTGTTTGACAATAACTTAAATTATAACTTTTTTTTACTTATAAGTCATTATTAAATTTTTTTTCATGTTTCATGTGCTATATTTTTTTATTATTATTACTATTACTATTATTATAATTATTATTATATTTACTATTATTATTATAATTATTATTATATTTACTATTATTATTATTACTATTATTATTATTATTAGAATAATTATTACTAATCTTATAATTATTATTTTTATTATTATAATAATTATAATTATTACTATTATTATAATTTCTATTATTATTATTATTATTATTATTGTTGTTGTTGTTGTTGTTATTATTGTTACTATTATTATTGTTATTATTGTTGTTATAATAATAATAATAATAATATTAATAATTATAATTGTTATTATTAATTATAATTATTAT
Source organism: Panax ginseng (assembly GCA_020205605.1). Taxonomy (NCBI): domain Eukaryota; kingdom Viridiplantae; phylum Streptophyta; class Magnoliopsida; order Apiales; family Araliaceae; genus Panax; species Panax ginseng. The sequence goes on from CM035136.1 coordinate 108,238,754, forward strand.
TACTATTACTATAACTACTATTATTATTATTATTATTATTATTGTTATTATTAATCATTATTATAATTACTATTATTATTCCTATTACTATTATTATTATTAATTATTATTATAATAATTATAAAAATAATTATTACAATAACTATAATAGTACTAATAATGCCCGACCCGCGGATTTTTTTAAAAATAAAATAAAATAATGCTCTCCTTGATAATTGAACTCTAGACCTTCCACTCTCTTTAAACAAATGCTCAAACGAACTAAGCTATAAGGATTTTTTATTATAAAGTCAGTTAACCAACACTTAAATACTAAAAATACTAATTACATATTTACATCAAATACTAAAAATACTAATTTAAAAAATATTAAAATACTAAAAAAATACTAAAATCATAACATATTTACACCATTTACATCATAACATAACATATTATCATATTTACATCATTTATATCATATTTACATCATAACATATTTACATCATTTAATCAAAATACTAAAATTCAAATACTAAAATACTAAAATTTTACTCAAATACTAAAATTTTACCATAGTTGTACTTGTATAACATATCAAAATACTAAAATTTTACCATAGTTGTATAACATATCAAAATACTAAAAGTCACTTACTCACACACTAAAATACTAATTATATATTTACATCAAATACTAAAATACTAATTAAAAAAAATACTAAAATACTAAAAAATGATATTCAAAAAATACTAAAATTCAAAAAATACTATAATTCAAATTATTTTGTTAATTAACAAACCAACAAAAATTCAAATTACATCGGTAAAATACTAAAATCATAACATATTTACATCATTTACATCATAACATAACATATTATCATATTTACGTATTTACATCATTTAGTATAATTGATATAATATGTTATGATGTAAATATGTAAATATGATAATATGTTATGTTATGATGTAAATATGGTATGATTTTAGTATTTTAATGATGTAATTTGAATTTTGTTGTTTTCATTAATGAACAAAATAATTTGAATTTTAGTATTTTTTGAATTTAGTATTTTTTAATTTGATTCTTTTTAGTTTTTTTGTATTTTTTAATTAGTATTTTAGTATAATAATAGTACTAATAATAATAATAATAATAATAATAATAATAACAATAACAAAGTAGTAATAATAATAATAATAATAATAATAATAATAATAACAATAATAGTAATAATAATAATAGTAGTAGTACTAATAATAATAATAATAATAATAATAATAATAATAATAATAATAATAATAATAATAATAATAATAACAATAATAATAATAATAATAATAATAATAATACTAATAATAATAATAATAATAATAATAATAATAATAATAATAATAATAATAATAATAATAACAATAATAGTAATAATAATAATAGTAGTACTAATAATAATAATAGTAATAATAATAATAGTACTAATAATAATAATAATAATAATAATAATAATAATAATAGTAGTAGTAGTACTACTACTACTACTACTACTACTACTACTACTACTACTAATAATAATAATAATAATAATAATAATAATAATAAATAAAATTGTTTTAAAAAAATCACATTTTATTTTTTTCAAATTTCTTTAAAAAAAAAAAATCGTTTTAAAAAAATTAAGATAATTTTTTTAAAATTGCTTTTTAAAACAATATTTTTTAAAGTGGCGTTGGTTGCATTTACGATTTTTACCCAAAAAAATATTCAAAAATTTAACGCCATTTCAAATAGCGTTCAAATGAGTTTTCCCAAATTAAATATGAGAGCCTTTACTCCTAACGACAAATCGTTGAAATTTTTATTTTTAAAAAAATATTCGTTTAAAAATAAAATCTTTTTTAAAAAAATTAAAGCTTTTTTTATAAAAAAATAATTTTTTTTATTTATAAAAATTGTTCTTAAATTAATTAATTTGGTTAAAAGAAGAGCCTATTTCAAAAAAAAATTGAACAAAATAGATATAATTAAAAAATTGAATTTAATTTAGACAATTTCGAAAAAATATTCGGATCCAACCTTTAACCATTCTTTGTGCTAACTTTTGTCTCCAACCCAACCCAACCCTTCCATGGCGCTCTCAGACAATTAGTAGTATGCGAAGCAATTTCATGGCTATTATTCTCTAGGACCAATTCCTACAAATCCTCAAATCCACCATCGACAAAGCCTCCAAGAAACTTGAAACCATGAAAAAGCAGATCCAAACGTCGCCCCAAAATCTCACTAAAGAAATCCAAAACCAAGAAAATTGACCTGCGTCGAAACCTTTCTCAAGGAATCCAATGTGATCTGTCTCTATTTAATTTAAATCAGAAATGTTGTTACCCTAGTTCTGTTTGTGGTATTTGGGTTTCTCAATAATTTGTTTGAGGGCAAAGCTGTGGCGAAATTGCCCTTTGTGCCGATCCGAATTGTGCATAAAATGAGCCACAAAGGGTTGCAGGGAGACGATCCAACGGATTGTTCGATGGCGTTTTTGTACTTTTTGTGTTCGATTAGTATTCGCACCAATGTGCAGAAGTTTTTAGTGTTTTCACTTCCTCGTAATGCCTTGAGAATGGGATTTTCCCAATGCCTGATGCCAAGACCAATTGATCGAGTGAGTGTTTGAATTGAGTTTGTTTTGTTGTTATTTATTTATTATTATTAGGTTTTTGTTATTTGAGACCTCAAGGAACAAAATATCGTATTTTTTAATTAGGCTATAATTTTGGACCTCATAATTGTTTAATTTTTAAAATTATTGAGATTTGATTTGCATTTTCTATTACAAATCGATGTGAACTTTGTATGCTTTCTTTGATGAAACCGGGTCATATCATTTATTCTAGGAGTGATGATGGGCTCTGTAAGGTAAACATTATGTTTTGCTTTTCCGGGAATTTAGGTAATGTCATTGAAGTTTCGCAACTTGTTTCGCCTATCTCTTTTTCTGAGGATTTCTATTTTAAATCGTTGAACTCTAGACCTCCCACTCTCTTTAAACAAATGCTCAAACGAACTAAGCTTATAAGGATTTTTTATTATAAAGTCAGCTTAACCGACACTAAAATACTAAAAATACTAATTACATATTTACATCAAATACTAAAAATACTAATTTAAAAATATTAAAATACTAAAAAAATACTAAAATCATAACATATTTACATCATTAAAATACTAAAATCATAACATATTTACATCATTTACATCATAACATAACATAACATATTATCATATTTACATATTTACATCCTTTACATCATATTTACATCATAACATATTTACATAATTTAATCAAAATACTAAAATTCAAATACTAAAATACTAAAATTTTACTCAAATACTAAAATTTTACCATAGTTGTACTTGTATAACATATCAAAATACTAAAATTTTACCATAGTTGTATAACATATCAAAATACTAAAAGTCACTTAATTTAGACACTAAAATACTAATTATATATTTACATCAAATACTAAAAATACTAATTAAAAAAAATACTAAAATACTAAAAATATGAAATTAAAAAAATACTATAATTCAAATTATTTTGTTAATTAATCAAAACAACAAAAATTCAAATTATATCGGTAAAATACTAAAATCATAACATATGTACATCATAACATAACATATTATCATATTTACATATTTACATCATTTAGTATAATTGATATAATATGTTATGATGTAAATATGATGTAAATATGTAAATATGATAATATGTTATGTTATGATGTAAATATGTTATGATTTTAGTATTTTAATGATGTAATTTGAATTTTGTTATTTTCATTAATTAACAAAATAATTTGAATTTTAGTATTTTAGTATTTATTTGAATTTAGAATTTTTTAATTTAATTCTTTTTAGTTTTTTTGTATTTTTTAATTAGTATTTTAGTATAATAATAGTAATAATAATAATATTAATAATAATAATAATAATAATAGTACTAATAATAATAATAATAATAATAATAATAATAATAATAATAAGTACTAATAATAATAATAATAATATTAATAATAAATAAAATCGTTTTAAAAAAATCGCATTTTTATTTTTTTCAAATTTCTTTAAAAAAAGAAAATCGTTTTAAAAAAAATTAAGATAATTTTTTTAAAATTCGTTTTTTAAAACAATATTTTTTAAAGTGGCGTTGGTTGCATTTCTGATTTTTACCCAAAAAAAATATTCAAAAATTTAACACCATTTCAAATAGCGTTCAATAGTTTTTCCAAATTAAATATGAGAGCCTTTACTCCTAACGTCAGTCGTTGAAATTTTTATTTTAAAAAAATATTAGTTTAAAAATAAAATCTTTTTTAAAAAAATTAAAGCTTTTTTTATAAAAAAATAATTTTTTTTATTTATAAAAATTGTTCTTAAATTAATTAATTTGGTTAAAAGAAGAGCCTATTTCAAAAAAAATTGAACAAAATAGATATAATTAAAAAAATTGAATTTAATTTAGGCAATTCTGAAAAAATATTCTGGATCCAACCTTTAACCATTCTTTGTGCTAACTTTTGTCTCCAACCCAACCCAACCCTTCCATGAAATGCTCAGACAATGACAGTAGTATGCTAAGCAATTTCATGGCTATTATTCTCTGGGACCAATTCCTACAAATCCCTCAAATCCACCATCGACAAAGCCTCCAAGAAACTTGAAACCATGAAAACAGATCCAAACGTCGCCCCAAAATCTCACTAAAGAAATCCAAAACCAAGAAAATTCGATGGCGTCGAAACCTTTCTCAAGGAATCCAATGTGATCCTCTCTCTATTTAATTTAAAATTTGTTGTTACCCTAGTTCTGTTTGTGGTATTTGGGTTTCTCAATAATTTGTTTGAGGGCAAAGGCGTGGTAAATTGCCCTTTTGTGCCGATCCGAATTGTGCATAAAATGAGCCACAAAGGGTTGGAGGAGACGATCCAACGGATTGTTAGATGGCGCTTTTGTACTTTTTGTGTTCGATTAGTATTCGCACAACCAATGTGCGTAAGTTTTTAGTGTTTTCACTTCCTCGTGAAATTGCTTTGAATGGGATTTTCCCAATGCCTGATGCCAAGACCAATTGATCGAGTGAGTGTTTGAATTGAGTTTGTTTTGTTGTTATTTATTTATTATTATTAGGTTTTTGTTATTTGAGACCTCAAGGAACAAAATATCGTATTTTTTAATTAGGCTATAATTTTGGACCTCATAATTGTTTAATTTTTAAAATTATTGAGATTTGATTTGCATTTTCTATTACAGTCTGATGTGAACACTGTATGCTTTGCTGATGAAACTGGTCATATCATTTATTCTAGGAGTGATGATGGGCTCTGTAAGGTAAACATTATGTTTGCTTTTCCTGGGAATTTAGGTAATGTCATTGAAGTTTCGCAACTTGTTTCACCTTTATCTGTTTTCTCGGAGGATTTCTATTTTAAATCAATTGAACTCTAGACCTCCCACTCTCTTTAAACAAATGCTCAAAACGAACTAAGCTATAAGATTTTTTATTATAAAGTCAGGTTAACCGACACTAAAATACTAAAAATACTAATTACATATTTACATCAAATACTAAAAATACTAATTTAAAAAATATTAAAATACTAAAAAAATACTAAAATCATAACATATTTACATCATTAAAATACTAAAATCATAACATATTTACATCATTTACATCATAACATAACATAACATATTATCATATTTACATATTTACATCCTTTACATCATATTTACATCATAACATATTTACATAATTTAATCAAAATACTAAAATTCAAATACTAAAATACTAAAATTTTACTCAAATACTAAAATTTTACCATAGTTGTACTTGTATAACATATCAAAATACTAAAATTTTACCATAGTTGTATAACATATCAAAATACTAAAAGTCACTTACCCATACACTAAAATACTAATTATATATTTACATCAAATACTAAAATACTAATTAAAAAAAATACTAAAATACTAAAAATATGAAATTCAAAAATACTATAATTCAAATTATTTTGTTAATTAATCAAAAAACAAAAAATTCAAATTATATCGGTAAAATACTAAAATCATAACATATGTACATCATAACATAACATATTATCATATTTACATATTTACATCATTTAGTATAATTGATATAATATGTTATGATGTAAATATGATGTAAATATGTAAATATGATAATATGTTATGTTATGATGTAAATATGTTATGATTTTAGTATTTTAATGATGTAATTTGAATTTTTGTTATTTTCATTAATTAACAAAATAATTTGAATTTTAGTATTTTAGTATTTATTTGAATTTAGAATTTTTTAATTTAATTCTTTTTAGTTTTTTTGTATTTTTTAATTAGTATTTTAGTATAATAATAGTAATAATAATAATAATAATAATAATAATAATAATAATAGTACTAATAATAATAATAACAATAACAATAACAATAATAATAATAGTACTAATAATAATAATAATAATATTAATAATAAATAAAATCGTTTTAAAAAAATCGCATTTTTATTTTTTTCAAATTTCTTTAAAAAAAGAAAATCGTTTTAAAAAAAATTAAGATAATTTTTTTAAAATTCGTTTTTTAAAACAATATTTTTTAAAGTGGCGTTGGTTGCATTTCTGATTTTTACCCAAAAAAAATATTCAAAAATTTAACACCATTTCAAATAGCGTTCAATAGTTTTTCCAAATTAAATATGAGAGCCTTTACTCCTAACGTCAGTCGTTGAAATTTTTATTTTTAAAAAATATTAGTTTAAAATAAAATCTTTTTTTAAAAAATTAAAGCTTTTTTATAAAAAATAATTTTTTTATTTATAAAAATTGTTCTTAAATTAATTAATTTGGTTAAAAGAAGAGCCTATTTCAAAAAAAAATTGAACAAAATAGATATAATTAAAAAAATTGAATTTAATTTAGGCAATTCTGAAAAAATATTCGGATCCAACCTTTAACCATTCTTTTTGTGCTAACTTTTGTTTCCAACCCAACCCAACCCTTCCATGGCGCTCAAGACAAATGCAGTAGTAGTGCGAAGCAATTTCATGGCTATTATTCTAGGACCAATTCCTACAAATCCTCAAATCCACCATCGACAAAGCCTCCAAGAAACTTGAAACCATGAAAAGCAGATCCAAACGCAGCCCCAAAATCTCACTAAAGAAATCCAAAACCAAGAAAATTGAATGGCGTCGAAACCTTTCTCAAGGAATCCAAATGTGATCCATCTCTATTTAATTTAAATCAAATGTTGTTACCCTAGTTCTGTTTGTGGTATTTGGGTTTCTCAATAATTTGTTTGAGGGCAAAGTCATGGCGAAATTGCCCTTTGTGCCGATCCGAATTGTGCATAAAATGAGCCACAAAGGGTTGCAGGAGACGATCCAACGGATTGTTAGATGGCGCTTTTTGTACTTTTTGTGTTCGATTAGTATTCGCACCAATGTGCGAGAAGTTTTAGTGTTTTCACTTCCTCAATGCCGGAGCTGGATTTTCCCAATGCCCGATGCCAAGACCAATTGATCGAGTGAGTGTTTGAATTGAGTTTGTTTTGTTGTTATTTATTTATTATTATTAGGTTTTTGTTATTTGAGACCTCGAGGAACAAAATATCGTATTTTTTTAATTAGGCTATAATTTTGGACCTCATAATTGTTTAATTTTAAAATTATTGAGATTTGATTTGCATTTTCTATTACAAACCGATGTGAACAATTGTATGCTTTTCTTGATGAAACCTGGTCATATCATTTATTCTAGGAGTGATGATGGGCTCTGTAAGGTAAACATTATGTTTGCTTTTCCTGGGAATTTAGGTAATGTCATTGAAGTTTCTGCAACTTGTTTCCTGCCTATCTGTTTTCTCGGAGGATTTCTATTTTAAATCAGTGAACTCTAGACCTCCCACTCTCTTTAAACAAATGCTCAAACGAACTAAGCTATAAGGATTTTTTATTATAAAGTCAGTTAACCGACACTAAAATACTAAAAATACTAATTACATATTTACATCAAATACTAAAAATACTAATTTAAAAAATATTAAAATACTAAAAAAAATACTAAAATCATAACATATTTACATCATTAAAATACTAAAATCATAACATATTTACATCATTTACATCATAACATAACATAACATATTATCATATTTACATATTTACATCCTTTACATCATATTTACATCATAACATATTTACATAATTTAATCAAAATACTAAAATTCAAATACTAAAATACTAAAATTTTACTCAAATACTAAAATTTTACCATAGTTGTACTTGTATAACATATCAAAATACTAAAATTTTACCATAGTTGTATAACATATCAAAATACTAAAAGTCACTTACATTTTATTACACTAAAATACTAATTATATATTTACATCAAATACTAAAAATACTAATTAAAAAATACTAAAATACTAAAAATATGAAATTAAAAAATACTATAATTCAAATTATTTTGTTAATTAATCAAAACAACAAAAATTCAAATTATATCAAGTAAAATACTAAAATCATAACATATGTACATCATAACATAACATATTATCATATTTACATATTTACATCATTTAGTATAATTGATATAATATGTTATGATGTAAATATGATGTAAATATGTAAATATGATAATATGTTATGTTATGATGTAAATATGTTATGATTTTAGTATTTTAATGATGTAATTTGAATTTTGTTATTTTCATTAATTAACAAAATAATTTGAATTTTAGTATTTTAGTATTTATTTGAATTTAGAATTTTTTAATTTAATTCTTTTTAGTTTTTTTTGTATTTTTTAATTAGTATTTTAGTATAATAATAGTAATAATAATAAATTAATAATAATAATAATAATAATAATAGTAATAATAATAATAATAACAATAACAATAACAATAATAATAATAATAATAATAATAATAATAATATTAATAATAAATAAAATCGTTTTAAAAAAATCGCATTTTTTTTTTTTTTCAAATTTCTTTAAAAAAAGAAAATCGTTTTTAAAAAAAAATTAAGATAATTTTTTAAAATTGCTTTTTAAAACAATATTTTTAAAGTGGCGTTGGTTGCATTTCCGATTTTTACCCAAAAAAATATTCAAAAATTTAACACCATTTCAAATAGCGTTCAATAGTTTTTCCAAATTAAATATGAGAGCCTTTACTCCTAACGTCGATCGTTGAAATTTTATTTTAAAAAAATATTAGTTTAAAAATAAAATCTTTTTAAAAAATTAAAGCTTTTTTATAAAAAATAATTTTTTTATTTATAAAAATTGTTCTTAAATTAATTAATTTGGTTAAAAGAAGAGCCTATTTCAAAAAAAATTGAACAAAATAGATATAATTAAAAAATTGAATTTAATTTAGGCAATTACGAAAAAAATATTCGGATCCAACCTTTAACCATTCTTTGTGCTAACTTTTGTCTCCAACCCAACCCAACCCTTCCATGGCAAAGGCTCCAGACAATGGTAGTATGCGAAGCAATTTCATGGCTATTATTCTCTAGGACCAATTCCTACAAATCCCTCAAATCCACCATCGACAAAGCCTCCAAGAAACTTGAAACCATGAAAACAGATCCAAACGCCGCCCCCAAAATCTCACTAAAGAAATCCAAAACCAAGAAAATTGAATGCGTGAAACCTTTCTCAAGGAATCCAATCGTGATCTCATCTCTATTTAATTTAAATCAAATTTGTTGTTACCCTAGTTACATTTGTGGTATTTGGGTTTCTCAATAATTTGTTTGAGGGCAAAGTCTGTGGCGAAATTGCCCTTTGTGCCGATCCGAATTGTGCATAAAATGAGCCACAAAGGGTTGCGAGGAGACGATCCAACGGATTGTTAGATGGCGTTTTGTACTTTTTGTGTTCGATTAGTATTCGCACCAATGTGCGTAAGTTTTAGTGTTTTCACTTCCTCGTGAAAATTCTTGCCAGAATGGGATTTTCCCAATGCTCGATGCCAAGACCAATTGATCGAGTGAGTGTTTGAATTGAGTTTGTTTTGTTGTTATTTATTTATTATTATTAGGTTTTTGTTATTTGAGACCTCAAGGAACAAAATATCGTATTTTTTAATTAGGCTATAATTTTGGACCTCATAATTGTTTAATTTTTAAAATTATTGAGATTTGATTTGCATTTTCTATTACAAATCGATGTGAACACCTTTGTATGCTTTCTTTGATGAAAGCTGGAGTCGTATCATTTATTCTGGGAGTGATGATGGGCTCTGTAAGGTAAACATTATGTTTGCTTTTCCTGGGAATTTAGGTAATGTCATTGAAGTTTCTGCAACTTGTTTCCTGCCTATCTGTTTTCTCGGAGGATTTCTATTTTATATCAATGAACTCTAGACCTCCCACTCTCTTTAAACAAATGCTCAAACGAACTAAGCTATAAGGATTTTTTTATTATAAAGTCAGTTAACCGACACTAAAATACTAAAAATACTAATTACATATTTACATCAAATACTAAAAATACTAATTTAAAAAATATTAAAATACTAAAAAATACTAAAATCATAACATATTTACATCATTAAAATACTAAAATCATAACATATTTACATCATTTACATCATAACATAACATAACATATTATCATATTTACATATTTACATCATTTACATCATATTTACATCATAACATATTTACATCATTTAATCAAAATACTAAAATTCAAATACTAAAATACTAAAATTTTACTCAAATACTAAAATTTTACCATAGTTGTACTTGTATAACATATCAAAATACTAAAATTTTACCATAGTTGTATAACATATCAAAATACTAAAAGTCACTTACCCGACACTAAAATACTAATTATATATTTACATCAAATACTAAAAATACTAATTAAAAAAAATACTAAAATACTAAAAATATGAAATTAAAAAAATACTATAATTCAAATTATTTTGTTAATTAATCAAAACAACAAAAATTCAAATTATAAATTAAAATACTAAAATCATAACATATGTACATCATAACATAACATATTATCATATTTACATATTTACATCATTTAGTATAATTGATATAATATGTTATGATGTAAATATGATGTAAATATGTAAATATGATAATATGTTATGTTATGATGTAAATATGTTATGATTTTAGTATTTTAATGATGTAATTTGAATTTTTGTTGTTTTCATTAATTAACAAAATAATTTGAATTTTAGTATTTTAGTATTTATTTGAATTTAGAATTTTTTAATTTAATTCTTTTTAGTTTTTTGTATTTTTTAATTAGTATTTTAGTATAATAATAGTAATAATAATAATAATAATAATAGTACTAATAATAATAATAATAATAATAATAACAATAATAATAATAATAATAATAATAATAATAATAATAATAATAATAATAATAATAATAATAATATTAATAATAAATAAAATCGCTTTTAAAAAAAATCACATTTTTATTTTTTTCAAATTTCTTTAAAAAAAAGAAAATCGTTTTAAAAAAATTAAGATAATTTTTTAAAATTCTTTTTAAAACAATATTTTTAAAGTGGCGTTGGTTGCATTTCGATTTTTACCCAAAAAAAAATATTCAAAAATTTAACGCCATTTCAAATAGCGTTCAAAGAGTTTTCCCAAATTAAATATGAGAGCCTTTACTCCTAACGACAAATCGTTGAAATTTTTATTTTAAAAAATATTCGTTTAAAAATAAAATCTTTTTAAAAAATTAAAGCTTTTTTTATAAAAAATAATTTTTTATTTATAAAATTGTTCTTAAATTAATTAATTTGGTTAAAAGAAGAGCCTATTTCAAAAAAAATTGAACAAAATAGATATAATTAAAAAATTGAATTTAATTTAGGCAATTCGAAAAAATATTAGGATCCAACCTTTAACCATTCTTTGTGCTAACTTTTGTCTCCAACCCAACCCAACCCTTCCATGGCGCTCAAGACAATGACAGAGATGCGCGAAGCAATTTCATGGCTATTATTCTACTGGGACCAATTCCTACAAATCCCTCAAATCCACCATCGACAAAGCCTCCAAGAAACTTGAAACCATGAAAAGCAGATCCAAACGTCGCCCCCAAAATCTCACTAAAGAAATCCAAAACCAAGAAAATTGACCGCGTCGAAACCTTTCTCAAGGAATCCAATCGTGATCATCTCTATTTAATTTAAATCAAATGTTGTTACCCTAGTTCATTTGTGGTATTTGGGTTTCTCAATAATTTGTTTGAGGGCAAAGCTATGGCGAAATTGCCCTTTGTGCCGATCCGAATTGTGCATAAAATGAGCCACAAAGGGTCGCAGGAGACGATCCAAGCGGATTGTTCGATGGCGCGTTTTGTACTTTTTGTGTTCGATTAGTATTCGCACCAATGTGCGAAGTTTTTAGTGTTTTCACTTCCTCGTGAAATTTCTTGAATGGGATTTTCCCAATGCTCGATGCCAAGACCAATTGATCGAGTGAGTGTTTGAATTGAGTTTGTTTTGTTGTTATTTATTTATTATTATTAGGTTTTTGTTATTTGAGACCTCAAGGAACAAAATATCGATTTTTTTAATTAGGCTATAATTTTGGACCTCATAATTGTTTAATTTTTAAAATTATTGAGATTTGATTTGCATTTTCTATTACGTACCGATGTGAACCTTTGTATGCTTTCTTGATGAAACCTGGTCATATCATTTATTCCGGGAGTGATGATGGGCTCTGTAAAGGTAAACATTATGTTTGCTTTTCCGGAATTTAGGTAATGTCATTGAAGTTTTCGCAACTTGTTTCCCATTTATCTGTTTTTCTCGGAGGATTTCTATTTTATATCAATGAACTCTAGACCTCCCACTCTCTTTAAACAAATGCTCAAACGAACTAAGCTATAAGATTTTTTTTTATTATAAAGTCGATTAACCGACACTAAAATACTAAAAATACTAATTACATATTTACATCAAATACTAAAAATACTAATTTAAAAATATTAAAATACTAAAAATACTAAAATCATAACATATTTACATCATTAAAATACTAAAATCATAACATATTTACATCATTTACATCATAACATAACATTACATATTATCATATTTACATATTTACATCATTTACATCATATTTACATCATAACATATTTACATCATTTAATCAAAATACTAAAATTCAAATACTAAAATACTAAAATTTTACCATAGTTGTACTTGTATAACATATCAAAATACTAAAATTTTACCATAGTTGTATAACATATCAAAATACTAAAAGTCACTTATCCGACACTAAAATACTAATTATATATTTACATCAAATACTAAAAATACTAATTAAAAAAAATACTAAAATACTAAAAATATGAAATTCAAAAAATACTATAATTCAAATTATTTTGTTAATTAATCAAAACAACAAAAATTCAAATTATATCATTAAAATACTAAAATCATAACATATATCATACATCATAACATAACATATTATCATATTTACATATTTACATCATTTAGTATAATTGATATAATATGTTATGATGTAAATATGATGTAAATATGTAAATATGATAATATGTTATGTTATGATGTAAATATGTTATGATTTTAGTATTTTAATGATGTAATTTGAATTTTTGTTGTTTTCATTAATTAACAAAATAATTTGAATTTTAGTATTTTAGTATTTATTTGAATTTAGAATTTTTTAATTTAATTCTTTTTAGTTTTTTTGTATTTTTAATTAGTATTTTAGTATAATAATAGTAATAATAATAATAATAATAATAGTACTAATAATAATAATAACAATAATAATAATAATAATAATAATAGTAATAATAATAATAATAATAATAATAATAATAATAATATTAATAATAAATAAAATCGTTTTTAAAAAAATCACATTTTTATTTTTTCAAATTTCTTTAAAAAAGAAAATCGTTTTAAAAAAATTAAGATAATTTTTTAAAATTTTTTAAAACAATATTTTTAAAGTGGCGTTGGTTGCATTTCGATTTTTACCCAAAAAAATATTCAAAATTTAACGCCATTTCAAATAGCGTTCAAAGAGTTTTCCCAAATTAAATATGAGAGCCTTTACTCCTAACGACAGTCGTTGAAATTTTTATTTTTAAAAAAATATTCGTTTAAAAATAAAATCTTTTTTAAAAAAATTAAAGCTTTTTTTATAAAAAATAATTTTTTATTTATAAAATTGTTCTTAAATTAATTAATTTGGTAAAAAGAAGAGCCTATTTCAAAAAAAAATTGAACAAAATAGATATAATTAAAAAATTGAATTTAATTTAGGCAATTACGAAAAAATATTAGGATCCAACCTTTAACCATTCTTTGTGCTAACTTTTGTCTCCAACCCAACCCAACCCTTCCATAGGCGTCAAGACAAGTGGTAGTATCTTGAAGCAATTTCATGGCTATTATTCTACTACAGGACCAATTCCTACAAATCCCTCAAATCCACCATCGACAAAGCCTCCAAGAAACTTGAAACCATGAAAACAGATCCAAACGCGCCCCAAAATCTCACTAAAGAAATCCAAAACCAAGAAAATTGACCAGCGTCGAAACCTTTCTCAAGGAATCCGGTCGTGATCTCATCTCTATTTAATTTAAATCAACATTGTTACCCTAGTTCATTTGTGGTATTTGGGTTTCTCAATAATTTGTTTGAGGGCAAAGTCGTGGCGAAATTGCCCTTTGTGCCGATCCGAATTGTGCATAAAATGAGCCACAAAGGGTTGCGAGGAGACGATCCAACGGATTGTTCGATGGCGTTTTGTGTACTTTTTGTGTTCGATTAGTATTCGCACTGATAAGCGTAAGTTTTTAGTGTTTTCACTTCCTCGTGAAATTGCTTGAGAATGGGATTTTCCCAATGCCCGATGCCAAGACCAATTGATCGAGTGAGTGTTTGAATTGAGTTTGTTTTGTTGTTATTTATTTATTATTATTAGGTTTTTGTTATTTGAGACCTCAAGGAACAAAATATCGTATTTTTAATTAGGCTATAATTTTGGACCTCATAATTGTTTAATTTTTAAAATTATTGAGATTTGATTTGCATTTTCTATTACGGTTCGATGTGAACCTTTGTATGCTTTCTTTGATGAAAGCTGGTCATATCATTTATTCGGGAGTGATGATGGGCTCTGTAAAGGTAAACATTATGTTTGCTTTTCCGGGAATTTAGGTAATGTCATTGAAGTTTCGCAACTTGTTTCCACCTTATCTGCTTTTCTCGGAGGATTTCTATTTTATATCAATGAACTCTAGACCTCCCACTCTTTAAACAAATGCTCAAAACGAACTAAGTTTATAAGGATTTTTTATTATAAAGTCGGGTTAACCGACACTAAAATACTAAAAATACTAATTACATATTTACATCAAATACTAAAAATACTAATTTAAAAAATATTAAAATACTAAAAATACTAAAATCATAACATATTTACATCATTAAAATACTAAAATCATAACATATTTACATCATTTACATCATAACATAACATTACATATTATCATATTTACATATTTACATCATTTACATCATATTTACATCATAACATATTTACATCATTTAATCAAAATACTAAAATTCAAATACTAAAATACTAAAATTTTACCATAGTTGTACTTGTATAACATATCAAAATACTAAAATTTTACCATAGTTGTATAACATATCAAAATACTAAAAGTCACTTACCCGACACTAAAATACTAATTATATATTTACATCAAATACTAAAAATACTAATTAAAAAAAATACTAAAATACTAAAAATATGAAATTCAAAAAATACTATAATTCAAATTATTTTGTTAATTAATCAAAACAACAAAAATTCAAATTATATCGGTAAAATACTAAAATCATAACATATGTATAACATAACATAACATATTATCATATTTACATATTTACATCATTTAGTATAATTGATATAATATGTTATGATGTAAATATGATGTAAATATGTAAATATGATAATATGTTATGTTATGATGTAAATATGTTATGATTTTAGTATTTTAATGATGTAATTTGAATTTTGTTGTTTTCATTAATTAACAAAATAATTTGAATTTTAGTATTTTAGTATTTATTTGAATTTAGAATTTTTTAATTTAATTCTTTTTAGTTTTTTGTATATTTTTAATTAGTATTTTAGTATAATAATAATAATAATAATAATAATAATAATAATAGTACTAATAATAATAATAACAATAATAATAATAATAATAATAATAGTAATAATAATAATAATAATAATAATAATAATAATAATATTAATAATAAATAAAATCGTTTTTAAAAAATCACATTTTTATTTTTTCAAATTTCTTTAAAAAAAGAAAATCGTTTTAAAAAAATTAAGATAATTTTTTAAAATTCTTTTTTAAAACAATATTTTTAAAGTGGCGTTGGTTGCATTTGATTTTTACCCAAAAAAATATTCAAAATTTAACGCATACATTTCAAATAGCGTTGATAGTTTTCCCAAATTAAATATGAGAGCCTTTACTCCTAACGACAATCGTTGAAATTTTTATTTTTAAAAAATATTCGTTTAAAAATAAAATCTTTTTTAAAAAATTAAAGCTTTTTTTTATAAAAAATAATTTTTTATTTATAAAATTGTTCTTAAATTAATTAATTTGGTTAAAAGAAGAGCCTATTTCAAAAAAAAAAATTGAACAAAATAGATATAATTAAAAAAATTGAATTTAATTTAGGCAATTACGAAAAAATATTAGGATCCAACCTTTAACCATTCTTTGTGCTAACTTTTGTCTCCAACCCAACCCAACCCTTCCATAGGCGTGCAGACAAATGCAGTGGTAGTATGCTGAAGCAATTTCATGGCTATTATTCTACTAGGACCAATTCCTACAATCCCTCAAATCCACCATTGACAAAGCCTCCAAGAAACTTGAAACCATGAAAACAGAGATCCAAACGCCCCAAAATCTCACTAAAGAAATCCAAAACCAAGAAAATTGATGGCGTCGAAACCTTTCTCTCGGAATCCGGTTGTGATCACATCTCTATTTAA
Organism: Panax ginseng; assembly: GCA_020205605.1. Classification (NCBI taxonomy): domain Eukaryota; kingdom Viridiplantae; phylum Streptophyta; class Magnoliopsida; order Apiales; family Araliaceae; genus Panax; species Panax ginseng. The sequence goes on from CM035136.1 coordinate 108,255,916, forward strand.
TTTAAATGCAGAAATTGTTACCCTACCCTAGTTACATTTGTGGTATTTGGGTTTCTCAATAATTTGTTTGAGGGCAAAGCTATGGCGAAATTGCCCTTTGTGCCGATCCGAATTGTGCATAAAATGAGCCACAAAGGGTTGCAGGGAGACGATCCAACGGATTGTTCGATGGCGTTTTTGTACTTTTTGTGTTCGATTAGTATTCGCACCAATGTGCGAAGTTTTAGTGTTTTCACTTCCTCGTAAATTTCTTTGAGATGGGATTTTTCCCAATGCACGATGCCAAGACCAATTGATCGAGTGAGTGTTTGAATTGAGTTTGTTTTGTTGTTATTTATTTATTATTATTAGGTTTTTGTTATTTGAGACCTCAAGGAACAAAATATCGTATTTTTTAATTAGGCTATAATTTTGGACCTCATAATTGTTTAATTTTTAAAATTATTGAGATTTGATTTGCATTTTCTATTACAAAATCGATGTGAACAACTTTGTATGCTTTCTTGATGAAAGCCCGGGTCATATCATTTATTTCAGGAGTGATGATGGGCTCTGTAAGGTAAACATTATGTTTGCTTTTCCTGGGAATTTAGGTAATGTCATTGAAGTTTCGCAACTTGTTTCCCGCCTATCTGGTTTTCTCGGAGGATTTCTATTTTATATCAATGAACTCTAGACCTCCCACTCTCTTTAAACAAATGCTCAAACGAACTAATTTATAAGGATTTTTTTATTATAAAGTCATTAAACAGACACTAAAATACTAAAAATACTAATTACATATTTACATCAAATACTAAAATACTAATTTAAAAAATATTAAAATACTAAAAATACTAAAATCATAACATATTTACATCATTAAAATACTAAAATCATAACATATTTACATCATTTACATCATAACATAACATAACATATTATCATATTTACATATTTACATCATTTACATCATATTTACATCATAACATATTTACATCATTTAATCAAAATACTAAAATTCAAATACTCAAATACTAAAATTTTACCATAGTTGTACTTGTATAACATATCAAAATACTAAAATTTTACCATAGTTGTATAACATATCAAAATACTAAAAGTCACTTTATCTTATAACTAAAATACTAATTATATATTTACATCAAATACTAAAAATACTAATTAAAAAAATACTAAAATACTAAAAATATGAAATTCAAAAAATACTATAATTCAAATTATTTTGTTAATTAATCAAAACAACAAAAATTCAAATTATATCGGTAAAATACTAAAATCATAACATGTACATCATAACATAACATATTATATTATCATATTTACATATTTACATCATTTAGTATAATTGATATAATATGTTATGATGTAAATATGATGTAAATATGTAAATATGATAATATGTTATGTTATGATGTAAATATGTTATGATTTTAGTATTTTAATGATGTAATTTGAAATTTTGTTGTTTTCATTAATTAACAAAATAATTTGAATTTTAGTATTTTAGTATTTATTTGAATTTAGAATTTTTTAATTTAATTCTTTTTTTTTTTTTGTATTTTTAATTAGTATTTTAGTATAATAATAATAGTAATAATAATAATAATAATAATAATAATAATAATAATAATAATAATAATAATAATAATAATAATAATAATAATAATAATAATAATAATAATAATAATAATAATAAATAAAATCGTTTTAAAAAAATCACATTTTTATTTTTTTCAAATTTCTTTAAAAAAAAAAATCGTTTTAAAAAAATTAAGATATTTTTTTAAAATTCTTTTTTAAAACAATATTTTTAAAGTGGCGTTGGTTGCATTTCGATTTTTACCCAAAAAAATATTCAAAAATTTAACGCCATTTCAAAATAGCGTTCGATAGTTTTCCCAAATTAAATATGAGAGCCTTTACTCCTAACGACAGTCGTTGAAATTTTTATTTTTAAAAAATATTCGTTTAAAAATAAAATCTTTTTTAAAAAATTAAAGCTTTTTTTTATAAAAAATAATTTTTTATTTATAAAATTGTTCTTAAATTAATTAATTGGTTAAAAGAAGAGCCTATTTCAAAAAAAATTGAACAAAATAGATATAATTAAAAAATTGAATTTAATTTAGGCAATTCGAAAAAATATTATTAGGATCCAACCTTTAACCATTCTTTGTGCTAACTTTTGTCTCAACCCAACCCAACCCTTCCATGGCGCACAGACAATGACAGTATATGAAGCAATTTCATGGCTATTATTCTACTTCTAGGACCAATTCCTACAAATCCCTCAAATCCACCATTGACAAAGCCTCAAGAAACTTGAAACCATGAAAAGCAGATCCAAACGCCACCCCAAAATCTCACTAAAGAAATCCAAAACCAAGAAAATTGGATGGCGTCGAAACCTTTCTCAAGGAATCCAATCGTGATCCTGTCTCTATTTAATTTAAATCAAATTTGTTGTTACCCTAGTTCATTTGTGGTATTTGGGTTTCTCAATAATTTGTTTGAGGCAAAGCTATGGCTAAATTGCCCTTTGTGCCCGATCCGAATTGTGCATAAAATGAGCCACAAAGGTTGCGGGGAGACGATCCACCGGATTGTTCGATGGCGTTTTGTACTTTTTGTGTTCGATTAGTATTCGCACCAATGTGCGAAGTTTTTAGTGTTTTCACTTCCTCGTGAAATTGCTTTGAGCTGGGATTTTCCCAATGCCCGATGCCAAGACCAATTGATCGAGTGAGTGTTTGAATTGAGTTTGTTTTGTTGTTATTTATTTATTATTATTAGGTTTTTGTTATTTGAGACCTCAAGGAACAAAATATCGATTTTTTAATTAGGCTATAATTTTGGACCTCATAATTGTTTAATTTTTAAAATTATTGAGATTTGATTTGCATTTTCTATTACAATTCGATGTGAACACTTTGTATGCTTTCTTTGATGAAACTGGTCATATCATTTATTCAGGAGTGATGATGGGCTCTGTAAGGTAAACATTATGTTTGCTTTTCACCGGGAATTTAGGTAATGTCATTGAAGTTTACGCAACTTGTTTCGCTTTATCTGTTTTCTCGGAGGATTTCTATTTTATATCAATGAACTCTAGACCTCCCACTCTCTTTAAACAAATGCTCAAACGAACTAAACTATAAGGATTTTTTATTATAAAAGTCAGGTTAACCTAACACTAAAATACTAAAAATACTAATTACATATTTACATCAAATACTAAAAATACTAATTTAAAAATATTAAAATACTAAAAATACTAAAATCATAACATATTTACATCATTAAAATACTAAAATCATAACATATTTACATCATTTACATCATAACATAACATAACATATTATCATATTTACATATTTACATCATTTACATCATATTTACATCATAACATATTTACATCATTTAATCAAAATACTAAAATTCAAATACTCAAATACTAAAATTTTACCATAGTTGTACTTGTATAACATATCAAAATACTAAAATTTTACCATATAGTTATAACATATCAAAATACTAAAAGTCACTTTTGATACACTAAAATACTAATTATATATTTACATCAAATACTAAAAATACTAATTAAAAAAAAATACTAAAATACTAAAATATGAAATTCAAAAAAATACTATAATTCAAATTATTTTGTTAATTAATCAAAACAACAAAAATTCAAATTATATCGGTAAAATACTAAAATCATAATATATGTACATCATAACATAACATATTATCATATTTACATATTTACATCATTTAGTATAATTGATATAATATGTTATGATGTAAATATGATGTAAATATGTAAATATGATAATATGTTATGTTATGATGTAAATATGTTATGATTTTAGTATTTTAATGATGTAATTTGAATTTTTGTTGTTTTCATTAATTAACAAAATAATTTGAATTTTAGTATTTTAGTATTTATTTGAATTTAGAATTTTTTAATTTAATTCTTTTAGTTTTTTGTATTTTTAATTAGTATTTTAGTATAATAATAGTAATAATAATAATAATAATAATAGTACTAATAATAATAATAACAATAACAATAACAATAATAATAATAATAAGTACTAATAATAATAATAATAATAATAATAATAATATTAATAATAAATAAAATCGTTTTAAAAAAAATCACATTTTATTTTTTTCAAATTTCTTTAAAAAAGAAAATCGTTTTAAAAAATTAAGATAATTTTTTAAAATTCTTTTTTAAAACAATATTTTTTAAAGTGGCGTTGGTTACATTTTCGATTTTTACCCAAAAAAATATTCAAAAATTTAACGCCATTTCAAATAGCGTTCAAATAGTTTTCCCAAATTAAATATGAGAGCCTTTACTCTAACTATTAATCGTTGAAATTTTTATTTTTAAAAAAAATATTCGTTTAAAATAAAATCTTTTTAAAAAAATTAAAGCTTTTTTATAAAAAATAATTTTTTATTTATAAAAATTGTTCTTAAATTAATTAATTTGGTTAAAAGAAGAGCCTATTTCAAAAAAATTGAACAAAATAGATATAATTAAAAAATTGAATTTAATTTAGGCAATTACGAAAAAATATTAGGATCCAACCTTTAACCATTCTTTGTGCTAACTTTTGTCTCCAACCCAACCCAACCCTTCCATGGCGTCTCTGACAATGTACAGTATCGAAGCAATTTCATGGCTATTATTCTCTACCGGACCAATTCCTACAAATCCCTCAAATCCACCATTGACAAAGCCTCCAAGAAACTTGAAACCATGAAAAAACAGATCCAAACGCAGCCCCAAAATCTCACTAAAGAAATCCAAAACCAAGAAAATCGATGGCGTCGAAACCTTTCTCAAGGAATCCAATCGTGATCCGTCTCTCTATTTAATTTAAATCTGAAATTTGTTGTTACCCTAGTTACATTTGTGGTATTTGGGTTTCTCAATAATTTGTTTGAGGCAAAGCTATGGCGAAATTGCCCTTTGTGCCGATCCGAATTGTGCATAAAATGAGCCACAAAGGGTTGCAGGGAGACGATCCAACGGATTGTTCGATGGCGTTTTTGTACTTTTTGTGTTCGATTAGTATTCGCACCAATGTGCGAAGTTTTAGTGTTTTCACTTCCTCGTGGAAATTTTGAGATGGGATTTCCCAATGCCTCGATGCCAAGACCAATTGATCGAGTGAGTGTTTGAATTGAGTTTGTTTTGTTGTTATTTATTTATTATTATTAGGTTTTTGTTATTTGAGACCTCGAGGAACAAAATATCGTATTTTTAATTAGGCTATAATTTTGGACCTCATAATTGTTTAATTTTTAAAATTATTGAGATTTGATTTGCATTTTCTATTACAAATCGATGTGAACCTTTGTATGCTTTTCTTGATGAAGCTGGTCATATCATTTATTCGGGAGTGATGATGGGCTCTGTAAGGTAAACATTATGTTTGCTTTTCACGGAATTTAGGTAATGTCATTGAAGTTTCGCAACTTGTTTCCTCGCCTATCTGTTTTCTCGGAGGATTTCTATTTTATATCAATGAACTCTAGACCTCCCACTCTCTTTAAACAAATGCTCGAACTAAGCTATAAGGATTTTTTTATTAAATGTTAACCGGACACTAAAATACTAAAAATACTAATTACATATTTACATCAAATACTAAAAATACTAATTTAAAAAATATTAAAATACTAAAAATACTAAAATCATAACATATTTACATCATTAAAATACTAAAATCATAACATATTTACATCATTTACATCATAACATAACATAACATATTATCATATTTACATATTTACATCATTTACATCATTTACATAACATATTTACATCATTTAATCAAAATACTAAAATTCTAAAATACTAAAATTTTACTCAAATACTAAAATTTTACCATAGTTGTACTTGTATAACATATCAAAATACTAAAATTTTACCATAGTTGTATAACATATCAAAATACTAAAAGTCACTTTTCTTAGACACTAAAATACTAATTATATATTTACATCAAATACTAAAAATACTAATTAAAAAAAAAAATACTAAAATACTAAAAATATAAAATCAAAAAAATACTATAATTCAAATTATTTTGTTAATTAATCAAAACAACAAAAATTCAAATTATATCGGTAAAATACTAAAATCATAACATATGTACATCATAACATAACATATTATCATATTTACATATTTACATCATTTAGTATAATTGATATAATATGTTATGATGTAAATATGATGTAAATATGTAAATATGATGATAATATGTTATGTTATGATGTAAATATGTTATGATTTTAGTATTTTAATGATGTAATTTGAATTTTGTTGTTTTCATTAATTAACAAAATAATTTTAATTTTAGTATTTTATTATTTATTTGAATTTAGAATTTTTTAATTTAATTCTTTTTAGTTTTTTTGTATTTTTTAATTAGTATTTTAGTATAATAAATAATAATAATAATAATAATAATAATAATAATAATAATAATAATAATAATATAATAATAATAATAATAAACAATAAATAATAATAATAATAATAATAATAATAATAATAATAATAATAATAATAATAATAATAATAATAATAATAATAATAATAATAATAATAATAATAATAATAATAATAATAAATAAAATCGTTTTCAAAAAATCGCATTTTTTTTTTTTTCAAATTTCTTTAAAAAAAGAAAATCGTTTTAAAAAAATTAAGATAATTTTTTTAAAATTCGTTTTTTAAAACAATATTTTTTAAAGTGGCGTTGGTTGCATTTCTGATTTTTACCCAAAAAAAAATATTCAAAAATTTAACGCCATTTCAAATAGCGTTCAATAGTTTTCCCAAATTAAATATGAGAGCCTTTACTCCTAACGACATTCGTTGAAATTTTTATTTTTAAAAAAATATTCGTTTAAAAATAAAATCTTTTTTAAAAAATTAAAGCTTTTTTATAAAAAATAATTTTTTTATTTATAAAATTGTTCTTAAATTAATTAATTTGGTTAAAAGAAGAGCCTATTTCAAAAAAAATTGAACAAAATAGATATAATTAAAAAAATTGAATTTAATTTAAGCAATTACGAAAAAATATTAGGATCCAACCTTTAACCATTCTTTGTGCTAACTTTTGTCTCAACCCAACCCAACCCTTCCATGGCGTCCCAGACAATAGTATAGAAAGCAATTTCATGGCTATTATTACTACTGAGGACCAATTCCTACAAATCCCTCAAATCCACCATTGACAAAGCCTCCAAGAAACTTGAAACCATGAAAAGCAGATCCAAACGCCGCCCAAAATCTCACTAAAGAAATCCAAAACCAAGAAAATTGATGGCGTCGAAACCTTTCTCAAGGAATCCAATCGTGATCTGTCTCTATTTAATTTAAATCATCAATTTGTTGTTACCCTAGTTATGTTTGTGGTATTTGGGTTTCTCAATAATTTGTTTGAGGGCAAAGCTATGGCGAAATTGCCCTTTGTGCCAATCCGAATTGTGCTTAAAATGAGCCACAAAGGGTTGCGAGGAGGCGATCCAACGGATTGTTCGATGGCGCTTTTGTACTTTTGTGTTCGATTAGTATTCGCTTTTGATGTGCGAAGTTTTAGTGTTTTCACTCCTCCTGGGTAAAAGCTGAGGGATGGGATTTTCCCAATGCACGATGCCAAGACCAATTGATCGAGTGAGTGTTTGAATTGAGTTTATTTTGTTGTTATTTATTTATTATTATTAGGTTTTTGTTATTTGAGACCTCAAGGAACAAAATATCGTATTTTTAATTAGGCTATAATTTTGGACCTCATAATTGTTTAATTTTAAAATTATTGAGATTTGATTTGCATTTTCTATTACAAATTCGATGTGAACTTTGTATGCTTTCTTGATGAAACTGGTCATATCATTTATTCGGGAGTGATGATGGGCTCTGTAAAGGTAAACATTATATTTGCTTTTCACAGGAATTTAGGTAATGTCATTGAAGTTTCGCAACTTGTTTCCCGCCTTTATCTGTTTTTTCTCGGAGGATTTCTATTTTATATCAATGAACTCTAGACATCCCACTCTCTTTAAACAAATGCTCAAACGAACTAAACTATAAGATTTTTTTTTTTTATATAAAGTCATTAAAAACACTAAAATACTAAAAATACTAATTACATATTTACATCAAATACTAAAATACTAATTTAAAAAAATATTAAAATACTAAAAAATACTAAAATCATAACATATTTACATCATCAAAATACTAAAATCATAACATATTTACATCATTTACATCATAACATAACATAACATATATATCATATTTACATATTTACATCATTTACATCATATTTACATCATAACATATTTACATCATTTAATCAAAATACTAAAATTCAAATTAAAATACTAAAAATACTCAAATACTAAAATTTTACCATAGTTGTACTTGTATAACATATCAAAATACTAAAATTTTACCATAGTTGTATAACATATCAAAATACTAAAAGTCACTTACTCAAACACTAAAATACTAATTATATATTTACATCAAATACTAAAAATACTAATTAAAAAAATACTAAAATACTAAAAAATATGAAATTCAAAAAAATACTATAATTCAAATTATTTTGTTAATTAATCAAAACAACAAAAATTCAAATTATATCGGTAAAATACTAAAATCATAACATAAGTACATCATAACATAACATAACATATTATCATATTTACATATTTACATCATTTAGTATAATTGATATAATATGTTATGATGTAAATATGATGTAAATATGTAAATATGATAATATGTTATGTTATGATTTTAGTATTTTAATGATGTAATTTGAATTTTGTTGTTTTCATTAATTAACAAAATAATTTGAATTTTAGTATTTTAGTATTTATTTGAATTTAGAATTTTTTAATTTAATTCTTTTTAGTTTTTTTTGTATTTTTTAATTAGTATTTTAGTATAATAATAATAATAATAATAATAATAATAATAATAATAATAATAATAATAATAATAATAATAATAATAATAATAATAATAATAATAATAATAATAATAATAATAATAATAATACTATAATACTACTAATACTACTAATAATAATAATAATAATAATAATAAATAAAATCGTTTTAAAAAAAATCACATTTTTAATTTTTTCAAATTTCTTTAAAAAAAGAAAATCGTTTTAAAAAAAATTAAGATAATTTTTTTAAAATTCTTTTTTTAAAACAATATTTTTTAAAGTGGCGTTGGTTGCATTTTGATTTTTACCCAAAAAAAATATTCAAAAATTTAGCACGCCATTTAAAATAGCGTTCGATAGTTTTCCCAAATTAAATATGAGAGCCTTTACTCCTAATCTAGTCGTTGAAATTTTTATTTTTAAAAAATATTCGTTTAAAAATAAAATCTTTTTTAAAAAAATTAAAGCTTTTTTTATAAAAAAATAATTTTTTTATTTATAAAAATTGTTCTTAAATTAATTAATTTGGTTAAAAGAAGAGCCTATTTCAAAAAAAATTGAACAAAATAGATATAATTAAAAAATTGAATTTAATTTAGCAATTCGAAAAAATATTTAGGATCCAACCTTTAACCATTCTTTGTGCTAACTTTTGTCTCCAACCCAACCCAACCCTTCCATGTAATACTGCAAATTGTAGTATCTTGAAGCAATTTCATGGCTATTATTCTCTAGGACCAATTCCTACAAATCCTCAAGTCCACCATTCGACAAAGCCTCCAAGAAACTTGAAACCATGAAAAGCAGATCAAACGCCGCCCCAAAATCTCTCACTAAAGAAATCCAAAACCAAGAAAAATTGTGGCGTCGAAACCTTTCTCAAGGAATCCAATCATTGATCCATCTCTATTTAATTTAAATCAAAACATGTTGTTACCCTAGTTACATTTGTGGTATTTGGGTTTCTCAATAATTTTTTTGAGGGCAAAAGTGTGTATGAAATTGCCTTTGTTGTGCCGATCCGAATTGTACATAAAATGAGCCACAAAGGGTTGCGGGGAGACGATCCAACGGATTGTTCGATGGCGTTTTTGTACTTTTTTTGTGTTCGATTAGTATTCGCACCAATGTGCGTAAGTTTTAGTGTTTTCAACTTCCTCGTGAAATTGCCGGAGAATGGGATTTTCCCAATGCACGATGCCAAGACCAATTGATCGAGTGAGTGTTTGAATTGAGTTTGTTTTGTTGTTATTTATTTATTATTATTAAGTTTTTGTTATTTGAGACCTCGAGGAACAAAATATCGTTTTTTAATTAGGCTATAATTTTGGACCTCATAATTGTTTAATTTTTAAAATTATTGAGATTTGATTTGCATTTTCTATTACATCCGATGTGAACACTTTGTATGCTTTCTTTGATGAAACTGGTCATATCATTTATTCGGGAGTGATGATGGGCTCTAAAGGTAAACATTATGTTTGCTTTTCACGGGAATTTAGGTAATGTCATTGAAGTTTTCGCAACTTGTTTTCACCCTTATCTGCTTTTCTCGGAGGATTTCTATTTTAAATCAATGAACTCTAGACCTCCCACTCTCTTTAAACAAATGCTCAAACGAACTAACTTTTTATTATAAAGTCAAACCATTACACTAAAATACTAAAAATACTAATTACATATTTACATCAAATACTAAAAATACTAATTTAAAAATATTAAAATACTAAAAAATACTAAAATCATAACATATTTACATCATCAAAATAGTAAAATCATAACATATTTACATAATTTACATCATAACATAACATAACATATTATCATATTTACATATTTACATCATTTACATCATATTTACATCATAACATATTTACATCATTTAATCAAAATACTAAAATTCAAATACTAAAATACTAAAATTTTACTCAAATACTAAAATTTTACCATAGTTGTACTTGTATAACATATCAAAATACTAAAATTTTACCATAGTTGTATAACATATCAAAATACTAAAAGTCACTTTTCCGATACTAAAATACTAATTATATATTTACATCAAATACTAAAAATACTAATTAAAAAAAAATACTAAAATACTAAAAAAATGAAATTCAAAAAATATAAAATTAAAAAAATATTATAATTCAAATTATTTTGTTAATTAATCAAAACAACAAAAATTCAAATTATATCGGTAAAATACTAAAATCATAACATATGTACATCATAACATAACATATTATCATATTTACATATTTACATCATTTAGTATAATTGATATAATATGTTATGATGTAAATATATGTAAATATGTAAATATGATAATATGTTATGTTATGATGTAAATATGTTATGATTTTAGTATTTTAATGATGTAATTTGAAATTTTGTTGTTTTCATTAATTAACAAAATAATTTGAATTTTAGTATTTTAGTATTTATTTGAATTTAGAATTTTTTAATTTAATTCTTTTAGTTTTTTGTATTTTTTAATTAGTATTTTAGTATAATAATAATAATAATAATAATAATAATAATAATTAATAATATAGTAATAATAATAATAATAACAATAATAATAATAATAATAATAGTACTAATATAATAATAATAATAATAATAATAATAATAATAATAATAATAAATAAATAAAATCGTTTTAAAAAAAATCACATTTTTATTTTTTTCAAATTTCTTTAAAAAAAGAAAATCGTTTTAAAAAAAATTAAGATAATTTTTTTAAAATTCTTTTTTTAAAACAATATTTTTTAAAGTGGCGTTGGTTGCATTTCTGATTTTTACCCAAAAAAAATATTCAAAAATTTAACGCCATTTCAAATAGCGTTCAGTAGTTTTCCCAAATTAAATATGAGAGCCTTTACTCCTAACGACAGTCGTTGAAATTTTTATTTTTAAAAAAATATTCGTTTAAAAATAAAATCTTTTTTAAAAAAATTAAAGCTTTTTTTTAAAAAAAATAATTTTTTTATTTATAAAAATTGTTCTTAAATTAATTAATTTGGTTAAAAGAAGAGCCTATTTCAAAAAAAATTGAACAAAATAGATATAATTAAAAAATTGAATTTAATTTAGGCAATTCTCGAAAAAATATTAGGATCCAACCTTTAACCATTCTTTTTGTGCTAACTTTTGTCTCCAACCCAACCCAACCCTTCCATGGGCTCAAGACGGTAGTAGTATCTTGAAGCAATTTCATGGCTATTATTCTAGGACCAATTCCTACAAATCCTCAAATCCACCATTGACAAAGCCTCCAAGAAACTTGAAATCATGAAAGCAGATCAAAACGCGCCCCAAAAAATCTCACTAAAGAAATCCAAAACCAAGAAAATTGACCGCGTTGAAACCTTTCTCAAGGAATCCGGTCGTGATCTGTCTCTATTTAATTTAAATCTGGGATGTTGTTACCCTAGTTACATTTGTGGTATTTGGGTTTCTCAATAATTTGTTTGAGGGCAAAGTCATGGCGAAATTGCCCTTTTGTGCCGATCCGAATTGTTCATAAAATGAGCCACAAAGGGTTGTAGGAGGCGATCCAACTGGATTGTTCGATGGCGTTTTTTGTACTTTTTGTGTTCGATTAGTATTCGCACCAATGTGCGAAGTTTTAATGTTTTCACTTCCTCGTGAAAATGCGATGAATGGGATTTTCCCAATGCCACGATGCCAAGACCAATTGATCGAGTGAGTGTTTGAATTGAGTTTGTTTTGTTGTTATTTATTTATTATTATTAGGTTTTTGTTATTTGAGACCTCGAGGAACAAAATATCGTATTTTTAATTAGGCTATAATTTTGGACCTCATAATTGTTTAATTTTAAAATTATTGAGATTTGATTTGCATTTTCTATTACTGGTCGATGTGAACACTTTGTATGCTTTCTTTGATGAAACCGGGTCATATCATTTATTCGGGAGTGATGATGGGCTCTGTAAGGTAAACATTATGTTTGCTTTTTCGGGAATTTAGGTAATGTCATTGAAGTTTCCGCAACTTGTTTTCGCCTATCTCTTTTCTCGAGGATTTCTATTTTAAATCAATGAACTCTAGACATCCCACTCTCTTTAAACAAATGCTCAAACGAACTAAACTATAAGGATTTTTTTATAAATCATTAAACACTAAAATACTAAAAATACTAATTACATATTTACATCAAATACTAAAATACTAATTTAAAAATATTAAAATACTAAAAATACTAAAATCATAACATATTTACATCATCAAAATAGTAAAATCATAACATATTTACATCATTTACATCATAACATAACATAACATATTATCATATTTACATATTTACATCATTTACATCATATTTACATCATAACATATTTACATCATTTAATCAAAATACTAAAATTCAAATACTAAAATACTAAAATTTTACTCAAATACTAAAATTTTACCATAGTTGTACTTGTATAACATATCAAAATACTAAAATTTTACCATAGTTGTATAACATATCAAAATACTAAAAGTCACTTACCCGAAACACTAAAATAATAATTATATATTTACATCAAATACTAAAATACTAATTAAAAAAATACTAAAATACTAAAAAATGAAATTCAAAAAATACTATAATTCAAATTATTTTGTTAATTAATCAAAACAACAAAAATTCAAATTATATCAAGTAAAATACTAAAATCATAACATATGTACATCATAACATAACATATTATCATATTTACATATTTACATCATTTAGTATAATTGATATAATATGTTATGATGTAAATATGATGTAAATATGTAAATATGATAATATGTTATGTTATGATGTAAATATGTTATGATTTTAGTATTTTAATGATGTAATTTGAATTTTGTTGTTTTCATTAATTAACAAAATAATTTGAATTTTAGTATTTTAGTATTTATTTGAATTTAGAATTTTTTTAATTTAATTCTTTTTAGTTTTTTTGTATTTTTAATTAGTATTTTAGTATAATAATAGTAATAATAATATAATAATAATAATAATAACAATAATAATAATAATAATAATAATAATAATAATAATAATAATAATAATAATAATAATAATAATAATAATAATAATAATAATAATAAATAAAATCGTTTTAAAAAAATCACATTTTATTTTTTTTCAAATTTCTTTAAAAAAGAAAATCGCTTTTAAAAAAATTAAGATAATTTTTTTAAAATTGCTTTTTAAAACAATATTTTTTAAAGTGGCGTTGGTTGCATTTCCGATTTTTACCCAAAAAATATTCAAAAAATTTAACGCCATTTCAAATAGCGTTCGATGAGTTTTCCAAATTAAATATGAGAGCCTTTACTCTAACGTCAAATCGTTGAAATTTTTATTTTTAAAAAATATTCGTTTAAAAAATAAAATCTTTTTAAAAAATTAAAGCTTTTTTATAAAAAAATAATTTTTTTTTATTTATAAAATTGTTCTTAAATTAATTAATTTGGTTAAAAGAAGAGCCTATTTCAAAAAAAAATTGAACAAAATAGATATAATTAAAAAAATTGAATTTAATTTAGGCAATTCGAAAAAATATTAGGATCCAACCTTTAACCATTCTTTGTGCTAACTTTTGTCTCCAACCCAACCCAACCCTTCCATGGCGTCTCACAGACAGTGTAGTAGTATGCGAAGCAATTTCATGGCTATTATTCTCTAGGACCAATTCCTACAAATCCCTCAAATCCACCATTGACAAAGCCTCCAAGAAACTTGAAATCATGAAAACAGATCAAAACGCCGCCCCAAAAATCTCACTAAAGAAATCCAAAACCAAGAAAATTGGCCAGCGTCGAAACCTTTCTCAAGGAATCCAATGTGATCATCTCTATTTAATTTAAATCTGGGATGTTGTTACCCTAGTTACATTTGTGGTATTTGTGTTTCTCAATAATTTGTTTGAGGGCAAAGTCATGATGAAATTGCCCTTTGTGCCGATCCGAATTGTTCATAAAATGAGCCACAAAGGGTTGCAGGGAGACGATCCAACGGATTGCTCGATGGCGCTTTTGTACTTTTTTTGTGTTCGATTAGTATTTGCACCAATGTGCGAAGTTTTAGTGTTTTCACTTCCTGGTAATTGCTGAGAATGGGATTTTTGCAATGCTCGATGCCAAGACCAATTGATCGAGTGAGTGTTTGAATTGAGTTTGTTTTGTTGTTATTTATTTATTATTATTAGGTTTTTGTTATTTGAGACCTCAAGGAACAAAATATCGTATTTTTAATTAGGCTATAATTTTGGACCTCATAATTGTTTAATTTTTAAAATTATTGAGATTTGATTTGCATTTTCTATTACAAATCGATGTGAACACTTTGTATGCTTTTCTTGATGAAACTGGTCATATCATTTATTCTCGGGAGTGATGATGGGCTCTGTAAGGTAAACATTATGTTTGCTTTTCCGGGAATTTAGGTAATGTCATTGAAGTTTCCGCAACTTGTTTCCTGCCTATCTGTTTTCTCTGAGGATTTCTATTTTAAATCAGTGAACTCTAGACCTCCCACTCTCTTTAAACAAATGCTCAAACGAACTAAGCTATAAGTAACCGACACTAAAATACTAAAAATACTAATTACATATTTACATCAAATACTAAAAATACTAATTTAAAAAATATTAAAATACTAAAAAATACTAAAATCATAACATATTTACATCATCAAAATAGTAAAATCATAACATATTTACATCATTTACATCATAACATAACATAACATATTATCATATTTACATATTTACATCATTTACATCATATTTACATCATAACATATTTACATCATTTAATCAAAATACTAAAATTCAAATACTAAAATACTAAAATTTTACTAAAATACTAAAATTTCACCATAGTTGTACTTGTATAACATATCAAAATACTAAAATTTTACCATAGTTGTATAACATATCAAAATACTAAAAGTCACTTAATTCTTACACTAAAATACTAATTATATATTTAGATCAAATACTAAAAATACTAATTAAAAAAAAATACTAAAATACTAAAAAATGAAATCAAAAATATTAAAATTCAAATTATTTTGTTAATTAATAAAACAACAAAATTCAAATTATATCATTAAAATACTAAAATCATAACATATTTACATCATTTATCGCTTAACATAACATATTATCATATTTACATATTTACATCATTTAGTATAATTGATATAATATGTTATGATGTAAATATGTAAATATGATAATATGTAATATGTTATGTTATGATGTAAATATGTTATGATTTTAGTATTTTAATGATGTAATTGAAATTTTGTTGTTTTCATTAATTAACAAAATAATTTGAATTTTAGTATTTTAGTATTTTTTTGAATTTAGTATTTTTTAATTTGATTCTTTTAGTTTTTTGTATTTTTTAATTAGTATTTTAGTATAATAATAGTACTACTACTAATAATAATAATAATAATAATAATAATAATAATAATAATAATAATAATAATAACAATGATAGTAATAATAATAATAGTAGTCTTAATAATAATAATAATAATAATAATAATAATAACAACAACAATAATAATAATAGTAGTAGTAGTAGTACTAATAATAATAATAATAATAATAATAATAATAATAATAATTGTAGTAGTAATAATAATAATAATAATAATAATAATAATAATAATAATAATAAAGAAAACCGCTTTTAAAAAAATTATATTTTTATATTTTTCAAAATTATTTAAAAAAAGAAAATCGCTTTTTAAAAAAATTAAGATAATTTTTTAAAATTCGTTTTTTAAAACAATATTTTTTAAAGTGGCGTTGGTTGCATTTCTGATTTTTACCCAAAAAAAAATATTCAAAAATTTAACGCCATTTCAAATAGCGTTCAATAGTTTTCCCAAATTAAATATGAGAACCTTTACTCCTAACGACAGTCGTTGAAATTTTTATTTTAAAAAAAATATTCGTTTAAAAATAAAATCTTTTTAAAAAAAATTAAAGCATTTTTTATAAAAATATTTTTTTTATTTATAAAAATTGTTCTTAAATTAATTAATTTTGTTAAAAGAAGAGCCTATTTCAAAAAAAATTGAACAAAATAGATATAATTAAAAAATTGAATTTAATTTAGGCAATTCGAAAAAATATTAGGATCCAACCTTTAACCATTCTTTTTGTGCTAACTTTTGTGTCTCAACCCAACCCAACCCTTCCATGGCGTCACTCACAGACAATAGTATATGCGAAGCAATTTCATGGCTATTATTCTGGGACCAATTCCTACAAATCCTCAAATCCACCATTGACAAAGCCTCCAAGAAACTTGAAACCATGAAAAGCAGATCCAAACGCCGCCCCAAAATCTCACTAAAGAAATCCAAAACCAAGAAAATTGACCGCGTCGAAACCTTTCTCAAGGAATCCAACGTGATCATCTCTATTTAATTTAAATTTGGGGATGTTGTTACCCTAGTTACATTTGTGGTATTTGTGTTTCTCAATAATTTGTTTGAGGGCAAAGTCGTGGCGAAATTGCCCTTTGTGCCGATCCGAATTGTTCATAAAATGAGCCACAAAGGGTTCTGAGGAGACGATCCAACGGATTGTTCGATGGCTTTTTGTACTTTTTGTGTTCGATTAGTATTCGCACCAATGTTCGTAAGTTTTTAGTGTTTTCACCGCTTCCTGGTGAAATTTGCTGAAGATGTGGGATTTTCGCAATGCCTCGATGCCAAGACCAATTGATCGAGTGAGTGTTTGAATTGAGTTTGTTTTGTTGTTATTTATTTATTATTATTAGGTTTTTGTTATTTGAGACCTCAAGGAACAAAATATCGTATTTTTTAATTAGGCTATAATTTTGGACCTCATAATTGTTTAATTTTTAAAATTATTGAGATCTCGATTTGCATTTTCTATTACAAATCGATGTGAACTTTGTATGCTTCTTTGATGAAACTGGGTCATATCATTTATTCGGGAGTGATGATGGGCTCTGTAAGGTAAACATTATGTTTGCTTTTTCCCGGGAATTTAGGTAATGTCATTGAAGTTTCGCAACTTGTTTCTCGCTATCTGCTTTTCTCTCGAGGATTTCTATTTTAAATCAAAGTGAACTCTAGATATCCCCTCTCTTTAAACAAATGCTCAAACGAACTAAGCTATAAGGATTTTTTAATTATAAAGTCAGTTAACGAACACTAAAATACTAAAAATACTAATTACATATTTACATCAAATACTAAAAATACTAATTTAAAAATATTAAAATATTAAAAATACTAAAATCATAACACATTTACATCATTAAAATACTAAAATCATAACATATTTACATCATTTACATCATAACATAACATATTATCATATTTACATATTTACATCATTTACATCATATTTACATCATAACATATTTACATCATTTAATCAAAATACTAAAATACTAAAATTTTACTCAAATACTAAAATTTCACCATAGTTGTACTTGTATAACATATCAAAATACTAAAATTTTACCATAGTTGTATAACATATCAAAAACTAAAAGTCACTTACCCGACACTTAAAATACTAATTATATATTTACATCAAATACTAAAAATACTAATTAAAAAAAATACTAAAATACTAAAAAATGAAATTCAAAAATACTAAAATTCAAATTATTTTGTTAATTAATCAAAACAATAAAATTCAAATTATATCGTTAAAATACTAAAATCATAACATTTTTACATCATTTACATCATAACATAATATATTATCATATTTACATCATTTAGTATAATTGATATAATATGTTATGATGTAAATATGATGTAAATATGTAAATATGATAATATGTTATGTTATGATGTAAATATGTTATGATTTTAGTATTTTAATGATGTAATTGAAATTTTGTTGTTTTCATTAATTAACAAAATAATTTGATTTTTATTATTTTTTTGAATTTAGTATTTTTAATTTGATTCTTTTAGTTTTTTTTTGTATTTTTTAATTAGTATTTTAGTATAATAATAGTACTAAAAATAATAATAATAATAACAATAACAAAATAATAATAATAATAATAATAATAATAATAGTAATAATAATAATAGTAGTACTAATAATAATAATAATAATAATAATAATAATAAATAATAATAATAATAATAATAATAATAATAATAATAATAATAATAATAATAATAATAACAATAACAATAACAATAACAATAATAATAATAATAATAATAGTACTACTACTACTACTACTACTAATAATAATAATAATAATAATAATAATAATAATAATAGTAATAATAATAGTAGTAGTAATAATAATAATAGTAATAATAATAATAGTACTAATAATAATAACAATAATAATAATAATAATAATAATAATAGTAGTAGTAATAATAATAATAATAATAATAATAATAATAATAATAATAATAATTGTAATAATAGTAGTAATAATAATAATAACATTAACAATAATAATAATAATAATAATAATAATAATAATAATAATAATAATAATAATAATAATAATAATAATAATAATAATAAAGAAAACCGCTTTTAAAAAAAATCTCATTTTATTTTTTTCAAATTTCTTTAAAAAAGAAAATCGTTTTAAAAAATTAAGATAATTTTTTAAATTTTCGCTTTTTAAAACAATATTTTTAAAGTGGCGTTGGTTGCATTTCGATTTTTACCCAAAAAAAAAATATTCAAAAATTTAACGCCATTTCAAATAGCGCTCAAAGAGTTTTCCCAAATTAAATATGAGAGCCTTTACTCCTAACGACAAATCGTTGAAATTTTTATTTTAAAAAATATTCGCTTAAAAATAAAATCTTTTTTAAAAAATTAAAGCTTTTTTATAAAAAAATAATTTTTTTTATTTATAAA